>OZ038499.1:77755177-77980177 GCA_964036315.1 Acanthosepion esculentum | reverse complement strand
TTAATTTAACACAAAGTAATACATTCATATGAGGCAGAATACGAATCGAACTAACTACGCTACTGAATAGACATCGACACTGCTTATCCACACCATCAACCAGAGACTAGATTTTTGAATATATATATATATATATATATATATATATATATATATATATATAGGTTCGCTATTTGCATTCTCATTGACTTGGCTTAAAAATTTGCTCCACTGGTTGGGATCAAAGTCAGTCAGGCACCCTATAAACAAGAGTTAGACCCCCCCCCCCGAGAAGTATTTCAGGTCCAATGAGACGTTAACTTATGTTCGACGGTTAGTCTCTCTGACGTCCACCTGATTACGCGCGGCAAATTGCGCGTTCAAATTGCCGCAGTAAACCGATACTTAGGCGAATACCATGTACAATTATAGTGGTTAGCTGGGGTCTACATTCCTTGCAGATATTAGAAACGAACTGTCGTTGAAAGATGTAAAGAATGGGTGGAAAGAAGATTGGAAAAGAAGAAAACGTGGAATGTAAAAGAGTGTATCAGTGAAAATATATTACAGTCCAAAAGGAACAATCACATGATTATATAAGGAAATAATTAAATAGCTCCATTTCTTACATACCACTTTCAGAAATCTGAGTTTCATATATATATATATATATATATATATATATATATATATATATATATATGTATATAAGATATATGAGCTAGATTGTGTGGGATATATAAAGATATTTGACATATTGATGGGTACTTCTTTATGTATTTTTTTAATATCAGAATTAATGTTGTAAGGTTTTTGAATATATTCCGTCTATCATATCTCTTTACATAGCTAGCTAGTTACAATCTGTTACCGTCCTGGGTATGACGGTAAACTACATCCGCGTCCTGGGTAAGACGATAAACTACATCCAACAGCAAGGCCTCTGATCAGGAACCATCTTTTAATTGCTGATGTTCCCAGGTCCACCCTGACCCGGGGTGGTAGCACCTATTAGGGTCCCAGCTATAGGCAAATAGTTGACACCCTAACTAGGGTCAAATAACTATGAAAGTGTAAAAATAGCTTTTGATACATACCAGAAATACTTTGTAAAACATTATTATCACCAATACATTTTTAGAAAAAAAAAGATGTTACCAACTATAGCTTATTTTGAAAGAAAATATTGTCGGCATTAAATAACCCATTGAGGTTGATATGCCGTAAAACAAACGAACCAACCAAAAAAATCTGTTAATAACTCAACATCGTCAACTTATTTATTTCGGTATTTTAAAAAAAAACATATTCCACAACATAAAATGCTCGAGTATGAAGCAAAAAAAAAAAGAAAAAAGAAAAATATATTTAAAAAAATCTGTATATGAAGACGATATGAAATAATAAAACTGTAGAATGAATGCAATAAAAAAGGAGGAATTGCCATACGAGGATAGTAAGATTACGTGAGACATAATGCTGAAATAAGAAAAGAAATAAAAAGTTTGAAATGAATGCTGGAAGACGCATCATCATTGGACAACAGAAAAACGTTTGGAGTTCATTTCTACAGTAAAATAATGATGAAATGATGCTAATAACCTTTCTGTTTTGTTCTTTCTTTCCTTTCTACTATGTTCGCTGGCCGAGAGTCTAAATCTTTAGACGCAATGATTCACTGCAAAACCTACCCAAGTGCCGACTGCGGGAGCCAACATAGCCCTGTTATATGCAAACTGAGAGACAAACTACGGAAATTGAAGAAGCCTAATACATCACCTAAAGTGAAATACAACAAACCCTTGAACGACCAGTAACTGAGAGAAAAATATGTGGACAGTGTGAAAAGAAGATACGAGGGACACAATGAAAATAAAAACTAAAATGAGACGCACTAAGAGAAGCTTTAGTGACATCAGTAAACGATATCCTCCCAAAGGAGAATGGACGAAGAAAAAAAAACGAATGAATGACTAATGAAATTCTCGACATGATGCCAAAATACGGAACGGAATACTGAGAACTACACAACGAAATAAGGACCAAATCCAGGCAGGCTAAAGAAGAGCGGCTAAAAAAAAGTGCAGAAAGAGAGATTGAGTACCAACAACAAAGAAGACATGCATAAACAAATAAGGAAACAAACAGAACAAAAAAAACATGCTCGTCAATATGTTGCATAAAATAAAAATGAAAGGATGGAAAGCTAATATTAGAGAAGGGGAAATTCTGGTATGAATATGTTGGAGAACTCTTCCACGACGAAAGAGAACAACCGACAATACACAGAACTACCGACGGGCTTGGAATTCGAAAAATCGAACTAGAAGCTGCACTGGACTAATTGAACATAAACAAGGCGACAGGACCAGAGGAATTGTAACGGAAATGCTGACAGCCTTACGTGATTTTGGCAGATTACAGAAATAAAAAAATAAATCTACAAAACTGGTGATATACCAGAAGATCTCAGCAGATCTATTTTCATAGCACTGCCCAAGAAACACGGCGCAAACGAATGTAAACGCCACCAAAAAATCAGCCTAATGAGCAACATAACGAAACTCATCATCCGTATTTTGATGAATAGAGCGCACAGCAGAATCAGGCCAGAGATAGGACAAAAACTGTGCGGGTTCGTTAAAGAGACTGGAACAAGGAACACGAATATTCATGCTCAGAATGTTATCAGAAAGAGCAATACAAATGCAGAAGGACGTGCACCTATGTTTTATAAACTACAAAAAGGAGTTCGACAAAGTACGCCACAAAGATATGTTTGAATTGCTCAGCAACCTTGATATATTTGGGAAAGTTATTAAAATAATCAAAGACTTATACTAGCAGTAAACGGCCTGCATTCGGATAGAAAATGAGTTCAACATATATAATAAAATAGAAAGGCAATATATGTCTTCTCACTGGACTTATTCAACCTATAGCGCAAGGTAGACCTGAGGGAACTGGAAATCCTACCAGGATACATCATTGGCGGCCACAGTCGTAACAACATAATTTACGCAGATGACACAGTGCTGATAGCAGACACGGAAAGGAAATTACAAAACCTCCTATAGAAGTAACGAAGGAGAGCGAGAAGGTACTAAGCATGAACTACAAGACAGAATGCATAGTTATCAGTAAAAAAAATGAGCCCAGAGGACACTAAAATCAAGCAGGTGCGCTAAGTGCGACGCTGAGATCCGAGGACGTATTGGGATGGCCAAAGGCGCATTCCAAAAGCTAGGCAGTGTATTGCGAGACAGGAGGATTTCCTTGGTAACAAAGAAAAAAGTATTGAACTGCTACGTGATACCTGTACTCCCTTACGGCAGCGAATGTTGGAAAGTCTCCTCAAAGATGAAGAAGAGATTTGAGTCAACGGAAGCATGTTTCTTCAGAAGGATGCTAAGATTTATGTGGAGCGAACAGGTGAGCAACGGTGAACAAGGAGGAGGCTTATTCTTAACATCAGGAAGAGGCAGATAAAATTTCTGGGTCACATAATTAGAAAGGAAGGCTTGGAGAATCTGATAGTCACAGGGCGAATAGAAGCAAAGAGAGACAAAAGAAAGCAACGCGTAACATACTTAGCGTGCTTAAACAAGTGGGTGGTAGAACAGGGTCTGGGAGAAGTAGCAAAAAGAACAAAACGCATTGAGAACTACAAAAGATAGGGGGAAGTGGAGAGCCATGACTGCCTACATCCTGAAGTCACACGGCACAGAAAAGAAGAAAGGCGATGGACTAGCCAGCTTTCGAATGTGCAAAAGTTTTCTCTTTTCCAGCGGATGTACTGTCATTTTGTTTTTTTAATTATATATATATTTATATATATATATATATATATATATATATATATATATATATATATATATATATATATATATATATGTTGATGAATAATCAAAAATATTTTTACCTCATGTGGTGAATAGACTATTTCGGCAGAGGATGGATGAGAGTAGTCATCTGTCTTTTCAACCCCGATGTGGAATGAAGTTCACGTCCGTGGAGCTTGATGAAGCAGGAACTTGGAGTTAACTGTAAGAAAGTGATATTAGAAGCTAAAGATTGAACTTAAAATTTAACTCACCGAAAATACCTAATACCGAGTTTAAACTTTTTAGTGTTAAAGTCAGTCTACAGGCACCAGCCAGGTGTCGGTGCGGGTGGTAAGTATCTATTTTAAAGGGAAGAAAGTGGATTAAATAAATCAGAGAATATTAATCCTATGAAGACAAATTGGGGAACAAGAAATAGGTAAAATAAATTAAAATTTTAAATTTAAAATAAATTTAAAAATAAAGAATATATAAAGGGGAATATTTTAAGTAGAGGAAAGTTTATAAATTATAATTAATATAGCATAAAATGGTTTTAAATTTGGTGGGAGTGGGGAAGTGATTTAAGGTAGCTAAAAAAGGCAAAATTACACTATGGAAATTTGAATTTGTTTTTATATCGACTTTTGATTTACTATTCGTTCTCTGATTCAATAGATGGCTTTCGTTATTGCATTTTATTATTTTATTTTGTTTTTCTTCTAAGCATACTTCTAAAACTGTTAAGAATTTGTGTTGAGCCTATAATTTTCAAAACTATTTGTGGGTTTAAATTTTCGTTATCTATCTATCTATCTATCTCTCTCTCTCTCTCTCTCTCTATATATATATATATATATATATATATATATTAAGACATTTTTATATTTATACGTTCTTTTTATAGATAAACATAAAAATGTCTTAAAATAATTGTCGAACTTTGTCCATTTCATAATATATATATATATATATATATATATATATATATATATATATATATATATATATATATATATATATATATAATCGTATTATTTGAATATCTATGCTATTATTTATAGTGTAATTCCTTTGTTCGCCAGTAATTATTTAAAGGAATTTGCCATTCTAACTGGTGATTCTTCCTAATGATTTAGTAAGCCATAGTTAATTCAAGATTATACATGGATTTAAATGTTGAGATCGAAGTCTGCATTGAGCTAAGAATATCAGTGTAAAAGCATACTTTCTTCATACTTATGGATGAAGATCGATTAAAGATTAATAAATACGAATTGAGATAGATGGATGGAGAAACTGACGAAAAAAATAAGGTTGAACGCTAGACAAAGCATCTGAGAGATAGCAGAAAGAAGGAAGAACAGAAAAAAGAATAAAAAGAAGAAAGAAAAGATAAGGCTAATTCATCTTTGCTTTTCCTGACGGCGATAAGTCCGCTTGAATGCAAACGGCAATCAGCTGCGTTGTAGTTACTGCCGACTGGAACATAATATTTCATGTTTTGCCTATAAGAAAGACCATTCATGCATGTTTTATAGATGTATAACAATTCATTACCTTTATTCCTATAGAATGGGAATGCAGACGTGTCCACTTCCAGGACTCAATAAGCAAATATTAGGAAGTTGTTATTTATTTAGCTTTTTTATATTTTTTAGCCTAGAATATATTTTTCTCTTTTTATTATTCCTTATCAATAATATGACTAGATCAGTTTCTACCATGCAAATTACTAAAATAACTGTTTTTAAATGAATTATGAAAATAAGTGTGTGAGAGATGGAAAATTACAATTTGATGATGATAATTGTTGCGACAGAACAACAACAACAACAACCCCGACAACAAAATGAATAATATTAAAATTCTACCTGTGGTCGAAAAATCTGCACAAATAATGAACTTCAGGTTCCCATAATCAGGATAATCCCAATGATTACCCTACGAATTCTCCAACTGTATCCACAACCATTCATTTAAAGAAAGAAAAGGTAAAATCGTCTCTTGACTGCATTCAATGAAGCGTTGCACAAACTTCAGAAAAACATAAGTCGCCAGACGTTTGGAGAGAAAAGGTTGAACAAGCTATTAAAAAGTATATTGACGAAAATAAACTAACCATGTAAGAAGGTACATCATGAGAAATAACCGATTGACAGATGCTGAAATCAAAGAAATAAAAGAACTGCAATCAGAATAGATGAATCAAAAGAACCTGAAAGGGAACCAGAAATGGACATAAAAATTACTAACATCATACTAACCAGAGATCATAATGAAGAAACACCAATTGCTGTGAAGTTAATGATGAAAGTTTAGAAGAGTTGGAAAGGCGTGATATTATTTGCTCACAAGCCTGAAATAAAACGAGTCCAGAACACATTGAACCGAATTATTTTACGGAAAACGAAAATAGTATGCAAGAAGCCAAGGGAAAATAATGAGGCAAACAAGTCAGACACAAAATATTGAATTGGAGGAACGAAAACAACTCCCAAAGTTACAACTAACAAAGCATAATTTCAAAACTATTAAACACTATAATGCAGCACTCAAATTAATTCTGGATGAAGTAAACCCACATATGAGTCTCAACGAAGCAATATATGCATCACCAATAACAGCAACTAAAAAATTAAACATCAAAGTAAAAATGACAGGAAAAAATTGAACAACTTAGAATTGAATTATCAGTAATGGATGAAGTGCCAAAAGAAAAAATGTAAGAACTAGAAAACGCAGAGGAGTCAAACAATAATACAAAATTATGAATGAAAATGAAGTCCTATCAGTTAAGGAAAAAATAAAACAAACAATACAACTGAAAGCTCAAAGAATCGGACGCTATGAAAAAAGTTTAAGATTGTACAGACGGAGCAATATCTTTCAAACCGATGCGATGAAATTTTACAGAGAAATAGGCGAATGACAACCCCGCCAACAATGGAAGAGGTTATACAGTTCTGGGAAAAATATGCGCTTGTCCTACAGAACACAAGAAAGAAGCAGATTGGATTACGCTGGAGGTAAAACAGATGAAAAATAAACCAGAACAAACATGGGCGGGAACCGCAGAAGAGGATGTTGAATATGCAGTGAAAAAAGCACACAACTGGAAATCTCCAGGAATAGATAAAATTCCTAAATTTTGGCTCTATTATCTAAATACATTACACAAACAATAGCCAAAGGACTTCAAGAATGGTCAATGATCCTACTAAATTTCCGGTATGGGTAACCAAAGGAGTTACCTTCCTCCTGGCCAAGAATGGAGACAGAAATGTCCCAAAAATCTACAGACCAATTACATGTCTTCCCACCACTTACAAACTGTTGACATATATTCTGACAAAACAAACATATTACTT
This sequence comes from Acanthosepion esculentum, assembly GCA_964036315.1. Classification (NCBI taxonomy): domain Eukaryota; kingdom Metazoa; phylum Mollusca; class Cephalopoda; order Sepiida; family Sepiidae; genus Acanthosepion; species Acanthosepion esculentum. Next base: position 77,973,003 of record OZ038499.1, on the reverse strand, counting down.
CTGAGAAAGAAAATGACATAAAACCCCTTAAACAAAAAGGGTACAAACGTAGCTCTTACGGATCAATTACTTATTAACAAGATGATCTTGGAAATCTGCTTCAATACAAAAAAAATCTCAGTATGGTCTGGATAGATTACCGTAAGGATCGATAGTTTACCCCATTCCTGGATCTTAAAGTTTTTAAATATATACAATGTTTCACCCGTCGTCATTAATTTCATCAAACGAAGTATATCCATATGGAAAACAACATTTCACCTCAATCATATAAAAGGAATCTTTAAGTTTGGTGAAATAAATATCAACAGAGGTATTTCAAAGTGACTCTTTGTCTTTACTATTTTGTATATCCCTAATAGCATTAACCAGCTACCTTAACAGGGCAGGATATGGCTATAAGATATCTAAAGACACAATAAACCATGTATTTTACATGGATGGCTTAAGGCTGTATATATGAAGCGAGATGCAGGTTCTCCTGAAAACAGTAAAATGTTTCAGTGACTACATTGGTATGGGATTCGGTTTGGATAAATGTGCTAAAGCCATAATTTTACGATAATCACTGCAACAAACCTCCTCTATTAGGTTAACCCCTGGGGTAACAATCAAAGATTAAGAACAAGAACAAGTATGTAAGTACTACGGTGTAAATGAGGGTAAAGGAATTCACTATAAAAAATGAAAGAAATATTGCGTAAAGAGTACTATAGAAGGGTGCGACAGATATTAAGGACTGAACTGAATTCTCAGAACAGAACTATGACTATTACTAGCTTTGCCGAAAATGTGGAAATTTAAATAAATAATAGTAGCAGTCATAGTAGGTGGGTTTGAAATGATGAAAAAGGGACACGACAACACATTGAAAAATCTCTGGAAATCCCATCTTAACACAATTACAAAAAATTGTCTTGATAAGTACTAAAAAGAACTTTGTCCATGTGGCGCTAGTGATGTTATGAGAGATAGAAAAATAAATCATGAAATGTAGCCATAACAACCTGCAGATATTGTAGGTAGTACGACTATAATAATAATAATAATAATAATATATACATGTATGTGAATATGTACGTATGTACATGTGTGTATATTCGCATGAGTAGGGATCATATTGACTGCCCCCTTTTCATTTTTTTCTTATATCGCTACAGGTGTTTTGCTTTTTGACTGCCTTCTCTTTGAGTGAAAACTTAAAATTTTCTTTTAGTGGTTAGCAGGTTTAGAAATGACCCGAAATGTATTTATTTTTTTATCTCCTTGTCTCTACCCCTTTGTCTAATGAACTCTGATAACTTTTCCACCAAAATGTAGTAGGGTTGATGGTATACCCTATAAAACTTGATAAGTATCACTCATTGGCGTCGGAAGTTTGAACATTGGAAAGACATTTGTGCGATCCTCTCACAATATAAGGAATCGTAAATTTTCTACCATTTTTAAACTGAATTTTTTATTTTCTTTGATTTCATTCTAAGTTTCCTTGATTTTATTTAACTTTAACTTCTTTCATTTTCAATTTTAATTTTTTTTTAATTGTGTTTTTTTTTCTTTACCATTAATTTAATTTCTCTTTCCTAACCCACACCTCAAGTGGAACCTTTCACCCATCTTTCTTCACTCCTCGACATAATGTATGCCTCTAAGTTTTTGTATATATGCATGAGTATGTATAGATATGTAAATATATATGTTTATACAATATACATGTGTGTATATTCGCACAGGTATCGACTACCCAATTTCTTTTATTAATTAATGCAATAATTCTCATTAATAAAGACTGATATTCCACCTGGTAATGGCAACTCCTACTTTTACTAAGTTAAAACTTAGTATAGTCAGTGCCATGTCTATATGCATATGCTAACTCACTTATTACAATTACGAACTCTTTATCTGTGGATATGTTAATTTATTCCTCATCCGTACCAATCTCATTGTCTGGAAGTGCTCTCAGATCTTCTTTGAGTGTCGTCCTTGAACATAATCACTACTTGTCGGTCAGGGTTAAAACGCAAATTCCTACGAATCTCAAGGAATACGAATAAACCTTCATACCGGGTCGGTCGTCACTCGGATCAACAAGAGCCGCGTACGCCAGAGAGGAACCAGTCTGGGGCCGAAAAATCTGTCACTGGAACAAACTCTTCCAAAAACGAAGAGACACTAGGTCACCAAACCCGGACTATTTCCAATCTTGTACCAAGTGTCTCAATGCCAACTCAAATAATAAAAAGAAAACGAACGAAATGGTCTCGCGAAGAGTATCAGCAAGTCATGACATCATTCTTCACTGCTCACGAAAACACCACGAATCTAACACACCAGATATAGAGAAATATTGTAGGAAAGGATATAAGACCTAACATTAACCCAAACATACTTGCCAATGTCCGCAGAGACATTGTGCGAAACAAAAGACTCTCAAATGCAGAAATAGATAAGATAAAATTAGATTAAAGGCTAATAAATGCTATAACCCATCAATTAAACAGTAAAGATATGAAAGTAGAAATAAGTAATATGACAGAGGATGAGGCAAAAATTAAAACAAATGAAATACGAAATAACCCTCCGGGTAATAAAATCGAAGAATCTACCTGTGACATAACCTGCTGTTATCCAGACGATGTCATTGAAGATGACTCCAACTACATTAAGCTGGACTTCCTTGAAAACCACATCGCTGAAATCACCGAAGCGAAAAACCACGTCATTCAAGTTCTCAGCAAAGTAACGCTCACACAATTGTCAGACAGAGACCCCAAAATTCGGATGACGAAGTCCAATAAGCACATTGTACAAATATACAACGCTTCTCTGGAAATACTGTTAACGGATAAACCACCGGGAAATAGCACAGAAGTTAACAACATCATATACGCAACAGCTTCAACAGCTACTGGGAAGCTCGGGGTCAAGACAATGAGAAAAATAGCAGACATAGAGAGCCAGCTTGGAAGGTAAAACTTCTGCGAGAAATAAAGGAAATAGGATGTGAGCGTTCTATATTAGATGAGCTCATTAGAAACCCAAATACCTCCACACACAAATGCAAGATCAAGCGGAAATATAAAATTAAATCCCTAATCGAAATGACATCAATCAATGACATGCTGAAACAGAAACTTCAGTTAAAGGCACAGAACAAAACGAAAAACGGTGCAGGTTCTATCGCCAAAATAAAATATTTCAAACGAACCTTAAGAAATTTTACAGGGAAATTGGAAATGCCCCTATACATGTCGAAACACCACCATCTATTGACAATATACAGTCATTTTAGGAGAATATCTGGAGCAGCCCAACGGAATATAACCCAAATTCAGAATGGATCCAACGTAAAGAAAAACGAATGCTGAATACACGTATGCAAGAGTGGGAAAATATAACTACAGATAATGTTAGGCAAGCTCTAACGAATTCCCCAAACTGGAAATCTCCAGAATATGACAAGCTGCCCATTTTCTGGCTCTATCACCTCTCATCAATCTATAAAACCCTTGCGAAATATCTATCAAAACTTGTAAATAATCCCGATGAAATCCCGGATTGGATCACTGAAGGCATTACATATCTCATGCTAAAAACGAGTGAAACATTTGATCCGAAAAATTATAGGCCAATAACATGTCTCTCCACCACGTATAAGTTGATCCCGTCTGTCCTGACGAACCGAATTTACTCTTTCTTCAAAGCAAACAACATTCTTCCACTGGAACAGAAGGGATCTAGGAAAGGTTCATATGGCTGCAAAGATCAACTACTGATAAACAAAATGAACTTGGAAAATTGCAGGAGACCTTGTAGAAATCTTAGCGCAGCGTGGATTGATTATCGTAAAACCTGTGATAGTGTGCCACTCTCTTGGATCCTTAAGTCTTTGGAAATGTACAAAGTTTACCCTGTGGTAATACATTTCCTTAAGCACAACATAGAAATGTAGAACACCACACTATACCTAAATCACACCAGAGGCACTGCCATCTCCAACCGTCTGAATATCCGACGCGGAATCTTTCAAGGAGACTCCCTCTCACCCCTTCTGTACTGTTTGTACTTAATCCCCCTAACACATGAACTAAAGAACAGTAGCTATGGTTACAAACTAGACAAAAAATATTCAATCACCTACTGTACATAGATGATCTCATACTCTTTGCCAAAAACGACAATGAATATTGTAAAATGTTTCAGTGACGACATGGACTTTGGATTAGATAAATGTGAAAAAGTAAAGTTCAAGAAAGAGAGAATTATAGAAACAACCTCAATAGATTTAGACTTTGTCACAAAGATTAGGGAACTGGAACAAGATGAAGCCTATAAGTACCTAGGAATTAGCGAAGGAGATGGTATACAATATACCCAAATAAAGGAGAAGGTAGGAAAGGAGTACTACAGGCGTGTGCGGCTGGTACTAAATACCAAGCTGAACTAAAAAAAACCAAAAAAAACCCCAGAATATCAGCCATAAACACCTTGACTGTCCCAGTGGTGCAAAACAGCTTTAACATCCTTAATTGAACCATAGCTGACATTAAGCGAATGGACGCCAAAACGAGAAAGCTTCTCGCTTGCTACCGCATGCATCATCCCAAAGCTGATGTTAATCGTCCGTATGTGTCCATATCTGAAGGAGGCAGAGGATTAGTCCAACTAGAACTGTCCTACAAAACTACAACAATTGGCCTTCAAAGTTACTTGGAAACCACGGAAGACTGGATGATGATATGTGTCAAAGAACATTAAAGTAGTAAGCGCCTTTATTCCGTAATAAAAGAAGTCAACAAGTTCACAATGGATGCAGACATACAAGTAAAGCACAATACACCGATTGAAGCTGTAAAAATACATAAAAAAGAAAGCAAAAACAAATGCAACCGACAGATACAGAAACAATGGCAAGATAAACCGCTTCATGGCCAATACTCTGCCAATACCAAACAAGCTGATGTAGACAAGCCAGGTACCCATCAGTGGCTACGTAGTGCAGGGTTAAAAGCTGGAACGGAAGGTTTTATCCTTGCTGCACATGTTCAGTGCTTCTTAACTAGAAATTATCAAGCACACATACTAAATGTTAGCCCAAAATGCAGGTTCTGTGATAATTACCCAGAAACGATCGATCATCTTGTATCAAGTTGCACGGTATTGGCACCCACTGAATATAAAACCCGGCATGACAGTGTTGGCCAATATCTGCACTGGCAAATCTGTAACTTCTACGGGAAGGAAACTGAAAAAAGTGGTATGAACACCACCCAGACTCGGTTACGGAGATAGGACCTGTTACAATTTTATGGGACTACACAATACACACAGACAGAAAAATCAAAGCTAACTGCCCAGACATTGTTATTAGCGATCGCACACAAAAAAGTACCTTCTTATTGATATGGTAGTACCTGCTATCAAAATTCAAGGACCTTGAAATCGAAATCTAAAAAATGTGGCACATGAGAACATCAACAATCCCCGTTGTAGTTGAAGCCCTCGGACTGGTTGGAAAAGATTCCAGTAGACGAATTTGAAGGGATTCCTGGAAGCCCATGCCTTAAAGAAATACAAAACTTGTTCCCACGAGTACAGCCCACACCTTACGAGGGCTTTGTCTATGTAACAAAAAAAATTTCCTGTGGAAAATGTCATGATGCAATTTCTAACCTTATGTTCCTAGGCGGGACCTGGAAAGAAATCAGAAATCAAAGGAAATGAAATAATAATAATAGTAGTAGTAGTAGTAATAATAATAATAATAATAATAATAATAATAATAATAATAATAATAATAATAATAATACAAAAATAAACCAATAGAAACATGCAGCAATGACTCCGTGACATATTGCTAACGTAAAAATAAACAATAGAAAGAAAGGAAAGAAATTGTTAAAAATGTTACAATCATTATCATTTTGGTGAATATGGATTTTAAAAAGTAAAGGATGATGTTGACAATTTTTATTTTCGAAAAACTTACACAGATCAAGAAAAATGCAAAAAATACTCGCGTGATGAGACTAGAGCGCACTAATTACAGATTTTGCAGTAAATTTATGAGATTTTCTGACAACGGTAATTATGGCATATCGGAAAAATCAACAACCAAACCTCTGTGCGTGGAGGGATAAGCGGGGCATCAACCACTCCTGAATGAAATCCAAAAAATGGAGAAAGAATAATACTGAAAGAGAAAGAGATTTAAAGGAATTGGCTCGTGTGTTAGATTCTAGTATTTTCTTCATTAGACAGCATAGAAATGAATTCCATATAGGAAATTTCATTTAGAAACAAAAATAATAATCCAATCTGACATTTCCGAAATCTATCACTTCATTATATTACAGGTAGTGTAGAACTAAATGCAGGCTAGCAGAACCAATTACATTAAGTTTAGACAACAATGGTTGTCCACTATCAAAAACTCAATCATAAGCAAAAAACTACGAGGTGAAATAAAACAAAAATTCACCCAATCAATTTTCTTTGTAAAATTTCTTTCATTAAATCATACGTTTTTTTATTGTGGATAATACTTTACGAAAATACTTTTAAGTTACATCCAATTATTTGTAAGTTGGCTCAAATTATATTTGATATATTTAAGATTTATATAATCTAATACCTGGCATACGACTATTCCCTCTGGATCTACAAGTGTAAACCCCGATCCCAAGAAAGTGGACTGAAGTGAAGAAGGAAAAAATGGCCTTTGTTAATGGAAGGTGACGTTTGAATCTTTCGGCCTGCTGAAAACGATTGTTCTCTGACACTGTAATCTCAACAAAAACAATTAAATCAGACGGCCAGGTTGACCAAGTTCGTCTTCCGTTTTGAGAGCTATCTTAATTTCAATTACCTAATTTTTACATTTTTTATTTAATTCATTATTTTCTTTTGTTAATGTTGTGTAAAATGAAAAATGTATAAATTTCTAAAAAAGATTCCACTAGTTATGTGAAGAAATTCTTACTTTATTAAATTCTTCAAATATTAATGTCTCCCTCACCGGCTTAAAAATAAATAAAAATAGTCTGGTATTTTCCATTTTCTCGTTTAGATAGTATCAAATGAAGATTTAATTAAGTTAAAACTCCCGAGGAGGCTATCCCTACATCAGGTGTATTAATATCGAGGCTATTGTACTGCCATTCTGTGAATGAGATCTGGACCGTGCGCTAGTTTCTGCTTGTGCCTCTCGATGCTATGATGGAGTCTACAGTTACAGCTGTATTTCAGGGCTATTTAATCCAGCTAAATTAATGCACGTACTATTTGAGCTGATTGCTATCTAGTCTTCGCCCGTTCTAAAATATGAATATATCTAACCATGTCCACAACAAAATAAATACAAGATACAAATCCAAACCCACAGAAACAAAAGTAGGTCCCAAGTTCAGCATCGACTACAAGTTAGGTCCATGAAGATCATTGATAATGGCCCATCATCGGAAGACCATGGCATCAGTGCCGGCGTTCCTCGGTGTTCTCTATCTTTTGCTCTAGATTAATGATCAGCTTTTATACTCTGATATTTATTGAATATCTTTGCGAATGGTGGCTCAAAGATGGGGGTTGGGATGGCTTGTAAAATTCAATACGTCTAAAATGAAGCTAATAACGTTCCGCCAACAAAGATCAGGCCCTGAACATGGATGGGTGTTCTCTCAAGGAGTCTCCTTGCCTTGAACGTCTATTTGGACAAGCTTACCGCAGATATCAAGGGGGACATGTATACGATTTATTGCTAAATAGAATGTTCTTTGTATCTGACTCCAGTTTACAAGAGCTAGATCAGGCTAAAAATGGAATATTACTGGATCTGCCCTGTCATCAATTGCTTGTATTTATAGAGTTCAAAGGTACCTACACTGAGTTGTGGGTGATGAGTTATTTTCCATCCAATAACCCCTTATTAAAAGATCAAATATTACTCCAAAATAAATGTTACCATGATAAATAAACGATCCACCAATCCACCACACCATTCAAATAAGAAGAGTGAAATTGATAATGGTAAACAATGAAAAGTGGTCTTACCAGATGATATGGTGAAAGCATAAAAAGCGAATAATTAGAAAATACTAAGACTATACTAATGAATGTAATTGAAATGCCAAATTTCAATTAAACAGTGGACATGAACCGGAAACTATTGTCTTCATCGTATGTAGAGACAGAGATGGGCATATATATATATATATATATATATATATATATTAGGTCGTCCCATAAGTTCTGTCTGAATTTTAACTTTTTGTTAAAGTGAACGAAATTTAAAGAGTATTTTATAATGTCTAATGGAGCTGAACATTATTTTTATGTTTAGATGCATTTAAACTGATCAAATTTTATTTCAGAGAACAATAAAATTAAATTTTGTTTGATTAAAACCCTGCTAACATGGAAGTACCCAAGAATCATTTGAGGCACATAATGCTTTATGAGTTCAAGAAAGGAAACTCAGCAGCCGAAGCGGCTAGAAACATTCACTCAGTTTATGGTGAGGAATGTGTGAATGAAAGAACTTGCAGAAAATGGTTTGCAAAATTCAGAGGTGGAGATTTCACCCTTGAAGATGAAGATCGAACCGGACGTCCAGTTGAGTTTGATGAAAAGCTTCTTGAAGCAGCCCTTCAAACATCCTGCTTTATCAGTTGAGGAATTGGCAGTGGTTCTCAGTTCAAACCATACAACTGTTCATTGTCATCTTCAACAACTTGGAAAAGTTCCTAAACTTGGAAAATGGGTCCCTCATGAATTGTCTGAAAACAACCTCAAATCCCGAGTTGACATCTGCTCTTCTCTCCATTCTCGCCAACTTGTTTTACCTTTTTTGGATAGACTTTTGACTGGCGACGAAAAATGGATCTTTTATCGAAATGTTAAGCGTCGTAGACAGTGGCTTGGTAAAGGGGAAGGACCCCAGCCACAGCCGAGAAGGGAACTTCATGGGCAAAAGGTTCTTCTGTCAATCCGGTGGGATTGCTAAGGAATAATCCACTTTGAATTCTTACCACCTAATGCAACAATTAATGCTCAAATATACCGTCAACAATTAGAGCGTTTGAACCAAGCTTTCAGGAAAAAAGACCTGCTCTAGTGAATCGAAAACGGGTGATGTTTCATCAGGACAACGCGCGACCACACACAGCAAGAATCACGCCACAAAAGATCGAAGAACTTGGTTGGGAGAAAATTCCTCATCCACCTTATTCTCCCGACCTTGCTCCTTCAAACTACCATTTGTTTCGTAGCTTACAGAATCATTTGGAAGAAACAGCTTTTGTAACACAGGAAGAGGTTAAAACTGACATTTGTGAGTTCTTCGAATAAAAGCCAAAAGAATTTTACAGTAATGGAATTAGTAAGCTTGTTAATAGATGGAAGGAAGTCATAGATAATCAGGGAAAATACATTGTTGATAGAATCTGTAATTAAATGTAACATTTGGTCACTTGTTTTCTTTATTCAAAATTCGGACAGAACTTATGGGATAACCTGATATATATATATATATATATATATATATATATATATACAAAAGTGAACATAGAAGTCAACACTTAGAGGCGGCAGTCTTTTTCATGCTAGTGCAATCGTCAGGCCACGATATTTATTACTGAAAAATAACAGTAAATGCGGCACAAGGCCAAAAATGGGGATTGGGAAAGGGAGGTCATCAATTGTCTTAAAATTAAACTTAGCTAGTCGCAAGTACTGACCCAAGCATACAAGACAATATTCCTTCCACCAAAACACCACATTCATACTTACCTTTCTTGCTACAACCACCAAAATACCTCATTGTCTCTATGAAAATCTTAAATAACCCCATATGTACAATAAAGTCTGTGGGGGGTGGGGTAAAAATTTTACAATAAAAGAATCCCCAATGAATATATACAATATGAGTACAAATATTTACATAAAACTAAATAAAATCATGTTAGTAATAAAAAAAACCCAGAAGTCATACTTGTGACAGTAAAATCAATTAACTGGGCGAAATCGACACGGGACTTTAAAAATTATAGATAAACATTTATCCATCCCAACCACTCACGCAAAACACGCACTGATTCAGACTCAAACATACGAAAAAGCTCACACACACGAAACGAAAGGCGTCCTGCATCCTCCAGAGAACTGAAATCACTGAGCACCTAAAGAGGGGAGGGATGGGGAGTTAAACTAAAGGAAACGAAAAGGGGACAGAAAAAAGGGGGGCAATGATCAAACACACCCTAGCTAAGCTTTACAGAAAAGAAAAACTAAAATTCAAAACCAAAAAACCTTAAACTATCCTAAATCCAGGGATGGGTTGCCCAAGTTCAACCCAGGTAAACAATATCCTGATGCCTAACCGGCATCAAAATTCCACTCAAGGTCAGCCCCTTTCACACCGCAAGGTGTTCCCCGATAACCTGAGGAGGGACCTCGTACACTGCTACATGGTCCTTCGCCGACCCTCGTACTCGGTGCGGAGGATGAGATCCTTAGTGATCAAATCCCTCCGGGTGGCTCTTAAACAGTCTTCCGCTGTGGGTAGCAGTACGTCCCACATGAAAAATCCCTTGCCCATGAAAATTCGTAGGGGTTTGAACCCCAGAGACTCCAGTGCTTTAAACACTGTGTCTTTAGTCGAACGACAAATTTTGCGCGAACGCTTGTCGACGACAAAACTGACACTATTCTTTTTTCGACTCTCTTCAGTTCCACTGAATCCTCCAAGAGCCCGTCTTTCACCACGAGATGAGCGTAACTCTTAGCACGCTCCAGGAACTCCGCGATGTCGATTATACAATTCGGTGGGGACTTCCAACAAGAGGGCGAATCCCCGACCTCGGTATTAACATTTGGGTTGTCTGATTTTTTTTTTCCTTTTCCAGGTTTTCTTCGGCCAACCTGGCTTTGGCGGCCTTTTTAAAGGCGTCCAGAATCTCCTCATTGGTAGGGGTCCTTGGGAGGGCAGGATATTCCTCCGGATTATCTTTATCGGGAGGGTTTTTTGGGGGTTGAAAAGGTGCTTCCTTACAGATTTTCTGAAGGAAGCAAGGGTCGTTTTTTTTTGTAATAAGGAAAGAAGGGGCTTTTTTCCTTCTTCTCCATGATGGAGTAAAAAAGGGGGGTCAGGAGTGAAGGAATAGGGGAAGGGATATTCAATAAATTTCGCCTAAAGGCGAAACAAAAAAAACAAATAACGCCAAAAGGCGAAAAAATAAAAAGGGGAAAATTGGACAATAAAATAAAACGTTCAAAGAAAAGGTAGATACGAACCTAATATAATTAAACTAAAAAAAATAAAGATGGCCGACTCTAAGAAGCGAGCCAAACCAGTAAATAAAAGAAAATTAACAGCTAAATTTAACAGTACAACAATTACAAAAATAAAACAAAAAACACGTAAAACTTAAAGACAAATATCGCCTAAAGGCGTAATAATTAACAAGAAAACACGAAAATAAAATAAAAAGTTCAAACAAGGTAAACAAAGAAAATACTCAACTTCGGCAAAAAAAAATCAAAATGGCCGACACTAGTCGAAAACAATAAACAAAAGAAAATACGGAACTTCGGCAAGAGCCAAAGCTAGAAACAAAAATTCAAAATGGCCGACCCCAAAACAAACAAGTCGAACCAATAAAGAAAATAACCAAATAAATTAGACAATACAACGATTACAAAACGAATTTAGTACAGAAAAATTTATAAAACGAAAAACACGTAAAACGTAGAGTTAGGACAGAAACAAGAAATTAAAATTAATTAACGCGAAACACGGACGAGGGTTACAATATAAATAGAACGAAGATAGAAATTAAAGGAAAATGAAAATTATAAGGAAGGCTAAAAAAGCGTGGAAATTAAAAAGGGGTAGAAACAAAAATTAATGGGGGAAGGGAATTAAAACGAGAAACTAGAATAGGGGATAAAAATGAAAAACAAAAAATTAACGGGGGTAAAAAGGAAAACAAAAGGAAAAACAAAAAATTAAAGGGGAAAAAATTGGAAAAAAGAAAACTGAAATGTAAAGGAAAAAGAACAAAAAGAGGGGGGTAAAAAATAAAAATGGAGAGAAGAAAAAATCAAAAGGACTTTTTTTTTCTTTTTTTTTCCAAACAGTCGTAAACAAAAATTAATAAAATAACAAACTTAACCAAAAATCAGTTCACACAGATTCGGGCAAGAGCAGTCGTACAGCGGTCTGAAAAATGGAACACAAAATGACAAGGGAGAACGACAGCAATCGTCAGGCCACAATATTTATTACTGTTAAAAATACAGTAAATAAGGCACAAGGCCAAGAATGGGGGTTAGGAAAGGGAGGTCATCAATTGTCTTATCTTTAAACTTAGCTAGTCGCAAGCACTGACCCAAACATACAAAACAATATTCCTTCTACCAAAACGCCACATTCATACTTGCCTTTCTTGCTACACCCACCAAAATACCTCATGGTCTCTATGAAAGTCCTAAATAACCCCATATGTACAATAAAGTCTGTGGGGGGCGGGAGTAAAAATTTTTCAACAATAAATAATCCCCAATGAATATATACAATATGACTAAAATTATGTACATGAAACTAAACAAAATTATGTTAGTAATAACCACCCCACCACAAATCTTAAATGTGACAGTAAAATCAATTAACTGGGCGAAATCGACACGGGACTTTGACAATATAAAATAAACATTTATCCATCCCAACCACTCACACAAACACGCACTGATTCAGACTCAAACTTACGAAAAAGCTCACACACTCGAAACGAAAGACGTCCCGCATCCTCCAGAGAACTGAAATCACTGAGCACCTAACGAGGGGAGGGAAGGGGAGTTAAACTAAAGGAAAAGAAAAAGGGGACAGAAAAAAAAGGGGGCCAATGACCAAAACACACCCTAGCTAAGTTAACATAAATGCAATAAACTAAAAAGATTACATACCAAACCTACTCTAGCCTACAGTCTGGATGGGTTGCCCAAGTTCAACCCAGGTAAACAATATCCTGATGCCTAACCAGCTTCAAAATGCCACTCAAGGTCAGCCCCTTTCACACGGCACAAACGCACAAGTGTCACCCACCTTTTGCCAAATTCTGATGATGTGAGCCGCCGCCTTTCCGTCTTAATCTTGACTTTGAGCTGATGCCTAAAGAACAAGATCAGTTCGGAAGAAGCAAACTTCTCACCACCATAGAATTCCTTCTGACGCGTCGTCCAAATCACGACTCTCATAACGCCTAGTAAGCAACAGAACACATAATGTTCAGCCTTCGACATCTGAGGCACCACATTGCTACAAACAGAAACGGCATCCAGGACAAAGGACTTTCTCCGCAGTACGCGGACCATGAGGCCTTCAACAAACTTGCACAACGGCTCTACCACCGTGCCAATGGTCACGACTTCCCCAACACAGCGGCGGCAGTTTGGAGAATTCTCCAAGCCCGCTGAAAAAAGTATTTTGCCAACCCAGAGGGCTCTACGAATCACCCACCTGGTGAGTGATGTCTCATCGTTAGTGAGGCATTTCAACCCAGGCGCCCAAGGCCATATTGAGCGAGCCTGCTGCTTCGTAAGACCGAGCTCGCTAATCAAACCATCTTGAACGGACCCCCGAACTAGCACTTGATACAATGCCCTACGAGACAACGCCTGGACGTTGGAGAGGCCTTCCGACGCCCGTAAGAGGCATTTCAGAGCGCGACGACATTCGTGATAGAAAGAGCTTTCGGCTCGGGGTCTACGGCGGGCCTCCCCCTCGCACGAGTGCACACTTCTCAGGGACGGGAAATTTTTCCGGGCGTCTTCCTTCCAGAAGGCTCCCACCTCGTCCGGTTCGCGACACAATCGGTCTAGGAAAGCAATGCGAAGCATATGTTGACGAATCTGAATGCTTGGCATACCCAGGCCGCCCTCAGCGGTATGAAGGCAACAGATCTCCCGAGATACCATAGCGGCCTTGCATCTCCACAAGAAAGAGAACAAGAGCCTTACTAATAAAATTAGTGCGGTAAACGGAAGTGGAAGTACAGAGAGTCGGTACACGAGAATTGGATATATGTGTGAAACACATACTTCCGCCCTTCCCTTCAGGGAAAGCCTCCTCCGAGACCACAGATTAACCGCGATCTCGGCCTTCTCTCGAACCTCCGACCAATTCATTTTCAGCTGGAGATCCGGACCTGTCACCATCTCATAACCACTGACCTCTCTGCTGACTTCGTCAATCTCGGCTCTGCTCGACACAAGAACCGAAACGTCGTCAGCATAGGCAGAATACTTTGCTGAGGTGGTAGCCCCAGGCAGAGATATTCCACGCAGGACCGGATTCGCCTTTAACTTGCGAAGGAAAGGTTCCAACGCAAGAACGTAAAGCAAAGTGGAGAGCGGACAACCCTGACGAATAGAGCGAGACAATACGAAAGGCTTCGATCTTACTCCATTCACTTCCACCAGCGCACCGGGGGTCGCATACAAGAGTCGGATCCAGGAGCGAAAGTCGGCTCCGAAACCGGCCACCGAAAGGACAGCCTCCGGAAAACGATGGTCAAACCTATCGAAGGCCTTGGACTGATCTAAATTGATCAGCGCGGCTTCACCGTCGACTTGTTCTAAGATCAAGCGTACCATATGCAGGTTATCCTGAATAGTCCTGCCCTTCACAGCACAAGTCTGCTCGGGGCCAATCAGACTAAACAGAACAAGCTGCAAACGGTTGGCTAAGATCTTCGCCAAAATCTTTAACTCAGTGTTTAACCCCTGCTTCATCCAGTGGTTGAAAATCAGCTCCAGCAAAGGAACAAAAACGGTCGACAGCCTCAAGTACACTTCGTAGGGAAGACCATCGAGTCCCGGAGATTTATCCAGGCCAACCTGCTTCAGCGCTTCCCAGATCTCAGACTCTGTTATGGGACCCTCGCACCCAGCCGCTTCAGCTGCCTCGAGGCAGGGAAAGTCAGCCAAATAGGAAGCGAACTGAGCAGAGCTCAGACCGGGCTCCCTGGTGAAAAGATCCTGAAAGTAATCTCTAAAGACCTCACATATGCCCGCGTTTGTAGTCACTGTCCGATTATCCGGTAATGTGACGCACGCGATATGTCGCCGAGACGCACTCCTACTCTCCTCTGCACGCAATTCAGCGGCCATATTCGTCGCCTCAGAGGACATTCTTTTTAACCTAGACCTAACTACCAGAGCTTGATCCTTCTTGATAAGTAAGGAGGCCAACTCTGCCTTAGCTAAGGCTATATCCCCACTAACACGGGATTTCACGGCCCGATCAACTTTTTCTTCTAAAGCAGTTTGCGCCGCTAATCTATCTCGATTGAGTCGACGACTAAAATCGGCAGCAAACGTTCTAATTTTGGATTTTAATTTACCCCACCAGGCGTCCCCAAAAACTGCTCCCGACAATTCCCGTTGTATCATTAGTAGCAGCTGGTCCCGAAATCCCTGCTCACCAAAAAGTGAACAGTTGAATTTCCAGTAACCAGCCAACCTAACCTTAGGCTTATCTAAGTTTACACGGACCTGGACAAGCCTATGATCCGAATAAACTATATAATGGAAACTTGGACACCCTAAGAGCCCTACATCGACTCTCTTAACTAAGACTCGGTCGAGGTAGCTCGCAAGCGTCCCAGGATCCGAGTTGCCACTATTAGTCCAAGTCCAAACTATATCCCGAGGATGCTCATTCCGGTACTTATCGACGAGATCAAACCCGTCGATAAAGTCCCGAAATGGTTTCACATCAGGATTGTTAGTAGCCCGGTTTTTACCTATACGATCTATATCGGGGTCAAGGACGGCATTCCAATCGCCCGCTAAAAGTACCCGACGAGATGTCGTCAAAAACGGCTCGATCTGCCGAAACAGACCAGGTCGCTCAACATGAAACGCCAATGAGACTCAAAGCCTTACCTTTTATGGTAACGTCCAGCACACAAAGCCTTCCCGCCGGATCTGCGAAGACAAGAGTACATACAGCATCTAAAGACCTGCTTACTAGCCAAGAGACACCCCTCGAACGACCATCAAAACATGCTGAATAAAGGGCGAACCCATTAGACAGCACGTCCTCACGATCATGAGAAGAAAACCGGGTCTCCTGCACGCAACAGATATTCACCCCGAGGCGCCGAAGGTCACGAGTGAGCCTCGCCCTGCGAGACTCCAACCTCAGGCCCCGGACATTTAAAGTAGCTAACCAGAGAGCCATATTGAATACTGATTAGGGTTGTTTATCTGCTTTAAACATGGCTGGGGTTAGGATACCATAGACCCATGGCCCATCTCATTCTTGATGGTACCGTCTTCGGAGATTCCGCCGATATCCCACGGGAAAGTCAATTTTAGTGCTCTATAAAGGGAGGGGTGAACAAAAACCGGGACCCTCCCTGCACAGAATTGTTTCATTTTTTAAAATTTTTCGCTTTGGACGATGGCAATGGGTGGGGTCATGTCGAACGAAGCCATTGCCTCGTCCAACATGGCCCAAATTTGCTTTGCCCCAGTTTCAACTGTTATGCCCGTCAAAACTCTCTGGGCGTGTGGAAAATTGTTCGGATTATCAATATCCTTGTCGCCGAATTGCTTCATGGACAACAGATATTTTAGTTCCTTGATCCTGTTGCCATAATCTTTGGCTTTCTTGGCTTGTAAGGGCGAGATTTTGCACACATTTGTGCCATGATTGTAGATATGTTTTGGCCTCTTCTTTTTTCCCGCTGAATCTTGCGTTGGGCTTCTGTGCCTTTTGCTAGCTGGCGGGGGCATTTTAGTGGGAGAAGGACTGGGAGTAATGCGGGGTGTACATAGTTGTCTGAAGGGACTGGGGTCTCTACTGAGAGGAATTTGGGACTGGGCATAAGAAGTTGAAGGAGTGGCGGAAGAAGGCTTCACTCTAGAGAGAGGGGTTGAGGGGCGTGGAGAAGGTGGCGAGTTGGTGGATGTGGGGGGCGTGGCCTTTTAGTGGGTGACTTGCTTTTACGGGATGTAGAGGGTTGAGAAGACTGTGTTGTAAATGTTTTCTTGGAAGGGGATAGTTTTTCTTTTCTTTGTTTATCCAGCTTTTTCTTAAGTTGCTTAACTTTTTCAGTTTTAAGGTAGCCTGGATCGTATTTTTTGGGAGCTCTTCTATAGTCTGGATAGAGGCCGGGGCGTCGCCCTTACTGCTGTTAGAGGGAGTGGGGCTGTAAGTCCCCGAGTCTTCAGGGGACTGAGGACCCGCTGGCTGACGCTTCCCCCTGACCCTGCCAACTACCTGCCATTCCCCTTCTTCCTCCTTCTTAACCACAGAAGCGGCGGAAGAAGGCTCTTCGGGGGATGGAGGCTTTGGTGGAGACCCAACCGGGGGAACAACCTCTCCGGTCCCGGCAGCTGACATGCCCATTACAGGCGCGACGGTTTTTGGAGACTCGGTCAGAGGGGGAGTTTGGTCGTTTGTGACCTGAGTCCCAGAGGCCTTCTTCTCTGGGCAGGAAGAGGAGAGATGACCAGTCACGCCGCACTTCCAACAGGCTGGTTTACGGCCGGTCACAATGACCGGCAGCTTCAGGTCACGGACGTCAATCCAGTTGGGGACGGAGCTGAAGGCCTTTCTA
Organism: Acanthosepion esculentum; assembly: GCA_964036315.1. Classification (NCBI taxonomy): domain Eukaryota; kingdom Metazoa; phylum Mollusca; class Cephalopoda; order Sepiida; family Sepiidae; genus Acanthosepion; species Acanthosepion esculentum. The sequence goes on along the minus strand of OZ038499.1, from coordinate 77,955,376 downwards.
TCGAGCATCATGTCAAAGTTCCATCCCCCAGTCAGGCTATCGCAAGAAGCGGTCAATATCTCCCCATATTGGGCCAGGAAAGCCGCAAGGTGTTCCCCGATAACCTAAGGAGGGACCTCGTACACTGTTACGCTGGTACTTCGCCGACCCTCGTACTCGGTGCGGAGGATAAGATCCTTAGTGATCAAATCCCTCCGGGTGGCTTTCAAACAGTCTTCAGCTGTGGGTAGCAGTATGTCCCACATGAAAAACCCTTTTCCCTTTACTATTCTTAGGGGCTTGAACCCCAGGGACTCCAGTGCTTTCAACACTGTATCTTTAGTCGAACGACAAATTGTGCGCGAACGCTTGTCGACGACAAAAACTGACACTATTCTTTTGTCGATTCTCTTCAGTTCCACTGGATCCTCCAAGAGTCCGTCTTTCACCACGAGGTGAGCGTAACTCTTGGCACGTTCCAGGAACTCCGCGATATCGATTACGCATTTCGGAGGGGACTTCCAACAAGAGGGCGAATCCCCGACCTCTGCATTCACATTAGAATTGTCTTTCTTTTCTGGGGTTGTCATATTCTCTTTGGCTAGCCTATCTCTGGTAGCCTTTTTTAGTGCTTCTACCATTTCTTCGTTGGAAGGGGTTCTTGGGAGATCCGGGTATTCATCGGTATTGTTTTTGTCGGGCGGGTCATTTTTGGGATTAAATAAATGTTTTCTTACTGACTTCCTGAAGGAAGCTGAAGTTGTCTTTTTTTTAATTACTAGGAAAGAAGGAGCTTTTTTCCCTTCTTATCCATACTAATGTAAAGAGGAGGGACGGGAGTGGGGGAATAGGGGGAGGGATATTTAATAAGTTTCGCCTAAAGGCGAAACAATAAGGAACAAATAAGGCAAAAAAAATAAAAAGGGAAATTAGACAATAAAATAAAAAGGTAAATAAAAGATACTAAAATTAAAATCTAGCCGAAGCTAGTTAAAAAAAATTAAAGATGGCCGACTCTAAGAAGCGACTCAAACCAGTAGATAACAGAAATTAAACAGCTAAATTAAACAATACAACAATTACAAAAATAAAACAAACAACACGTAAAACTTAAAGACAAATATCGCCTAAAGGCGTAACAATTAACAAGAAAACACGAAAATAAAATAAAACGTTCAAACAAGGTAAACAAAGAAAATACTCAACTTCAGCAAAAAGCCGGAGCTATTAACAAAAAATCAAAATGGCCGACACTAGTCGAAAACAATAAACAAAAGAAAATACGGAACTTCGGCAAGAGCCAAAGCTAGAAACAAAAGTTCAAAATGGCCGACCCCAAAACAAACAAGTCGAACCAATAAACAAAATAACCAAATTAATTAGACAATACAACGATTACAAAACGAATTTAGTACAGAAAAATTTATAAAACGAAAAACACGTAAAACGTAGAGTTAGGACAGAAATAAGAAATTAAAATTAATTAACGCGAAACACGGACAAGGGTTACAATACAAATAGAACGAAGATAGAAATTAAAGGAAAATGAAAATTATAAGGAAGGCTAAAAAGGCGTGGAAATTAAAAGGGGTAGAAACAAAAATCAAAGGGGGAAGGGAATTAAAACGAGAAACTAGAATAGGGGATAAAAATGAAAAACAAAAAATTAACGGGGGTAAAAAGAAAAACAAAAAGAAAAACAAAAAATTAAAGGGGGAAAATTGGAAAAAAAGAAAACTGAAATGAAAAGGAAAAAGAACAAAAAGAGGGGGGTAAAAAAATGGAGAGAAGAAAAAATCTAAAGGACTTTTTTTTTTTCTCTTTTTTTTCAAGACAGTCGTGAACAAAAATAAATAAAATAACAAACTTAACCAAAAAACAGTTCACTCAGAGATTCGGGCAACAAAACAGTCGTACAGCGGTCTGAAAAATGGAACACAAAATGACAAGGCAGAACGACAGCAAGCGTCGGGCCACAATATTTATTACTGTTTAAAATACAGTAAATACGGCACAAGGCTAAAAAGGGGGGTTGGGGAAAAGGAAGGTCATCACTTGTCTTAATCTTAAACTTAGCTAGTCCCGAGCACTGACCCAAACATACAAAACAATATTCCTTCCACCAAAACGCCACATTCATACTTACCTTTCATGCTACATCCACCAAAATACCTCATGGTCTCTATGAAAGTCCTAAATAACCCCATATGTACAATAAAGTCTGTGGAGGGCGGGAGTAAAAATTTTAAACAATAAATCATCCCCGATGAATATATACAATATGACTAAATATATGTACAACAAACTAAACAAAATTATGTTAGTAATAAAAAAAACCCACAAATCCTATATGTGACAGTAAAATCAGTTAACTGGGCAAAATCGACACGGGACTTTGACAATATAAAATACACATTTATCCATCCCAACCACTCACACAAACACGCACTGATTCAGACTCAACCATACGAAAAAGCTCACACTCGAAACGAAAGGCGTCCCGTATCCTCCAGAGAACTGAAACCACTGAGCACCTAAAGAGGGAAGGGATGGGGAGTTAAACTAAAGGAAAAGAAAAGGGGGACAGAAAAAAAGGGGGGCCAATGAGCAAACACACTCTAGCTAAGTTTTACAAAAATGAAAAACTAAAATACAAAAGCAAAAACCCTAAACTATCCTAAATCCAGGGATGGGTTGCTCAAGTTCAACCCAGGCAAACAAAATTCTGATGCCTAACCAGCTTCAAAATGCCACTCAAGTTCAGCCCCTTTCACACGGCACAAACGCGCAAGACTCACCCACCTTTCGCCAAATTCTGATGATGTGAGCCGCCGCCTTTCCGTCCTAATCTTGACTTTAAGCTGATGCCTAAAGAACAAGATCAGTTCGGAAGAAGCAAACTTCTCGCCACCATAGAATTCCTTCTGACGCGTCGTCCAAATCACGACTCTCATAACGCCTAGTAAGCAACAGCACACATAATGCTCAGCCTTCGACATCTGAGGCACCACATTGCTACAAACAGAAACGACATCCAGGACAAAGGACTTTCTCCGCAGTACGCGAACCATGAGGCCTCAACGAACTTGCACAACGGCACTACCACCGTGTTGGGGAAGTCGAGACCAATGGTCTCGACTTCCCCAACACAGCGGCGGCAGTCTGGAGAATTCTCCAAGCCCGACCCTCTTTTGCCGACCCAGAGGGCTCTACGAATCACCCGCCAGGTGAGTGATGCCTCATCGTTAGTGAGGCATTTCAACCCCGGCGCCCAAGGCCATATTGAGCGAGTCTGCTGCTTCGTAAGACCGAGCTCGCTAATCAAACCATCTTGAACGGACCCCCGAACTAGCACTTGATACAATGCCCTACGAGACAACGCCTGGACGTTGGAGAGGCCTTCCGACGCCCGTAAGAGGCATTTCAGAGCGCGACGACATTCGTGATAGAAGGAGCTTTCGGCTCGGGGTCTACGGCGGGCCTCTCCCTCGCACGAGTGCACACTTCTCAGGGACGGGAAATTTTTCCGGGCGTCTTCCTTCCAGAAGGCTCCCACCTCGTCCGGTTCGCGACACAATCGGTCTAGGAATGCAATGCGAAGCATATGTTGACGAATCTCAATGCTTGGCATACCCAGGCCGCCCTCAGCGGTATGAAGGCAACAGATCTCCCGAGATACCATAGCGGCCTTGCCTCTCCACAAGAAAGAGAACAAGAGCCTTACTAATAAAATTAGTGCGGTAAACGGAAGTGGAAGTACAGAGAGTCGGTACACGAGAATTGGATATATGTGTGACATTCTTTTTAACCTAGACCTAACTACCAGAGCTTGATCCTTCTTGATAAGCAAGGAGGCCAACTCTGCCTTAGCTAAGGCTATATCCCCACTAACACGGGATTTCACGGCCCGATCAACTTTTTCTTCTAAAGCAGTTTGCGCCGCTAATCTATCTCGATTGTGTCGACGACTAAAATCGGCAGCAAACGTTCTAATTTTGGATTTTAAATTACCCCACCAGGCGTTCCCAAAAACCGCTCCCGACAATTCCCGTTGTATCATTAGTAACAGCTGGTCCCGAAATCCCTGCTCACCAAAAAGTGAACAGTTGAATTTCCAGTAACCAGCCAACCTAACCTTAGGCTTATCTAAGTTTACACGGACCCGGACAAGCCTATGATCCGAATAAACTATATAATGGAAACTTGGACACCCTAAGAGCCCTACATCGACTCTCTTAACTAGGACTCGATCAAGGTAGCTCGCAAGCGTCCCAGGATCCGAGTTGCCACTATTAGTCCAAGTCCAAGCTATATCCCGAGGATGCTCATTCCGGTACTTATCGACGAGATCGAACCCGTCGATAAAGCCCCGAAATGGTTTCACATCAGGATTGTTAGTAGCCCGTTTTTTCCCTATACGATCTATATCGGGATCAAGGACGGCATTCCAATCACCCGCTAAAACTACCCGACGAGATGTCGTCAAAAACGGCTCGATCTGCCGAAACAGACCAGGACGCTCAGCATGGATAATGGGCGCATAAACGCCAATGAGATGCAAAGCCTTACCTTTTATGGTAACGTCCAGCACACAAAGCCTGCCCGCCGGATCTGCGAAAACAAGAGTACATACAGCGTCTAAAGACCTGCTCACTAGCCAAGAGACACCCCTCGAATGACCATCAAAACATGCTGAATAAAGTGCGAACCCATTAGACAGCACGTCCTCACGATCATGAGAAGAAAACCGGGTCTCTTGCACACAACAGATATTCACCTCGAGGCGCTGAAGGTCGCGAGAGAGCCTCGCCCTGCGAGACTCCAACGTTCAGGCCCCGGACATTTAAAGTAGCTAACCAGAGAGCCATATTGAATACTGATTAGGGTTGTTTATCTGCGTTGAACATGGCTGGGGTAGGATACCGACAGCCTCTCCCATAGACCCATGGCCCATCTCATTCTTGATGGTACCGTCTTCGGAGATTCCGCCGATATCCCACGGGAAAGTCAATTTTAGTGCTCTATAAAGGGAGGGGTGAACAAAAACCGGGAGCCTCCCTGCACAAAATTGCTTCATCTTCTTCAACTTTTCATTTTGGACTATGGCTATTGGCGAGGTCATGTTGAACGATGTAATCGCTTCGTCCACCATAGCCCAAACTGATTTAGCACCCGGTTCCGATCTGATCACAGTTAATACCCTTTGGGCATTAGGGAAGTTTCCGGGATCTTCAATGTCTTTCTCCCCAAATTTCTTAACGGATAACAGAAATTTAAGGCTTTTGATTCGGTTTCCATAGTCCCTTGCCTTTTCCGCTTGAAGGGGAGATATTTTACATATGTCAGTGCCTGGATTAAAGATGTGCTTTGGTCTCTTCTTTTTATCAGCAGCATCTTGTGTAGGGATTCTGGGTCTTTTGGTAACTGTAGTGGGTAATTTGTAAGATTTAGAGGGTGAAGGACTGGGAGTGTGGCGAGGAGTACTGGGATGTCTAAAAGGACTGGGGTCTCTACTGAGAGGGATTTGGGTCTTGGCACGAGAAGTGGAAGGGGTGGCCGGAGAAGGCTTCACTCTGGAGAGAGGGGTTGAGGGACATGGAGTAGGAGGAATAGGTTTGGAAGTTGTGGAGCGAGTGGCCATCATTTTAGGGGGAGACTTGATTGGAGAAGAGGGTTGAGGAGACTGCAAAGAGGGGGATTTTTTTCCGGGGATTTTTTCTGTTTTCTTTGGTCGTCTATTTGTTTTTTAAGCTGTTTCAGTTTTACCGTTTTTTCATAAGACGGTTCATATTTTTTCATTTGATCTTCACACGTTAAAGAGGTCGGGGTCGTCGCCCATGCTGTTGATAGAGGGAGTGGGACTGTGAGTGTCTTTAGTCCCCGAGGCTTCAGGGGACTGAGGGCCCGCTGGCTGACGCTTCCCTCTGACCCTGCCAACTACCTGCCATTCCCCTTCTTCCCCCTTCTCAGCCGCAGAAGCGGTGGAAGAGGGCTCTTCGGGGGATGGGGGCTTGGATGGTGACCCAAGCGGGGGAACAACCTCTCCGGTCCCGGCAGCTGGCATGCCCATTACAGGCGCGGCGGATTTTGCAGACTCGGTCAGAGGGGGAGTTTGGTCTTTTGTGACCTGAGTCCCAGAGGCCTTCTTCTCTGGGCAGGAAGAGGAGAGATGACCAGTCACTCCACACTTCCAGCAGGCTGGTTTACGACCGGTCACGATGACCGGCAGCTTCAGGTCACCGACGTCAATCCAGTTGGGGACGGAGCTGAAGGCCTTTCAATCGAGCATCATGTCAAAGCTCCATCCCCCGGTCAGGCTATCGCAGGAAGCGGCCAATATTTCCCCGTATTGGGCAAGGAAAGCCGCAAGGTGTTCCCCGATAACCTGAGGAGGGACCTCGTATTCTGCCACACTGGTCCTTCGCCGACCCTCATACTCGGTTCGGAGGATGAGATCCTTGGTGATCTATTCTCTCCGGGTGGCTCTCACGCAGTCTTCTGCAGTGGGCAGCAGTACGTCCCACATGAATAAACCCTTTCCCTTGACAATTCTTAGGGGTTTGAACCCCAGGGACTCCAGTGCTTTAAACACTGTGTCTTTAGTCGAACGACAAATTTTGCGCGAACGCTTGTCGACGACAAAGACATACACTATTCTTTTCTCGACTCTCTTCAGTTCCACTGGATCCTCCAAGAGCCCGTCTTTCACCACGAGGTGAGCGTAACTCTTGGCACGCTCCAGGAACTCCGCGATGTCGATTATACAATTCGGTGGGGACTCCCAACAAGAGGGCGAATCCCCGACCTCGGTACTAACTTTTGGCTTGTCTGGCTTTTTATTTGTTTCTTTTTCCAGGTTTTCTTTTTCTATCCTGGCTTTGGCGGCCTTTTTCAGGGCGTCTACTATCTCCTCATTGGTTGGGGTCCTTGGGAGGGCAGGATATTCCTCAGGATTATCTTTATCTGGGGGGTCTTTTTTGGGGTTAAAAAGATGCTTCCTAACCGATTTTCTGATGGAAGCAAGGGTCGTTTTTTTTTTAGTGATAAGGAAAGAAGGGGCTTTTTTTTTCCTTCTTCTCCATGGTGGAGAAAAAAAGGGGGGTCAGGAGTGAAGGAATAGGGGAAGGGATATTCAATAAATTTCGCCTAAAGGCGAAACAAAAAAAAGCAAACAACACCAAAAGGCGAAAAAAAAAATAAAAAGGGGAAAATTGGACAATAAAATAAAACGTTCAAAGAAAAAGTGGACACGAACCTAGTATAATTAAAATCTAGCCGAAGCTAGTTAAAAAAATAAAGATGGCAGACCAGTAAATAAACGGAAATTAACAGCTAACTTTAAACAGTACAATTACAAAAATAAAACAAAAACACGTAAAACTTAAAGACAAATATCGCCTAAAGGCGTAACAATTAACAAAACACGAAAAGGACAATTAAATAATAAAATAAAACGTTCAAACAAGGTAAACAAAGAAAATACTCAACTTCGACAAAAAATCAAAATGGCTGACACTAGACGAAAACAATAACAAAAGAAAATACGGAACTTTGGCAAGAACCAAAGCTAGCAACAAAAATTCAAAATGGCCGACCCAAAACAAACAAGTCGAACCAATAAAGAAAATAAACAAATAAATTAGACAATACAACGATTACAAAACGATTTTAGTACAAAAAAATTAATAAAACGAAAAACACGTAAAACGTAGAGTTAGGACAGAAACAAGAAATTAAAATTAATTAACGCGAAACACGGACAAGGGTTACACTATATATAGAACGAAGCTAGAAATTAACGGAAAATGAAGGTTATAAGGAAGGCTAAAAAAGCGTGGAAATTAAAACGGTTTAGAAACAAAAATTAACGGGGGAAGGGAATTAAAACGAGAAACTAGAATAGGGGATAAAAATGAAAAACAAAGAATTAACGGGGGTAAAAACTAAAAGAAAAACAAAAAATTAAAGGGGGAAAACGGAAAAAGAAAACTGAAATAAAAAGGGAAAAGAACAAATAGAGGGGGGTAAAAAAAATAAAAAATGGATAGAAGAAAAAATCAAAAGGACTTTTTTTTTTTTTCTTTTTTTTTCAAAACAGTTGTAACAGAAAATAAATAAAATAACAAACTTTAACCAAAGAACAGTTCACAGAGATTTCGGACAACAAAGCAGTCGTACAGCGGTTTTAACCAAAGAACAGTTCACAGAGATTTCGGGCAACAAAGCAGTCGTACAGCGGTCTGAAAAAACAATAAAATGTCAAGGAGGACAGAACGCAAGAGTCGAGCCGCGAGTGCTGTTATTTTTCTCGGCTATTTATATATACGAGTCAGTGGTGCATTGTGGGTAGTCTATTTTGGTGGTTATTTTACCGGAAGTCGTTTGCATATTTATTTATTTGGGTTAAATTATTTTGCTTGTTTTTATTTATATTCATTTATTATTTTTATTTTTTATTTTTTTATTTCTTATCTTATATATTTTTTTATTAACGTAATAAACATTTGTTTATATCGCTTATCTAACAGTTTTGTTTTTGTTTGGGAAGATAATTAAAGCTATTTATTCAATTTTGTGGTTGATTGTTGTAGTTTATTCTAACTATTATTTTGGCGGGAACAGTTTTTAATTTGTTTATTAATTCATCTATTTATTTTGATTGCTTATCTTTATTTGTTTTTTTCTAACGGTTAGTTTATCGGGATCGGTTTGTTAGTTTATTTATTTGCATGAATTTAGTTCAGTTTATTTTACTTGTTATTATTCATTTGTTATACTGTATATTTTCGATTTTTAAGTAACGTAGTATTTTTTTCTTTTATCGTTATATAACAGTTATAGCTATTTTGGTTTGATTTTTATAGTCTAACTAATATTTTGGTCATAATGGTTTGCTAATTTGTTTATTATTTACTTTATTTAATTGAGTTCATTGATTTTGTTTCTTATATTTTATTCTATTTTGTCTATTCTAACAGGTGTGATTTGGTAATTTGTTTGGGCTTATTTATTTTGCTTATTTTATTGTAATTTTTTTTTTTTTCCGTTTTCGATTTTTAGGTAACGTAGTAAAAATTTGTTTTCATGTCTGCATTTTGAGATGACCTCGAATCTTTTATTTATTTTGGTCTCGGAAGGTAATGATAGCTATTTTTCCTCCAAGCAATGTTTACAATCTTTTGATTGGTTGTTTTAGACTGATGATCTGATTTCCTTATTTTCCAAGATAGTTTTGGTGTGATGTGCGTTTAGTTTTTAATTTCCCAGATATACTCAGAAAGCATTGTGCGGTTCGCATATTTACTATTTGTGAAAGATGTTTTGTGTGCATAATTTATTTGTTTCCAGTCTCCTTCAGTTACTCCTATATATACTTTTTCTTCATTATCTGGTGATTTTATCGTGGCTTGGTAGATTACGTTGTTTTGTAAATAATTACCGTTTAAGGGACATTTGTTTTTTATTCTGCAGTTGCACATGGGTTTAATTTGTTCCTGTGGTTTGTTGATAATTTTCCTGTTGTGCTTTTTTATTATTTGTGGCATGTTCTCGGTGCCACTGTAGCTGATTTTTACTGTGTTTTTGTTGAATATTTTGTGTAGGGTGCTTGATTCCGGGAAGTGTTTGTGTAAGAATTTGAAGAATATTTATCCTACGTTTGTTGTTACGTTTTTTGCTGTACGGTGGGTTGAACCATATGATATTTCTTTTTCTGTTGGCCTTTTTTGTGTTCGGTGGTGAGTATATGAGTTTTGCTGGGAATCCGCTATCTTTTAGAGCTGTTTCGTAATTTTTTAGCATTGTTAAATATGGATTCATTGGAGGAATTGTCAGAAAGCCTACGGTTAATCGATTTTGGTATCTGTTTGATTATAGAAGGCGGATGGTTGGAAGATGTGTGTTTATAGAGTGGCTTCTCATTGGGTTTTCTGTATGGTTTATATGTGCCCTTTCTTAGGTTGATGGCAACATCTAGAAATTCTACTTCGTTTAGGTTAGTTTTTATATGTATGTTGAATCCGTTATTTTTGAATATCTTTATTATTGTTTTCTAGTTTTGTTTGTGTTTTGTTTGTTACAATTTCTTAAGATTATGAGACCGTCGTCCCTGTAGAGTCCTGTGTTATTTCTATCTATTATTTTGCTTAGTTCGTGTAGTAAGTAAATACCTATGATTTTGCATTTGAACCGTCAAAGCTTCCCATTGTAGTGTCAAATATCCCATCTTTCTTTAACCATGCTTCTTCATTATGAAATAGTAATGATTTACGGGGGTGCTTAATGATGTCGATTTCGTTTGGTTTTATTATTATTTGTTCCTGAGCTAAGTTGATGGCCTTATCTAACATGCGTTCTGTTATGAATGGACAAAATTCTTTTATGTCTAATTGTAGGAATTGGCAATTTTGTTTGTTATTTATGATGCGAAACCAGTCAATAGTTACTTTTGTGTTTTTCCACTGGTTTACTCCTAACTTCTTTCTACGTTCAGAATTAATTCTTTCTAGTATCGTTTTACTTATTTTACATTTTACTTTTGGCTGGGTTTAAGAGTCTGCATGCAGGGTTGGTTTTGAAATTTTCTTTGTGGTCTTTTAGTGTGATAAAGGCTTGCGCCTTGCTGATGCAACTTATTCGGTCATATGTTAGGATTTTTTGGTACCCTTATGTACTAGTGAGCCAACCAGAATGAGCTGACTCTTTTTATAGTTCGCCAATAGAAGGTTAACCAATCAAAAGACTTAAAATATTCAATCCGACGAGTATAAAGGCGGCCATTTTGTTTTTTTCTCCGAATATCCACTGCCAACCTCTGATATCGATGGCCAGAAGAACTACTGAACTACGCTCTGCTACTTTCTCCGAATATTCACTACCAACCTCTGATATGGAAGACCTTAAGAATTACTGAAAAGTTGCTACTAGATATTGGTGTTGTTTCATTGAACAAATTACTTACTACGTTGGATTCTACATTCAGACTACGGTGAACATGTATAACATTGGTTATGAGCCCAGGTTATGACCAGGTTTGACGGAGACGAGTCGAGGTATGAATTGTGGGAAACAAAATTCTTAGAATACAAAAACTTCATGACATCATTCTTTGCCAAGATGACCAGAAGAAGACGATGATTTTATGGAAAGAAATGCGACCGTGTTCGCCGAATTAATACAATGCCTAAATGACAGGAGTTTGTCTTTAATAATGAGATAAGCCAATGATGACGGACGTAGAGCCCTACGAATATTGCGTGAACATTACTTGTCAAAAGGTAAGCCTAAAATTATTGCTTTATATACTGAACTAACCGCGTTAATCAGACGAGAAAATGAATCCGTAACAGATTATATTATACGATCTGAGAATGTCACAAATGCCTTAAAAATGGCAGGTGAGACTATCTCAGATGGGCTGCTAATTGCCATGGTTTTAAAGGGATTACCACCGACATTTAAACCATTCACGACAGTCATAACTCAAAAAGATAAAAAAAAACTAACTTTCACTGAGTTTAAAATTGCGTTACGTAGTTATGAAGAAACTGAAAAAATGTGCAACCCCCCGAATCAAGGAAAAAACGTAATGCAACTAAGGACGTCATTTAAAAAATTCCGAAAAGTTTCCCTCCAACCTACCAGACCAGGAATTATGATATTAAAAATAGGGGGTCTAAAAACAACAATAACAGCAGGAATAATAATAATAATAATAATAATAATAATAATAATAATAATAATAATAATAATAATAGAAAATCAAATATCATCTGCTTTCGTTGTGGTAAAGTCGGGCATATACGTGCGAAATGTCAATTTTATAAAAGGAGGGATTTTTGTAAAAATGTAAAAGCTTCTTCGAATGAGCGAACAGATGCCTTTTCGTTTGGGTTGGATACTATACCCAATAATAATAATTCTTACCTCGTCGATATGGGTGCGACAAATCATGTAATTACAGATGAAACAAAATTTATTAATTTGGACTCCTATTTCGAGGGGGATTCACATTTCATCGAGTTGGCTGACGGAACTAGAGCTAATAATTTAGTTTTAAAAAGAGGCGATGCCTGTATTTATTTACGATATACTAAAGGATATATTTCTAAATGTTTATTAAAAAGGGCTTTGTATATCCCTAAATTTAAACAAAATATTTTCTCGGTTCAGTCTGCTGTTAGAACTGGTGTTAAAGTTAATTTTCACCGAGACAATTCAAAGTTAGTATACTCAGACGGAACTGAAATTAATATACAACAAAATGGACATTTATATTATTTGAAAAGTATTAAATCTATGAAAACAGCCACCCACGACTTAACGACTTGGCATAAAATATTGGGCCACTGTAATATTTCGGATGTTAAAAAATTACACGAACACGTTACTGGAATGAAAGTTACATCTTCAAATGGCTTGCAACATTGTGGCACATGTATTAAAGAGAAAATGACGAAATATAGAAATAGGGATCGAATCCCAAAATCAACAGATATCTTGTTCAGAGTTTATTGCGACTTAGCGGGTCCAATTTCACAAATGGGTACAGGCACTTATGCATATGTATTAAACTCTGTGGACTTATATCCAGGACATATGATATATTTTCTGTAAAACAAATCTGATACCTTACAAGCTACAAGAATGGATTTATCTGATATTTCACCTTATGGAAAAGTGAAAATAATTAGAACAGATAATGGTGGGGAATTTACTTCTGATGATTACGAAAACCTCCTAATAAATGAAGGCATTAAACATGAGAAGACCAGTCCCTATTCGCCGCACCAGAACGGAATCGCTGAACGTAGTTGGCGGACGCTTTTCGAAATGGCTAGATGTTTGTTAATAGAATCTAAGTTACCCAGAAATCTGTTTACAGCCGTATATATAAGAAACCGTTGCTATAATAGTAACATTAAAAAGACTCCCTAAGAGGCTTATATGAATAACAAACCCATCATAAGCTGTATGGATATTTTTGGTACAATTTGCTACACATATGTCGACCACAGGGCAAAACTTGATCCAAAAAGTGAACGAGGCATATTTATTGGCTATGACAAAACAAGTCCGGCCTATATGATTTATTTCCCAGAAAGTAAAATAATAATGAAAATAAGATGCGCCAGATTTACAGATTCCTTTGATCAAGTAAAGGATCTCGAAGAAAAGAACATTAATTGTGAGGAGCTGGTCCCACACGAACTAGTATGGCCTAATTATGAGATAAGGCCTATAAATAGAAAACTCGTTCAAGATCCACAATTAGAGGAAGGTGTTATACCAGACGATACAGACGAGGAAAAATCAGACGCAAACCTTGAGTTAAAAGAAAATACAACCGATGAGGGGGGACAAATTCCGCTTATCCGACCGGAATTTGAAGAAAGCCACACAATTTTGGAATGGGTCAATGTAATATCTGTGGCATTGACTGTTGCTATTCGGTGCAACGTATCCCAAAGAACTATCAAGAAGCCATAAATTCTGATAATTCCAAACGATGGAAGAAAGAAATGGAATCTCTAGTATCAAATGATACTTTTGAATTGAAAAAGGCTCCGGATGATAAAAATATTATCGGCAGCCGTTGGGTTTATACTGTAAAGCGAACTGAGGATGGCTCGCCAGTGTATAAGGTTCGTTTTGTAGCTAAAGGATTTTCACAGATATACGGGGAAGATTATGTAGAAACATTCAGTCCAACAACAAACATGACAACAATCAGAATTTTAATGCAAATGGCCGCAAATTATGGCATGGATATACACCATATAGATGTCAAAGGAGCATATTTGAATGCACCAACTATGAAATATACATAAACCGCCAGAAGGTTTTGAAAAAGGTGACAATTATGTATGGAAACTCAAAAAGTCACTATATGGGCAGAAGCAAAGCGGAAGAACGTGGAATAAATTACTACAAACCTATTTAAATGAACAACTTTTTGAACCCTCTCTAGTAGACCCATGCCTGTATACAAGAACATTTAATAATGAAATATTAGCAATTCTGATTATTTGGGTCGACGATATGTTAATTGTTTCAAAATGTAAAGCTGCTCTATTAAAAATTCCTTAAATATAAGGTTTAAAATTTCCAACTTGGGTCGACTATCATGGTTTCTTGGTATACAGTTTGAATTTAAGGATAACACTATTACAATGAATCAATCCAAATATATCAAAATTCAGCATGCAAAATTGTAAAACACGAACTACTCCATGTGAAATGGATTTAAACACAATTATGAATAATGAAGATGGTATAGCGGCGTGTGAGAAGGAATACATAATGTTGATAGGGAGTCTTATTTACGTCATGACATCAACAAGGCCAGACATCTGCTATACGGTTACTAAGTTGTCTCAAATCTTAAATAAACCAAGGACTGTGAATTTAACAAGAGCTAAGCAAGTATTACGTTATTTAAAGGGAACTAAGAACCAGTGCCTAGTATTTCGACAATCAAAAAACCCACTACAACTGGAAGGATTTTGTGATGCTGATTGGCCAAATTCACCAGATCGTAAAAGTGTCACAGGATATTGCTTTAGATTGGCAAAAGATAATCCAATGATTAGCTGGAAATCTTAGAAACAGGGGATGATTTCACTTTCAACCTGCGAAGCAGAAACGTTGCATTGTCGCAAGCAACACAAAAGGGTATTTTTCTTAAATTACTAATAAGAACTATTACAACACTAGTAATAAGTGAGTTTATAACTATTTACTGTGATAATCAGGCCAGTATTGCTTTGGCTAAAAATCCTATAATACATCAAAGATCAAAGCATATTGATATTAAATATCAATTTGTTAGGGATCAAGTACAAAAGAAAACAGTACAAATTGAATATGTTCAATCGGAAAATAACGTGTCGGATTTGTTTACAAAGCCAATTACAAAAGTGAAATTACGGGCTTTCATTCCTCTCATATTTGGTACTGACTTATAAGGTTCTCCTATAGTCCTGGGTAGGACGTAAAACTGCATCCATTAGTTACTGTCTTATAGTCCTGGGTAAGACGTAAAACTGCATCCATTATTGTCCTATATTGGGGTATAAACGTGAATAGTCCTACTTTTAGCCCAATCCTCCTCCTGAATAACTCTCAGAATCACTCTGACCGTAGTGATAGTGACTGTTTTAATGGGTCCCAGCTATGGGTAAAATAAAAGGAAAAAAAGGAAAAAGTTGTTAACTTTTTCCTTTTTTTTTGTTGTGATCAAAACGTAAATTTATAATATTGTTGTTAATGTTTATTAACCTTAAGTACTTAAACGGTGGACAAATGATATAACTAATTTTTGTGGATATAAATGTTTTATTTAAATAAAAAAAAAATTAAATTAAAAAAATAATTATTTGATAAATGCTAAAAAAAGTTTTAAAAAATTTCTTTTATGAATACTAAAGTATTTGTTCCATATAAATATTGATTTTACTAATATTTTGAAAGAAGATTCCATAATGTACAGAAAATGAGGGGGTGTTAGGATATTTTGGTACCCTTATGTATTAGTAAGCCAAACAGAATGAGCTGACTCATTTTATAGTTCTCCAATAGAAGGTTAACCAATCAGAAGACTTAAAATATTCAATCCGGCGTGTATAAAGGCGGCCATTTTGTTGTTTTCTCCGAATATCCACTGCCGACTTCTGATATCGATGACCAGAAGAACTACTGAACTACGCTCTGCTACTTTCTCCGAATATTCACTGCCAACCTATGATATTACTGAACAGCTGCTACTAGATATTGGTGTTGTTTCATTGAACAAATTACTTACTACGTTGGATTCTACATTCAGACTACGGTGAACATGTATAACATCATCTAGTTGTAATATTTGGGCGATTGCTTTAGCTTCCTTATTGATAACGTGTTCTATTGTTTTTGGTGCTTTTTTGTATGTTTTGATTATATTGTTCTTGCGTAATTTATTGTGCGTAGGAGGGCTTAGTTTGTATAAATTTCTTGTTTTGTCAGCTGCGATAAATATATTTGCTGAATTGTTTATTTTAGTTATATCTTCTTTTAGTTTATTTTTAAATGCATCTTGTTTTTTTAAGAAATTTATACAAATTAAGCCCTCCTACGCACAACAAATTACTCAAGGACAACATAATTTCATAAAAAAAACATTACCTTCCGAGACCATAATAAATTATTAAATAAAAGATCCGAGCTCATCTCAAAATGCAGACATGAATACAAATTTTTACTTTGCTTAAAAATCGAAAACGAAAAAAATAAAAATAAAAAAATAAACAAAACGACAATAAAATAAGCAAAATAAATTAACCTAAACAAATTACCAAATCACACCTGTTAGAATAGACAAAATAGAATAAAAAATAAGAAACAAAATCAATGAACCCAAATAAATGAAGTAAATAATAAACAAATTAGCAAACCATTATGACCAAAATATTATATATAAAAATCAAACCAAAATCGGACGAAAAAACAACTATAACTGTTATATAACGATA
This sequence comes from Acanthosepion esculentum, assembly GCA_964036315.1. Lineage (NCBI taxonomy): Eukaryota > Metazoa > Mollusca > Cephalopoda > Sepiida > Sepiidae > Acanthosepion > Acanthosepion esculentum. The sequence goes on along the minus strand of OZ038499.1, from coordinate 77,938,889 downwards.
AAAGAAAAAATACTACGTTACTTAAAAATCGAAAACCGAAAACAGAAAATATACAGTATAGCAAATAAATAATAACAAGTAAAATAAATTGATCTAAATTCACGCAAATAAATAAATTAACAGACCGATCCCGATAAACTAACCGTTAGAAAAAAACAAATAAAGATAATCAATCCAAATAAATACATGAAGTAATAAACAAATTAAAAACTGTTCCCGCCAAAATAATAGTTAGAATATACTACAACAATCAACCCCAAAATTGAATAAATATCTTTAATTATCTTCCCAAACCAAAACAAAACTATTAAATAACCGATATAAACAAATTTTTACTACGTTAATAAAAACACCGATTAAAATAAAAATAAAAAATATATATAAGATAAGAAAAAAATAATAATAAATGAAAATAATAAATAAAAATAAATAAAAACAAGCATAATAATTTAACCCAAATGAATAAATAAACAAATAAACGACTTCCGGTAAAATAACCGTTAAAATAGGCTATCCACAATGCACCACTGACCCGTATATATAAATAGCCGAGAAAAATAACAGCACTCGTGGCAGGACGATTGCATCTAACATGAAACAGACTGCCGCCTCTAAGTGTTGACTTCTATGTACACTTTTATATTTACACACGCTCTTTCTCTGATATTTACAACTTTATGACATAAATATAGCACTTATTAAGACTATATTTCTTCATATATATATATATATATATATATATATAATGGTATAAGTTAAAATGAGTTGAATGCTACAGATCTCAGCGATCATCAAGAGTAAAATCTGATGTGATAATAATGAAATAGTTTTATGAAAAATCACTATTGACGAAAGAATAAATGATAAAAAATAAAGAAGAGTCAAAGGAAAAGAACAGAACTAGAAGTGGATTAAGAAACAAGAAAAATGGAAAAGAGAACTGAAATGGCTAAAAAGCAGAAGAATCAGACAAATGATATAAATGAAAGAAGTAGAGAAGAATGAAAAGAAAAGATGAACAAAAATAGCTGTAAGTGAAACGTGGAAGAAATGGATATGAAGTTTTTAATGAAAACGCATATGGAAATGTTATAAAAGACCACAGCGAGAAAAATAGGGATGAGAATGGAAATAAAAAGAATGCAGATAAATTAACATAAAGAGAGAGTTCTGAAATAGAAGGGACGAATGAAATTCATATAGAGGGAATACAAATAAGACTTGGTATATATATATATATATATATATATATATATATATATATATATATATATATATATATATATATATACAAGTTTGTGTATGTGTTTGTGTGTGTGGATCAAAAAGGTAAAGATGTCACAAAGGGTGTTGCAGATAAACAATAAAAGGAAATCTAACAAAAATCCTATTGGAATTAAAAAGATAAAAACAAATAAAGGAGGATAAATAGAAGTGAATCTTATAAAGCAATTTCTTTAGACAAGAGCAGATTTCTGCATTCTCAGATAGCTAGAGGGCACGAGAATAAGGGTGCTGACATCTATGAAGGCCGAACAGACAGGGAATTAGTCGCTAGGTGGTCGCTCTACTGACCAATCATCATGCCGAATGACCACAACAGATGTCAAATCCTGCTCGCCCCAAGATATTAACATATCTTCCTGCTACTTATATATTGTCATATTTTCTTGTATTTCTGGAACGCTTCATTGGAATGTGAATGTACAAACCACCCAATCAACATTTAGATTTTTGTGAACATTTTTTCAAGATTGATTTATTACAATTGCACACATAAATCTATCTCTCCCTCCCCCTCTGTCTGTCTGTCTGTCTGTCTCTCTCTCTCTCTGTCTGTCTCTCTCTCTGTCTATATATATGTGTGTGTGTGTGCATAAAGAGAGAGAGAGGGGGAGAGAGAGAGAAATCACATTAGTGTGAACACGCAGAAACAATTTTCAAATATATGTAAATATAAATAAGTGCATATGTATAAGATAACGTCGCCAAAAATTCGTATTTCTCACTATTAAAAAACTCGAGAAATGTTTTTTTTCAGTAATTTACTCATTGCTTAATTATTTACATTTCTCATCGCTGTTAAGTAGTAACAAGTCATTGCAAATAGTAGTTAGCATATAATTGAATAAAATGTAATGGTACTTATTTTTTAAGAAAAATGAAAATGATGGTTCACCAAATAGAATTTGAAAATTCGATATTCTATTAACAAACATTCTCACACACCAAATTGTTCAGTAGAATTAATAATGATAAGCAACCAGAAGATTTGGATGCGAAAAGAAGAAATTCAAGAAACAATAAGCTGACTAAAATGTTTTTCTTTTAGTCATTTCATTACAAACAAGGTGATAATGCCCCTAAGATGCAAGGAGTTACGGGGATTGAAAGATAATTAAAATACTTTAAAAATGAGAGCAGAATATAAAATAAATGAAGACAGAAGATAGCGATGGATGTTGCATACAAAGTTTTGAAGATTGCAGGTGATAAGGAAGCAAAAAAAAAAAAACGGAAGGTAGTTGAGAAGTGCGAGAAAAGAAACTATTAGAATAGAACTTACGGTTACATCTCGCTATTTCAACAGTATAACGCTGAGACCTGTTGGTTCGCCGGAATGCCTCTGGTGAAATGGAGTCGTCTATCTAACATACTTTCTTTTAATGTCCGATCGTACGGCCGCTGCATGGACAATTCTTTATCCTGAGTGTCTGTTTTGTCGCAAATGGTGGTATGGACGACGGGGATGGATGAAGTTCTTTAAGCACCAGCTGATGAGAGTGGAGAGTGAGAGGCTTTCTTCAGTGGGTTTACTTAAAGGTGGCTGTTTCACGACTGGTATGAGTGAATAGTGTTAACCACGAGTGGCATCTCGAGCTGACTGTTTAAATGACTTGTTCTTACAAGAAAAACATATCCACTCTATCCAGTTAGGGTAGAGTAGGAAAAGTATTTTTATTTTTATTTTCTCTGAAAATTGGTTAACTTTTCCGTTTTCATTCTCCCTCCCATCCATCCTCTTTTAAGTGACAAATGACATTCCCTGGGAAACGTTAGTTTTGCTACATAAAAAACAGGGATCCTCCCAGAACGAAATTTGTGTAAATGAACATTTCTTTCGTTTTATAATAATCATGCAAAAAGAAAATGTTTGCCTCCCTCGACGAAATGTTAACACTCATCGCGCTCGAGAAGGGTTGTTGAAAGTTGTCCCTTCCACTCAGGCGCTTAGACTGAAGATTCTTTTGCTCAAGGAGGTTCGGATCCATTAATCATATTTTGGTGTTCATCATTTTTGTCTTCATCACTGGATTCACCACTTCATGACTCGAATATACATCGCAAATCCAAGATATGTCGGGGAACATCATCAATATCTATATTATTTGTAGACTGCACACATAAATCTCTCCCTCCCTCCCTCCCATGATGCCTCTTACCCATTGAGTAGAACATCAAAAATCATGTTAATTCATGCTTATTTTCACAGATATTGTTCTTCATTCGCAGTGGTCATATTTGTATCTTGTGGGCGCTGTCATTCATATTTAAACACTGTTTTTGTGGCACTGATTCTTCTTGTCATGTCTTGGGCGAAATATTGTACCAGAAGACGGCTTCCATTGGTGAAATACGGCTCCTTTTTGTCGTTTAAGCATTTGATAGTTCTTTCGACAATTCTGTTGCCACTGGGCCTATATGCTACCCTAAAAAAAGCTTAACTCCTCACTTATCTAGCATCTCTATCAGGTCGCTGAACGAAATGTGGTGCTTTTGTCCATTAGCACTTCATTTACTGAAACTCATTCCAGAAATATTTCTTCCCGCACCTTTGAAATTTCATTTGCATTTTCTGAAGAAGATTTTCCGATAGACAGCTATCCGACCAGGTCCACTGACAACGATAGTCAAGTACAGCTTCTGTGGATAATGGGTTGCGTCAATAACTAACCGGCAGCAATTTTTCTCCACATTATTACAAATTACGTGTCTACATGGAGCTGACACCTTTCACATCTTTCAACCACGTACTTGGCAGCATCTCTACTCATATGGGGATCCACTATCGTGGCAAAATGGTGCATGTCATACAGTTTTTTAAATTCTCATTTTTTTTAACTACTTACAGCAGAAATTGTATTTACAGACACATCATGCATCTTGAGCCATTTTTTCCTTACCCTCGTATTCATGTCTCTCCTTTTCCTTTCTAATGGCGCAATACTGATCAACACTTGAAGACCTAATTCTTTGATCTAAGCGTTCTTAACCGATGCTTTATGAGTATTTCTACAGCTCCTTTCGTTCACACTCTCCTCTTCTTCGTAAGTATACATTTGATCCAAGAAGCCACAGTGATAGATTCGGTCTTCACCTAAATCACTCGTAATCTCCATGTCAAGGCGAAATTGATCCTTGTATAACACTCAACATAAAACCTAAAACTCGACACACTAAAGATAAACACTAAACATAACCGAGCTCGTTCCGAACGACGTTTCATTTTTCCGATTTGATAGGAATTTGATTAAATTAAAATGAAAAAATCACATTGTATTATGTGCGTACAATAGAATCCATCATTAGTAAACAAAAAACATAAATTTGTCATTAAATTAAAAATAAAATGAGGTGAAATATTGCATTTTTTATGTACTAGCAGCTTTATATTTTAGTGCTACATTCTGTTAAAAAAAGCAACGATCATTTTTATTATTTTAAATGATTCGTTATTTAAAAAGATGAAAATACTTTAGACAAGCCTAGCTAGAACCGTAAACGATGGCATATCAACAGAAATATACAAATCCTGGCACGTAAAATTTGTGATCTCTTTTCTTCAATTTGCGATTTAGGATCAGTGACTCAGGAATTGAAAGACCATTCTAGCGTCCATATTTATAAGCACAAAGGTGTAACAAGGCACTGGCCCTGATTAAACGTTTAAATGCATGATAGTGATTTGGAGATACTATTAACTGGATGATAATTGTTAAAATTCTCAGAAGAGTTGAACGGTTCAGAAGAAAATTTAAAACGATACACCTGTTTTAAAATAATAAAATGAAATTAAGAACAGTTCCAACGAGTATCAAACTCAGATTTAACTAGACAAGATTCAGTAAAACTGAGCAAAAACAAGATACCCGACACTATCCAATTCATGCCGATAAGAAAAAACGATTAATGTGTTGTCCGAATTCCATGGGTTGCAGAGAAATTAAAATTCGGATATTTTGTTTTTCAATACGCTATCTGTAGAGAATGTGTGTGGTCACAAAAATAATGATCTTGGCAACTTTGATCACGCGGTAATATCTGTGAAAATCTCCTTCCGCTCCTCCACCAGTCAAGAACACCCTTCCAACAGAATATCTTTCTGTTATCAACGAGCGGATTGGGACTCGATCCGAGATTTCCTTCATGACGTTCCTTGGAATGTGGTTTTTAATCATCCCGTTTAAAACTTAGCGTCTTAGGTCTCCTCCTGGGTAAAAGCCGGCATCGGTGCTTTTATTCCAGCAACAAAATACCTAGTTAAACTTCGTTCATCTCCTTGGTTATCAACTGCTTGCTCAGCTGCTATATTCCACGGGAATCACTTCTTCCATCTGTACTAGAGGGACATGTCTGATTGTAACAAACGTCTCTTTGTTTCTGCTCGCAAAGTTACTGTTTGCTGATAGAATGAAACATCGTATAGCATCATGCAAGTTTGGCTCTAGAGATTATTGGCGGCTTAGCAAGAGTGTGCTGAACAAGAACAAATCCTCAATCCCTCCTCTATTCAATCGATTCGAAGTCCTAACATTTACAACAGGTAAGGCCTTGCTCGAAAATCCTCATCCAACTCTTGACTCATCCGGTGTACCCACATCCGACTTCCCTCCTAGATCTGAGGCTCTACTGAATGATATGTGCATAACTCTGTCGTTGGTCTCAGACATCAGTTCTAAATTAGACTCCTATAAGGCAAATGGCGACGGATACAAGACATTGTCCAAGAGAAATGTGCTACTGAGCTAGTTTCAGTTCTCGTCAAACTGTACAACAGTTGTCTCGCTGCTTCCTTCTTTCCTCTGTTTTTCCTGTTTTTAAGAAGTCTGATGAATCTTCTGAACCCTCTAACTAATGCATTATCAGTCTTCTACCGCTTTTCAACAAAGGCTATGAGGCTTTAATCAATGCCGAAGTCGTTAAGCATCTTACTTCTCACATCTGACATGCAATATGGATTCCGTTTTGCCAGGTCTCAGCTGATGTGCTTACAACCTTAACTGAATATCTATGACAAGCTCTTGATAATAGCAGCAAAGCTCGAGGCTTTAGATATCTCGAAGGCGTTTGACAGAATTTGGCATGCTGGTCTTCTACATAAGCTTCTGGGTTACAGTATTACATGATGATTATTTGGTTTAATCCAATCATTCCTATCTTAATCGTGACTTTCGTCCTGAACGGATTCTATTCCATACGAACGCAGGAGTTCGTAAAGGCTCTATCCTTGGTCCTACACTGTTTCTGATCTTCATCAATGATCTTATCGACGTCGTCAGTTCTGAAACTGGCATCTATGCAGACGACACTACCATTTACTCCTGTCTCAGTAGTGAATCCGACAGCTCTGACAAAGTTAATCTGGCCGCTGCTCTTGAAAAGAATCTCCCATCAATGGTTAGCTGGGGTAGTAAATGGCTTGTAAACATTAATGCCTCCAAAAGTAAACTGCTGTATTTTAGCCTCCACAGAGAAAGTTCTCTGTCCGTAATAAGCATGGTTGATATTCGACTCCGTCAGGGTGTCACACTGCGCCTTCTTTGCCCCACGTTTTTCACTGACTTGAGGTGGAACAACTACATTGGATCAATAGCTGTATCTTCTTCAAGGAAAGTTGATTCACTGGTTTTTCTCGTCAGATTCCGTGTTGCATATCTACAAATCTGACATTCGTCCATGCACTGAATACTCTTGCCTTATCCGGTCTGGTACTCCTGCTGTTCATCTCGAGATTCTCGACAAAATCCAAAGAAGGATTTGCAATTTAATCGGTCCCGACTTGAAATTTCGTCTTCAGTCTCTTTCTTTTCTCTGTCTTTTCTACAAATATTTTCATGGCAACTGTTCTGCTAGTGGCACACCCACCTTGCTTGGGGTGAAATGCTTTAAAAAATTCACTACTCCTGCGGTTGAGTATTTTGATTTGCAGTAGTCATTTGCAACCTTAACCCTACCACAAATCCTATCAACCACAGTTACATTCGCTTCGAGAATTACTCGATTATACTATTTCCTAAGAAACATTCGTTTCGGGAATCAAACTATTGTTCACTTTATATATATCTGTACAAGTATGTCGGAATTTAATTTTATGCTAAAGGTAATCGACAGTTTATGAATATCTGTAACCCAAACCTTAATCTAATACTAACCCCCCCTCCCATTAGTACATACGTTTAAGGAATCACATTATTCTACACTGAATAGATATCTTCATTAATAATCTTGACTATAATGTTCTTATAGTTATATCTGCCTACTTCACATGAATATCTATAGCCCTAATCCTATCCACTATCACTATCTCCCTCTGTAATATTCATTTTAGGAATCACACTACTCTTTATCTTCATTTTTACGTTTGTATCTATTTTTCTTATATGAGCGTATTTCATACGAATATTTGCAACCCGAAACCTATCCATATCCCTAGCTCTAATCCTATCTACCTCTAAAATACTGGTTTCGGGATTGACACTAATCTATACTAAATAGATATCTACATTTAAAAGATTTAATCTTTTTTGAAAATGTAGTTTCATATTTCTTATGAATATCTGTAACCCTATTCCTTTCCGTAACTCCATTTTCCTCTAGAATATTCGTTTCGGGAATTTACATTATTCTACACTGAATAGTCATAGTTATTATTAAGATTTGAATGTAATATGCCGATGTAGTTGCATATTCCCAAGAACTCTGTCCCTTACTATATATATATATATATATATATATATATATATATATATATATATATATATATATGTAGTTACGATTGAAACTAACTTGATTGTTGACGTTACTGTGTATCTTCCTTTCATTCCTCCTGTTCATCTTTTAGACCATGCTGAATATTTATATTAATACGAATGAAGGTTAATTGTATTTTGGCGCAATATCTTAATTACTAAATGTAGACTTAAACCTAATTCTACTCTTACCACTGATCCTTACCTTGTGTCCTATTATTTCTTTTGATTCATTTTTCAGACTTATCTCTAATAATACGGATGATGACTTGGTCGTTAATGTATTTGCCTATTTCTTAACTCTAATCCTATCTTTCTCTAAACCATTCGGTTCCTGTGTCAGACTAAGTCAAGCTGAATAATCCATATAATCCTCAATAATATAGTAGTTGCTTATTTCCTAATCCTTTTTAGTAATAACAAATATATATGAAAACAATTTTCAATAACAACGAGACCAAAATTCCACCACCTCTAAAAGTAGATGTATACTCAAATCGTTAGTTCATGAAGTCATATTTTGACTAACTAATCAGAAACCGTCAAGACCAGGATATGGACGTCATTGTCTAGCGAGTCAATTAATGACAAGATAACAACAAGGATATGTTCACTGGTCGTGGACCAACCAAATGGTGATCGTCAGTTTTGTTGCGGATCTCCTTGTCTCGCTAGCATACGTATATAATGAGACAGACAGTCGAACAAAATCAGAATAGAGGAATCCATTTTCTCCTTTTTCCGATGCTGCAGTCATCGTAACATACCAAGAGCCGAAATACGATACCCACCCGTACATTCTAGTATGGACACACACACACACACACACACACACACACACACACACACACACACACACACACACACACACTTAGCTCCCTCCTACTATTTACACAGGTGAGTAAGACGTCCACTGTCACACATACATATTCCCTTGTACATTTTACTTAGGCGACTACTGCGTCTGAATATAATAATGGACTATCCCGTCGGTTTCGACGTATGAGGATCTGACAGCTTAATTGATTCGGTTATGAAATTTTGTACGATAATCGTAAGTGTCACTTTAAACCCGCTAGTGATTACAAAGGAGGCCACATATGGAGCAAGAGTGAGGATTGTGAGATGAGATCAGTGTTAGATTGGCTGATCTTTTAGATCTTTCTATCGCTTCTTGAAGATGATTCAGACAAGCAGATTGAAAACTGCTGATTCTACTAAAACACGTTGTACTCCATTCTACCCGCTCCACGGCTAAGCGCTCAAGGGTGTTATGTGGTATATTGACAGCTGACAATTTGCTTTTCAGCTTGTCTTTGTATCTTAGCCATGGGCGTCCTCCATTCCTGTAGCCCTGATCTGACTGGCTGTATATTAGGATCTTGGGTATCCTGTCATCAGATATTCTCAAGACATGACCAGTCCACCGTAACTGAGACTGTATGAGAAAAGTCCCGATTCCTCCAATATGACACCTGTTAAACAGGTCTGCGTTAGATGTCCTATCTTGAAGGTTAACACCGCAGACTGCACACAGACAGCTTTTATGGTAAATATCCAGCTGGTGTATGTGCTGTATGGAGTCCACGACACTGAGCCGTACAAAAGGATGACAAGTACAACAGCTCTGTAAACCCGAATTTTCGTATTCTGACATCATAACATCAGACACGATATTAGCTTTCAATTCCTTCATGAAAGGAGATGATGACCTTTAGCATGTTTTCAGGAATGCCGATTTTCCTCGCGACTTGCCAAAGAGCCCCTCGATTCACAGTGTCAAAGGCCTTCGTCAAGTCCACAAACATCCATGTACAACTCCTGTTTTTTCTCGCGAAGTTTCTCTGAAACTTGACGAAGAGAAAATATCATGTCAATGGTGCCACGACCCGACGGAAAACCACACTGCGATTCAGGATAGATGTCGTCAAAGTCTGGTTCTTCAAAAATGACCAATTTGTCCTTCCAAAGCAATTCTGCAGTCATAATTGTAGGTTGACCTGAGAGACGTGTAAGTTTGGTGTTAGTAATATGGATACAGGTTTGATTGGAGTAAATGTAACAATAGAGTTGATTTATAATGACTTATTATTTTTATATGTCATGTCATTCCCCACGTCGTAGCATATTTTGTGTTGTTCGAATTTTGGCAGGCCTGTCTTCAAATCGGCTTGATTAAAATCGCCAGCTTGGGGATATTTACAGTATTTACATTAGTCGGACTATTGTCCTCATCTTTGTCGCCATATTTGTCACAACGTTTCGGCCGTTGTACGCTCCGGCCTTCTTCAGGTGGTTGGAATTTCGAACTGAACTGTATCGAAAGTCTTATTGAGTTCACATGGTCCAGTAGAACCTGGACATCTTCCCGGTGTGGCCAGAGTATGAAGGTGTCATCTACGTACCTTAACCATATACTTGGCTTTAGAGATATAGATTATAATGCCATTTCTTCAAAGTATTCCATGTATATATTCGCCATTGCTGGTGATAATGGCGAGCCTATTGCTAAGCCCTCATCCTGTCGATATATGTGTGATCCCATTCCGAAGTGTGTTGTTTGTGTACAGAAAGTCAACATCTCCATCAGATTATCTATTGGAATACTGGTCCGTTCTTCTAGGGAAGAGTAAGAGGTCAATCTGTCTCTGACTACTGAGAGTGCCTCCTCCGTGGGTACCTTGGTGAACAAACTTACCACGTCCAAGCTCACCATCTGGTTGGATAGGATGGGGGCATCTTTGATTATTTCCACGAAGTGGGCGGAGTTTCGGACATATGAAGGAGACTTTCCCATCAATGGATCAATTATATCTACAAGGAAGCGACTCAGAGGGTGGCACACAGAGCCTTGGCAACTAACAATCGGCTTGAGCGGAATACCGTCTTTGTGAATCTTAGGGAGACCGTATATGTGAGGTAGCTTGGTGTAACGCTGCGATAACTGCCTATACCTTTTGGATGCGAAGTGATCCTTGATCTTGATTAGGATCTGTGACAGTTTGCGTTCCGTTTTCATAGTAGGATCCTTTTCCACTTTTCTGTAGCTACCATTGCTAATTCCAGTTTTCTTGTATACTCTGATTTGTCCATCACTACAGTCGCATTACCTTTGTCAGCCGGTAGTATGATGATGTTTTCGTTCCTCTGTAGGGATCCAATCGCCAGTCTCTCCAGTTTTGTTATGTTAGACCTGGGCAGCTTGGCTCTCTCCAAGGTCTGTCTCACTTTCCATATCAGTTCATCCGCCTGAGCCTGAGGGATGTTCAAGGCCACCTCCTCGACTCTGGCAATGATGTCCAAGTATGGCACCCGCCTGATGGTTGTGGCGAAGTTGAGACCCTTATTCAATACTGACTCCTCAGAGGCACTCAGCTGATATTGGCTGGTGTTGACTACTGAACAGTGTTGACTACTAAAAGGTGTGAGTTCAATACCGGGTAAGGCAGTGGAGAACTTTCAGAGGGAAAATTAGCAGGAGATAACTGATAACTGACATCCATCAAACATGGCACGTGAAACTAGAACAGTCTACCCCAGTGATCGAAATAAAGGGTTCAGTTGGAAATTCCAACCACCTGAAGAAGGCCGGAGCGTACAACAGCCGAAACGTTGTGACAAATATGGCGATAAAGTCATCTTTGTCGCCATATAGTCCCACTAATGTAAATACTGTACATAATACCTCATCTCATAAATATAGACAGACTCTTGGGGATATTTGTTCTGCTGTTTAGATATCCTAAAGCTGTATTAACATTCGCATCCGGTGGTACACAAACAGCTATAATTATTACGACGGAAACCTCCGTGGTAAGATAAAAAGGCCTGCATTTATCGCTTAGGTGCCCCAAGTCAGTGGAACAATGATTACCCAGTATGCCACTGTGAGCACATTAGCTGTTATGTACGTAAATACATCGATTGTCCCTCTTCTCTTCTGCCAGTTCAATAAATCTTTTGGGACAGATGAATGCAACCATATTACTGTTAGTGACTAACCTGTTGGTGCATATCAGCAAATCCAATTCACTTATTTTCGCTAGCTCTTGCGTTACTGATAATCATTCTTGGGAGTGGTAGTTTGTGTTGTTGTTTCCTTAGCCGAGTAAGTAAACATAGTCCAACAACCACGCTTCTGTTTTCTGCACCTTCTTCGCCTTCGTTGCTCGCCGAAGATGAATAACCTTACACGAAGAATCAGGTGCCCGGGTATCTGGTATCTGTTTAAGTGCATAAAATCCATTGTAATTGCAGGTTCACAGTGAATTCCAATGGAGAGAATGTCTCGGCGACTGTAGGTAGACCTTACAAATTTACACTTTACATCATCAAACAGTCATACAAACAAAATATGTACATTTTATAGTAGGATTGCATACTAATTCTGATATATTTTGTAACTTTGGATTTTGGATGCTGGCCATTGTATGAGCGTTCAACGGATAACCAGTAAAGTCTCCAGTTCTCATTAATTCGTCACTAATAAGGTCAATTTGGTAGTATGAGAACGAGCGTCATTATGCGGTAGAATTACATCATTTGTATTTATTCAAGTTGGTAATGTTTATTGAACTACACAATTTCAAAAAATCTTATATATTTATGTGTATTCACATAGTCATTTTGTAACGAATGTAGGATGACACAAAATATTTCTACTGCATTCCATTAAATTCTCCTCTCAAATTTCCACTTTCCTACCTGGATATATCTGGATTACAGAAAGTTTTTTTTAATTAGTGTAGAAAAATGATGGCACCATGGACATAAAATTCATTAGGTATTTTGATAAATTCGTTTAGCTATGATTGAAGATGTTTCGGATCAGAGGAAAAAGACAGTTGAAAGATCAGTTGACCGCGTAGTACTGAACAAATTAAGAGATAAAGAGATAAAGAAAAAAACGAGAGAGGAAGATAGGCAGACAAACAGCCAGATGAGACAGACAGGCTGGTTTTGCAATACAAGAATCTGCAATTGCTACAGCATAGAAAGTTAAAATGTTTCTCCCTAAGTTGGAAGCCTGTCGGCATTCATAATTAGAATTCGAAATCATGAATCTTAACTGTTTGAAGTGAGAAATTTGATGCAATTTCCGTTAAAGCGAGCATTTCAGACGGATATACAGCTGGATAAATACGGAATTAAATAGATATTTGGAAAGAGGTGGGTTGAACCTGATATCTAGGTAGCTAGACAGATAGATAGCTCGTCAAAAAGCTTAGCTATGAAAAACAGGGATTAATGAAAAAGAAGACGGAGGGAGTATAAGAAAAGTTTCTTGTTTCGAAAGAATTAACAAATAAATAGGCAGAGTCGAGGATACACGGATAATGAAACAGATTGATAAGAAAGCACGTGCATTCACCGCACAAACGTATTCATACTCTCTCTCAAACACATACACATTCATATCCCATTTAAAATATAGATGTTCATAGTCAATCACCTATTGCGTAATCAAGGTGAAATAGTAACCAGTAAAACACAGATTTAGCAGAACATCTATGCTCTCAGGTTGTGTGCCATTTATATTTTATGGTAACGTTTAATTCCCATGAGAAAAGAAACATTTAAGAAGTATATTTACCATTGCAAGCTATATGGATTTTGTAAAGACGAGCGAAATACAGACGATGAAGCATATTTGTAAAGTGTACCAAGGTGCAATGACAGCTTAAATATCAGTGATCGCTTAACAATATAAAAATGGTGAGTATGGTCTGTCCAATATGGCTCAATCTGAAAGGCCAGCTATTTTGAATATTTTTTAATATAATAATAATTATTTCAAGACTGGTGATTAATTGAAGAAGGTAGGCGAACCTTGTGAAATTATAAACAGATCTCAACAAGGAACAGGGTGCAATATTCAACCATCTGCAAATATTTGCTGACTAAACAAGAAAACCATCCATTTCGTTAACGTTTCATGACGCAATAAGAGAAGTGGATTCGGCATAAAAAATGCAAAAAGCAGAGGTTATTACCTTAAGTCGAAGCAACCATGATACTGAATTTAAATGCTGCTAGGTATCGCGTGTAACATGATACGATGCGACGACTATACGGACTTACGGCCTTATCAATTTGAAATACAGGTTCTCGTACTATCACCAATGTTAAACAGCGTTGCACCTGGTCAGTATCTCGATATGTAACCGCTTGGGAATACCAGGTGTTGTAAGATTGGATGTGCGAGTGGTGTAATAGATAAAAGCTCGTAGTTGGTGAGCCGAGTTTCAATTCCAGTCTGGTACGTTATATTCACTTACACGCAAATACCATAGGGAAATGTCTGCATCAATCTCTTTTCCGCCAGCTATGGTTTAATTAGTAGAACTTGTATCACTGTTATTTCAAAAAGAAATCTTTTAACCTAGCTTTAAGTGACCCGCAAGTGGGTCATCAACCATAAAAGAAAAATCAATCAGTCGACTATACGATACGAGAACCAGGAACATATCACATCAGGCATTTATTATTATCAATCGTGTTAATCGTTTATTTCTATAGAAATCTATAAAGTTGGTGAAAAGAAAGGCTATCAATCTCTCGAGTAAGGATAAAATAAATACGGTCATGGGGAAAGAAGAAAGTTGACACAATCGAGATGACAAAAAGGAGGCCAAAAACAAATTGAGAAGGTTGGGAATCTCGACTTGGATCATAACCAAAGTAGAAGCTCATACTTAAACAAAGCCACCTGATATAATATCATTAAGCTGGGAAATGTTATCTTAACTTCTTTCGTCATCAGACGTGGCAACTTTAGATTATCGGTTCGGGTAAAAGAACATTTTCTTAGAGCTAGAACATTCAGAAAGAAAGAAAACGTTAATTTGAGTGATTCAGCATTCTTTTTGTTGTGGATTAGCTGAACAGCCCCATCCCACCACCACCCACGGGTCTGAGACTATTTAAACGGCGCTCTCTCTTCCTGAGCGAGAACAGTGGATGCTTACGGGAACGAGTGAAGGTGGTTATTGGGAATAGGTGGTCGAAGAGGCTTAAGGATAGGATTATGTCTTTCACTACCGAGTTTAGCAAACGGCTCGCACTAAACAAGGTTAACAAGGTGAAGGGGCTTAACGATAATCTTTCCCGGTCGGAGGCTGGAGGGATTCCCTAGAGAGGGGCCTAGCTAGGGATACTCTGGAGCGTTTGTCTAGCAAGCGCTACATGGGTCAGGTAATTAAACATAATTTGAGCAGGATGTCTTTCGAAGCTGTGAAAATAGGCGCAGAATTGCACAAGGAAGAGATCCGCCAAGGTTCCGGTCGCTACATTCGGGAGGACTCTGAATAACAAGGCTTTCAATAGGGGCTTGACGGATTTGCCAGACTTTCAACGCTGTGACCTTGGCTTAGAGGAAAATACTTCCCCCACTTCTACCACTTTGCACGCCTCTACCCTACCTCTTGGGCAATATGGCCAGTGTTACTCCAGAGTATGAGACAGGTGAGTGTGTGTGGGAGGTTAAGTGAATGATAGACCGAGAATCCTTTACCTACATTTCTAACAGCTTGGAGGTAGGCAGGAATAATTACCCCATTATCGTGACGGAGAGGAAACCAACCTGTTTGGAAGCGTGACGTGACTTGTCAACTTGCTCCTTCTTACCCAGAGAAGAAGGCCTCTAGAGTCCCGCCTAAGTCCAATACCCCGCGAGCTGGAACTACTTGTTCTGCGTCCACTGCAATAGGCCCACCTGTACCGGTGTTTTAAAAGCCTTGGTTAGGTCTCTTCCAGAGCCCACAAAAAAGAAGGTGGAAGAGAAGCAGGAATGTCAAATCGTTGGTGGAGCAGGAGGAAAGCCCGTAGTTGCGCAATCACAGTCACCTGAAGCCCCCAGTTGCAAAGTAGTTTGAGAGGTTGGTGCAAGCGAAAAAGCACCCCGGAACAGTGGGGGTTCAGTGTCCTTCAGCCTCCGTGCTATCTCCACTAAAGAAAATTTTAGCCCCTCCTCCAATAACTAGGTCATTGACTCTAGCCCCTACAATGTTGACTCCACTTAGAAAGGTGCCCACATCTACTGGTAAAAAAAGATCAACATGTACCAGGGGAAATGCCAGTCTCTGCTCCATCTTCCCCATCACACAAAAAGTCTCTCCCGCATTAATTAGGTCACTGACCCCAACCCCACTGAATAAAAAGGTTCTATCTCTCTGTCCATCACAGTCTTTCGCTCCTGCCCAAACTTCTCCAACAACCTAAAGCTCACAAAAGAGGTATCCAATCCCATCTGCCGAATGAAGAGAAAAAAAGAAGAAAATGTCTGAGGAAGCAAAGAAAAAAGTGAGTCAGTTCTGCTCAGGGTGGGTCCCAGTTTTTGTGCACCCATCCCTGTACAGAGTACTTAAGCTAACTTTTCCGTGGGATATCGGGAGTCTCACTATTGACGGTCATATAAAGAATGAAATGGGCCAGGTGTCAATGGGTGAGGCCGTCAGTCTCCTTACTCCGACAATATTTAAGGCAGGCGGCCAATTCTATTAGATCTGACAGTGTCACTCTTTAGCCACTTTAAATATCATGGGGCTAAGCGCAGAGTCTCGCAGCGCATGACTCAATCGCCTGGTAATGGAGATATATGTTAGACTCGTTTCCATTCAGGCGACAATGATGATATACTGACGGATAGGTTTAACCTCTTTTCAGCATATTATGACTTTCTAGTGATGGCTGACTGGTAAACCGTTCTTTGAATGCTGTATGTACGCTTGTCTTCGCGGATCTAGAGGGCAGGCTCTGTGTCGTGGACGTTTCCATAAAAGATTAGACATTTCGTTTTATTGGGGTTTATACGCCAAGCGACACCAGGGAGCGGGCCGACTTTCTTCGGCCGATCAATCCGGTTCTGACGACATATCATCGAGTAATTTTGGGATGTAAAGCCGTTTCGGGATTTTATCGACAGGTTGGATCTTGTAGATAAGATCAGGTATTAATTTAATCGGGAGGTAGTTTGCTCTTGGACTAATAGGGCTAGCTCGGCTTCGGTGTTTAAGCCACATTGAGCGAGTCTTAGGTAGAAGAGCTGACATGGCTTTTAGACTGTCCAAGTCATCACACCATAGTTTATCGGACCATAGGCTTGTCCGGGTTCGTCTATGATAAGATTAGCATAGCTGGCCAATGGAAATTCAACAGATCGTTGTTCGGTGAGAAGAATTTTCAGGAACAGCTTTTACTAACTCCACTGCGGGAATTGCCGGAGTCTATGGTTAGGAATAAATTGTGGGCTCACCTTAAGACTACCATTAGGTCGTTTGCTGCTGAGGAAGCGACTCAACCGAGATAGATTAGCAGAGAAAACGGCACAAGAATCTAGAGTAGAAAGAGCTACAAAATCGGAATATAGTGAGGAAATAGCCGTAGTTAGGACAGAGTTGGCCTCCCTGCTTATCAAGAAGGATCAAGCTCTGGTAGTTAGGGTAGATTAAAAAGAGGCAACAAATGAGTCCGCTGAAATGCGAGCTGGAGAAGTTCGAGTATCGCATATCGATGTATCGCTAGCGTCACATTGCCGGACGACTACAAACGATGGCATAAGTGAGGCTTTCCGATCTTATTTTAAAGCCAAAATTATAGCTGAATGGAGGCGACTCTTTTCATTAAGATTCGGCGAAAGGTGGTTGAGTGTTTCGCATTTGGTTCGCTTGAGAGCTGCTAACTTAGAGTGACATCTGGAGGTGACATTGGAATAAGCATACTGGTCGCTTGGATTAATGATTTGTCATTTAGTGTTAGGTTAGTGAAAGTCGTTTTTCTTTTTGTTCAAGTTCCTAGATTTATCAAGAGTATGGATGGTCATCAGCCCCTTTATTTTTTGCCTTTATTATTTTCTTTGATTTATTCCCTTCTCCTCCCCATTTAGGTGATAGGAATTGCAGTTCTCTGGTTAAACTGTGGAATATCTTTGGATTTCGAGTGTGATATTTCGTAATTGTTATTGTGTCTAAATGCTAGTGTGAATGATTGCAGACCGGGTGCATGAAAATCATTCAAAAAATCCCACCGTATTTTTCCGTCCAGTTAACTGTTATCTCAGCCTTGATTAGGCTGTGGAAGTGTCTGTTACTGACACTATTTTTTAGTTGTGTAGATAGTTTTTTTGCTTCATGAACAGTAAAAGGGTCAGTAATTGAGGCGAACTATGTTTCTCCACCCAACTCTAGGGCATTAAAATTAATGTATCCCATAGACGTCGAAGATGGGCACAGACACCCGCATGCTTCGTGACCGCTTGGCGTTCGGTGTTGATGTCGTCGCGTTCGAGGAGAAGCACTTTGTTTGCGAGTTTGGTGCCAGTGTGCTGTCTAGTGACAGTTTTGTCTATTCAGCATGTGGGGACCGACTGCCAGAGGTGTTTCCTTGCTACTTAAGCGTACCCTGGATGCGAGAGTGGACGTTCTTCATGTCGATGCGGTGGTGGGGTCAGTTGATCGTTGCCGATATTGCTGTGTACAATAGTTCGTTTCGGACCGTTGCGGCGAATTTAAATTCTGGTTCCGTCAGTTTTTTTGCCTCTGACCGGATCTCCAGGAGTGTGATCACGGTGTTGAAAAAGGGCAAGGTTATTCGGAGGGATTTAGATGATTACAGTCGCGGCCGGTGAAATTTACTCCTTGGTCAAAGACAGACAGACATTGCGCATGTCTGCATATAGATCTTTTTCAGCACAAAGTTAAATATCTTGGGCAAGAGGATCTTGCCCAAGATATTTGCAGTCTGTTGCTGAGAAATTATTGGTACCCGAGCAGACATGTGCTATGAAGGATTAAACAATTCAGAGCAACCTGCATCTGATCCACACGATCAGTTTGAATTAGTCCAAGGCATATTATAGAGTTGACCATCAGTACTTGACTGCTGTTCTGCAGGCCGCTTGATTCGAACCCGACTTCTCCAAGTGTATTAGCCTCCCTTATCGCTCTCCTTTGGCGTTGGAGCCTCTCCTTCACCGGTTGAGGAAAAGGGTGTGCACTCCGGTCTTACGTGGAATCGCTGTCTCTAGTAGGGCTTGAGACAGTGTTTCTGAGTACGCCGATGACGTATCCAGTTAATGTCGTCCCACAGCGACAGTGAGATGGTGCTGCAGGCAGATGAACGGTGCGAAAATGTCACGGGGGCCAAGATTAACAGCAACAAGACTTCCGGCTTGCTCTTTGGTGCCTACAAGGGGATTGATCTTCCGGAGACCTTTAGTTGGACGGATGGGTTCGTCCGTATTTTCAATGTGTGGTTCGGGCCTAATCCGATAAAAATTGTCAAAAGTACTAGAAAAGTTCGGAGCGGCGGTTGCGACTTTGCTGCGAAGTTGGGTGTGCCAGTTACGTTTCCGTCTCATTCTTTATCGGTTGTCTGTATTTCCTCTCTGTAAAGAACTTAAGGCGATCGAACGCTTGCTTTCCTCCCACTTGTGGAGTGGTCGCAAGCATTACATCGAAAGTGATATCTGTGCTCAATCTCCGCGTTATGGGAGGCTGTGAGTGCCACGCTTTACGAGTCTGTGTTTTCGCTTACCTGGCGAGTGGTTCAAAATAGCCCTCTCTCAATGACGTAGCCTTCAAATGGGGCTTGGTGGGTTTGCCTGTTATCGGTTTGACCTTGGCTTAGAAGAAACAGCTTCGCACGCCTTCTACAATTGTCCTCGGCTGCGAGGGTACAATAAAATCGAAAAAGAGGCTTTCGGGAAACGGTTTACGCTGTAAACGGAGCGCCGACCGTTATTGTCTATTTTTCGTTCCACAAAAGGGATTCCTACACATACTGCAAATCGACTCCAGAGATGGAGAACGATATTATTAAATTATAATTGTAAGATGAAGTTTCTTCCGTCAAAGAGGTTCGGGCATGCGAATGGGTTATCCAGGTTAATCACCAAAATATTGAACCATTGGAGAAAACTGTGATATCAGCCTAAGAATAGAAATGGAAATAAAAAGCGTGCATACAGGAATTACCAGTGACGCTCCAGGAGATCAGGTACAAAGTAGAAATAGACCAATATATCACAGAGAAAAAGAAAACAATTATGGACTAACTGTACAAAAAGAGTGATGTTGAAAAGATTTTTTCTATCTGTGAGTGAATTTTGATGTACGGCGAACGGGTGATGATACCAGGAATGCTGCAAAAAAGAATATTAAAAGATTCCATACCGAAGACCCCGCTATATCGAGCATGAAAGATTTAATAAGAAGCTATGTTTTTTGGCCGAATATGGAAAAAGAAATAGAAAAAAAAGCAAAATAATGCAGAGGTTGTGCGATGGTGGCAAAGCGCCGCCGGTGAAATTTACTCCTTGGTCAAAGACAGACAGACATTGCGCATGGCTGCATATAGATCTTTCAGGTACAATGAAGCGATAATATTATTTAATTGTGGTTGACAGTTTCTCAAAATAACCAGAAGTAATGAAATATAAAAACCCTACATGCAGTGGTACAATTAAACTTTTGCATTAACTCTTTGCTAGATTCAGTATCCCGGACACGATTTTGTCGAACACAATTCCAGGCAAAAGAGTTCAAAGACTTTTGTAAAGTTTTTTCGATTGTACCCATCATCACGACCGCGCCATATCACCGGCAGAAAGATTTGTAGACATTTTGAAGATAGCATTAAAAAAGTGAGACGGAAACGAATCCATTGACAATATCCTACAATGTTTTATGGGTATATCGGGTGACACCAAACACAAGTACTAATACGAGGTTTTCACTTGTAGAGTTAATGTTCGCGTGAAAAATAACATCTGTGTTCGATAAATTGTTGCCAAAGGAAATTAAAAAAACAAAACAGAAAAAAACAGATACAAAATACTATATAGAAGGAGAGAAAATAAATATAGAATGGTGGTGTCATTGATAAATACATTGAGGAGTAATGTATATAATTAAAGACCTGAAAAAGACCATTAAGAGACATCTCAACCAGATGAGGAAAATGTTCTCGGCAAATAACCAGAAGGAAGAACCGATGAATGTTATTTATGACTTATTCGACGTACTGATGCCCTTAGTAGCCTTTGATGAGAGACATTCGAGTAAACGAAAAGGAAAATTTACATGAACTATAGGGATAAACTCGAAAAGTACAACTTCCAGAGGAATTAGTCAATTAAAAAAGAACGACCCTACAAGATGGCCTGGTCTAAGACTATTTAAATAGCACTCTCCCTTACTGAGTGAGAAGTGTTAAAGATTACGTGTTTATTACATTAATCAGTGTTCTCAAGCGTGTACCATATTATTCTCCGGAATAAACTACTTCTTATTTTCTATATGTATGTCAACCTTCCCTATTTATGACACTGTTTATGACATTGTTTTTAATTTTGATCATCACCACCACTGAATGCTCGACTTCTTAGGATTTGCCTTCTGTCATGATCAGCAAATTTTACTAAATATTAAAAAAAGAAGAACGTATTCAATTTTGTAGCCCCATTTCCTCTTATTTGCTTTTGTGCATTTTAGACTTTAACATCTATCTATCTATCTATATGTGTGTGTATGTGTGTCTGCGTTTATAAGTATAATAATCTCTGCATAGCTCTATACAAAATATATTACGAAATGTTTAATATATATTTGAATATAAAGAAGTGAATGATAGACATAAAACCAGAAGAGAGATGTATGTATGTATGTGTGTGTGTGTGTGTTCATGAGAAAGAGAGAAAAAATAAATTTATCTGAGGTAATATTGAAGATAGAAAAATGACCAAGGCGAGTACGAAGCTATTGCGAACACTGAAGGATATCTAATCTCCAGATTTATGAAAGATTGTTGCTATTATTTTACTTGTTGATTCCCTTACATTCATCATTAACATAACGGCAAACAAGTGGAATACACTTATATTAGAGAAGGAAAAATTCTTCAGCTCTGGAACGCATATATTGTAGAACTCTTCCACGATGCAATACACAGAACTACCGATAGGCCTGAAATTCTAAAAACCGAAGTAGGCGAAATTGAATAGAACCAAGGCAGCAGAGCTACACAGAATTGTAATAGAAATGCTGACGGTCTTAGATGATTTTGGCAAAATTACAGAAATAATAAATTAAATCTACAACAGTGGTGATATACTGGGAGATTTCAGCAGATCTATTTTCATGGCATTGCCTAAGAAACCAGGCGCAAATGAATGTGAACTCCACCGAACAATCAGCCTAATGAGCCACATAACAAAATTCATCATCCGCAGAATCAGGCCAGAGATAGGACAAGAACAGTGCGGGTTCGTTAAAGACACAAAGAACGCGATATTCATGCTCAGAAAGAGCAATACGACTGCAGAAGGACGTGCACCTATGTTTTATAGACTATGCAAAAGCGTTCGAAAAGTACGCCGCAAACATCTATTGGAACTGCTCAGCAACCTTGATGTATTTGGGAAAGATATTAGAATAATCAAGAACTTATCCTGGCAGCAAATGGCCTGCATGCGGATAGAAAATGAATTTAGCAGATATACAAAAATAGAAAGGAGCGTAAAGCAAAGATGTGTCTTCTCACCGGATTATTCAACCAATACATGGAGGCAATTCTGAGAGAACTTGAAATCCTGGAAATTCATCATTGGCAAACACAATCTTAACAATATACACAGATGGTACAGTACTGATAGCAGACACGGAAAGTAAATTACAAAGCCTCCTACAGAAGGTATCGAAAGAGATCGAGAAGAAGGAACTAAGCATAAACTACAAGAAGACATAATGCATGGTTATCAGTAGGAAGATGTGCCCGAAATGTGAGTTACAGGTCGGGGACATTAAAATCAAGCACGTGTGGAAATTTAAATATCTCGGAAGCATTCTGACAGAGGACGGTAAGTGCGACCCTGAGATCCGAAGACGTATTGGGATGGCCAAAGATGCATTCCAAAAGCCATGCAGAATATTATGAGATAGGAGGATTTCGTTGGTAACAAAAAATAGAGTATGGAACTGCACGTGGTACCTGTCCTCATTTACAGCAGCGAATGTTGGACGGTCTCCTCAAGGATGAAATAGAGACTCAAAGCAACAGAGGTAGATTCTATAGAATACCATGGATCGAATATGTGAGAAACGATGAGATTTTGGATAGGAGTTAAACAATGAGGAAGCTTGTAATTAACATCAACAAGAGGCAGCTGAAATTTCTTGGACACGTAATGAGAAAAGAAGGCTTGGAGAATCTGAGACTCACAGGGCGGATATAAGGAAAGAATGACAAGGAAAAGCAACGCGTGAGATACCTAGTAGGCTTAAGCAAGTGGATGACAGAACAGGGCCTGGGAGAAGTAGCAAAAGGAAAAAAAACATATTGAGAACTACAAAGGATAGGGGGAAGTGGAAAGCTATGATCGACTACGTCCTTTTCAATCTTTTTCAATTGACACAGAAATGTCGTATGACAAACATTAAATTTCTCAATGAGTTCCTTTGTCGTAATGGCAGAATTTGCTGTAACAGAAGCTCCCAAATCCTTTGAATGGAGTCCTTTTCGACGACTCTTCTTTAGCCCGTCCTCTAAACTAAAGTTCCCAGGTTTGAAACGAGAAGAACACCTTCAAAAACCTCTTGCACTCAATGCCTCGATCTCATTAGCGCGCTGGATGGATATTGCTGCTGCGCTTGCGTTGATACCTTGACGTAACGCATAGATTTAAAATATTTCTAATATATTGGGACAAACATGGCATAAATTCCGAACTATATTATGAATAATAGTCTTAAAATTTGAAAGTAAAACATACAAATTAATCATAGTAGAATTACAAAACAACATAAAGATGCAATACTTTTATAAATTTGGTTCGAACTTTTCACCTAAATAATTGAGAAGAAATCCGTTCCAACTTGATAATTTGCCAATTTATTTTCCTTAAAGATTGTTTTGTTTGTGAACAAGAAATTTGAGAAAACTATGATTTGTTTTCAATTGTTCATTGTCAAATAATCTAAGGCAGTAAAAGATTAGTTAGACGTTCTTAATTAGACTTTTATGAAAAATTGCTTATAATTTTTAAGTACATTCATATTTATAATTGGAATTGCACAAGTGTTTTTTTATTGCAGATTTGAACTTTATTTCAATCCTTCAAGAGCTTCCTATCCTCAGCTATGATTAATTAATTATGAACATGTCATTTTTGTTTATCATCGATACCATCACGATTCTTCTGTTAAGCTTAGAGAGTAATTATACATTTTTATTACTTACAGTAGAGTCCAATAGTGTTATGGAAACTAGGAGAATTCCAGTCAGACATCTTTAATCATTTCTATGATATAGCGGTTCAAAGCTTAATCTAACTACAGGACAATTTTGCTGTCACACGATTTGGAAAATTTCGATGTCACACCCAGTATATGACCAGAGTTCGACATATTTAGTTTGTTTATTCTAAGGAGAAATGGTGGATATTATCAAACCGAAAACGATTTTGAGATCATACCAGCTAAACGAGAATACTAGTTCAAATAATTTATTAAGTAATGGCAACATCTCACATCAGAATTTCACACAACACCTGGAAGAACGGGAAAACGGCCAGTTTATACATAGTATATACAGCAGGAAAGATCTTTATAGTTTCAGACGAAAAATCTCAGTTTTGTAGCTATAATAAATAGAAATTAATTTTATTAGTAAAACTCACATATGTAATGCATATTTATCTCCGTAAAAACATAGCTTCCTTAGATATATTCCTCAAATTAAGAAAACATTAAAAAATTTACAATCTTTATTTACATTTACTTTCTTGTTCGTGTAAAAGTTGTACTGGATAATACCTTCAGCTATTTTCCACAACATAGTCCATCTTCAAAAGTCCGCATCAAAATACTGCCAAATCCTATTTGATGTAATGATACAACTCCAAAAACCAGCTGAATACTATTATTAGATTTCTCCAGCTACGATTGAAATAGGCCAACTGCATAGATTTGTTGATGCAATTTCAAAGTTGAAAATAAATTATATTAAGGCGGGATAAGATGAGTCACGTGCCGAAATATGTTTTGAGGATGTTTGGATGGTCGCTTTAGTGTAAGTGGCTCCTGATGCGAAAACGTTGCTGTTCATAGATTGTCAACCAATACATATAATCTTGCAGTAACATAAATTGTCATCATATAAAAATATTCTCATAACATATGAGTTTATCGTAAATAGAATGTGGCTCATACAAATGAGAGTAGAAGTATCTCACAGTGAGATTTTTACTGGTTTGTAGATTGAGAAGAACAATTGTTGATATCTCATTATCAATTAGAAATGCAATTTGACATTTCTTGATAATTTAATCCAATTCTTTTATTAGTTGTGTTGAGTTCAGAGATTTTAACCTATACACTAATCTGTAAGATACTAAATATATAAGGTGTAAAAGAACTAAAACGTTATCCCTACATGTAAGCAAAAATCATAAATATTTGCATAACGTCAGAACAAACAATTGGAAGTTTATATATATATATATATATATATATATATATATATATATATATATATATATATATATATATATATTCTTTTAAAATTTGAGACAGACAGAGAGACAGAAAAAGGGAGAGAAAGTAAGATGCCATATATATTTCTATAATTTTATCTACAATATCCGTATAATTTTGCTATCTCCTTGGCACAATGTTTTGGATGACCTATCCGATAGCTTTCTGCAGTCCAGGGGTTTCAAATCAGGATATGTAGGCGGTGAAAGTTTTGAACGTGAATATTCTCAGTTAGTCACTCTTGGCTTTATCACTGGTACCGCCGGTAAGAACTGCTGCAGCATGATATAACACTCGTTGCTCATAAGCGACAATGGAAAATTGAGTGCATCACTGAGAGTCTCTTCTTTGAGTAAGGTAAAATCAGCTGTTCCTCCAGTTGACTTTCGCAAAGTTCGCACACTAAGAGTCACTCTATTTGGGTGGTGGAACAGGAGTATAGACTCTTTTTCACTTCATGTGACACACTGGAAATAGTCATGTTAATAATCTTGATGTTCCTGAAAGACAAATGAGAAATTTAAAATTACGGTAGGTCGGCTTCAATGTATGATACGCTAATTATATGTTCTCAAACAGTTGGCGCACCCTGACCATGATACCCAGTTTTGAATGTCACCGTGGTCAGGGAGATGAGTTTTTGATGATATTGACTTAATTTATTTTAATCTTCTTTTATTTATATTTAAGGACTTTTCTTCCTCTTCTCACTTTTCAATATCTGTTTCTCTGGATTGGGGAGGGGTTGTCATTTTTTTTACTTCTGGAAAGGTAATTTTCCAAAGACGCTGTTTTGTACGCACATTACTATATTTTCAAATACTTGTCTTTTATTATAACTCTTTCTCGGGTAGTTCTTTACTCATTGCTGGCAGTTAAATGACACTTGGCGCAAGATTTTCTTCATTTTCTTCTCAAATCAGGGAATCTTTATTACGATTCATGCTAATTTTTCATTTCTTCCTAAGAAAACTGTTTAGAAAGCATCACTGCGGGGTGCTGTTGAATTTCAGGGAGAGATTCCACGATGAAAAGCCAATATTCGGAATAAATCAATCACCTAAACCTCTAAATGTAAATCCTCTTTATTCTATGAATTTTATTTAGAGTCTACAAAGAGGTATTGTTTTCCTGCTGGCTTGTACACTTATGTGATTAAGAGAGTATTTAGTACATACACACGTATTTATGTACTTAAGTACCACTGCTTTACGTGTTTAAAAGTATCGTACTTTGTGTGAATATGTATGTTATTTTAAGATTTTGAACATATACTAATATTTATCAGATTTTTATGAAAGCAAGTTATTTATTCTGAAAGAAAAAGACAAAAATATATATAAAATACTTTTTGTATTGCCCCAAAAATGAAGAATTTCACAAGACATACATGAAATCTGCTTTTAGTATATTTCGCCGATAACTAAAAAAATAATTCCTCGAGTAGAAGTTCGAAAGATTTACTTCTCAATAATGGCAAATAAGTTTGCATGTGTTGCAATGGTGAGATTAAAATTTTCCATGTTGATCTGAAATGCGATCGCCACCGACGGTAGATTTTGGGAGATTTAAAGATTTAAAAAATGACTTTTTGTCATGATATGCATGCTACCATGATAGCTAGTTTTTCGATAAAAAAAAATAATTTTTGATATTAGATATTAATTAATTCAGAAAGAAAATAGATGCAAAATCTTTATTAATTTGTTTCCATCAGATAATATGCAAGGAGATTACAGTAAATATCTGTTTATTTTCGAGAAAGCCGAACAGATAAAAATAATTATGGGCAATACGAATTCCAAAGACCTTTCAACTTGGTCCTCATAATGTTGTTGCTAAACCACTAGTTGATTCATATCAGATTCTTCTTCAACCTATTCTTATCAAAGTTTGGTTGATGAGAAATTTTCTTAAAGTAATATACAAAGAAAATCCAGTATATTTTTCATAAAACAAAAATCTCTACTCATCAATGTAGGCTGCCAATAAAAATGCTCAGGGTGAAAGGATTGAGAAAAGAATATTTTAATGTCATTCTTGCGTTGTTGAAGAAGTGATACAAAGTCTTAGGATACTTGAAGCACGCATGTTGAGAAAAATACAGATTTATAACTCTCGAGTAAGTGTCTAAATATCGCCCACGTCCTGAATGACAAGGAATATTGAAGAAGAACCCGAGAGAGAATTTTTACAAAATGGGAAAGAAGAACCTCGCCTTATTTTTCATAACTTTCGTCATTTTGAATATATATATATATATATATATATATATATATATATATATATATATATATAATGTGTGTGTGTCGGTGTGTGTGTGTGTGTGTGTGTGTGTGTGAGAGAGAGAGAGCAAATATATAGAAAAATAGAAAAGAACCGTTAGGTTAATAATCCAAAGGTCTTTAGTATTTTTGTTTTTATTTTAAAAAAAACAGTGCTCAATACATGAGTCGAGCCATAATTATAATTATCTTTTAAAAATATGATTCAGGCACTACATAAGAGTTCTCACGTTTCAAAAATGGAAGCTAAAAATCAACTCTATTTCATCCTCAAGCTAATTTTGGAATAGATATTTATTTGTACGATAGTTCAAAATGTGGCACAAAGCCAAAAAATAGGATTGGGGAAAAGGACGGTCTTCTTCTGTTTTATTTCTAAACTTAGCTAGCCACAAACACTGACACAAACATACTAACAATAGTCCTAACACCAAAACAACACATTCTTACTTAACTTTCTTACTACATCCACCATAATACCCCAATGTTTCTGTGAATTCCTAACTAGTCCACATATGTTCATTTCTTTGACTGTGGGGGAAGGGGAATAAAACAACAATTTAAAAAAAAATACCCAATGAGTATTTACAAAATGATTAAATTCTATTTACATGGAAACAAAACAAAATCATATTAGTAATACCCCCACAATCCCTAAATCCGACAGAAAATTAAGTTAAATGGACGAAAATATGCGGGATTATAATAGTATAAAAAACATTCATTCATCCCAAGCAATCACACAAACACGTACTCAGACACGACAACAAATACCAAAACACACACGCGAAACGAAAAGCATCCCGCATCTACTAGAGAACTGAAATCACTAGTCACTTAACGAGGGAGGGGATGGGGAATTAAACTAAAGAAAAATAGGAACAGAAATAAAAGGGGCCAATGAGCATACATACCCTAGCTAAGTTAACCGGAAAAAAGAAATTAAAGACTCAAACCAACCCTATACTAGCCTAATATCGGGATGGGGTGCCTCTGTTCAACCCAGGAAGGACAAATTCCTGTACGTAACCGGCAACAAAGTGCCACTCCTGGTCAGCCCCTTTCACTCGACACAGTCGTGCAAGATTTACCCGCCTTTTGCCGAATTCTGATGAACGGAGTCGCCGCCTTTCCGTCATAATCATGACTTTAAGCTGATGCTTAAAGTACAAGATCAAATGGAGAGAAGAGAACTTCTCACCTCCATAGAATCCCTTCTGACGTGTCGACTAAATCACGACTCATATAACACATAGCAAGCAGTGGAACATATATTGTTCAGCCTTCGTCAACGACGGTGCCACATTGCTACAAACAGAAGAGGCAACAAGGACGATAACTTTCCCTGCAGTATGCGAACCATGAAGCCTTCAAGAAACTTACACAACGGTGCAACCAACTTGCAATAAAAGAAAACGTGTCCAAGGGTCTCGACTTCCCCATCACAGCGTCGGCTTGGAGAAATCTACAAACTCTTGGTGAAAGAAAAACACCTTAAAATTATGCTACAGCTGCACTGAAAATCTACAAAGAGTCATAAAAAACCAATAAAATCCTGGTAAAACACGCATGCCAAAATATTATTAATATAAACCCTAAACTTAAATTAGAGAAAAATAATGAAAAATTATGTGATTGTAGAAACATTGAACATTGAAAGGATATATACAGAATCCACGAAGAATGAATTTTAAATTAGGTGGAGACAACACAAAAGCTCCTTCAATAATATTAGAAATAGAAATCAGACATCCCTATCCAAATATTTTTGGCATTTAAAAGAAAAGAATAAAACACCTAAAGTAAAATGGAAAATAATAAATGAAACAAAAACATGTAAAACCTGGGATGACCCATGCCCTTTATGCCTACATGAAAAACTACACATTATTAAGTTTCTAAAAAACGAAAATTTATTAAAACATAGACATGAGTTAACGGTTTTTTGCCGACATCAACAAATTTTCGCCTTAAATAATTACCTTAGAAATTTTAAAATTTCAGTCTGTAAAGAATTTCAATTTCAAGCGAAAGTTTAAAAAGCTGAGCCCAATCATAAGATAAAAAATAACCCTTTATGAATTCGTCAAAAAACAAATTGTAGTTCAATAAGACGTATTTATATACAAACAACCCTTTTAGAAAAAATATTTATGGTATACAAATACGAATTTAACGGCGTAAAAATAATGCCAACAACTCTGTCGTTGAAACAAACCAGACGATATGCTTCAAGCTGATGTCATCATTCGCTTGAAAATAGACACCTCAACGCTACCTTAACTTAACCTAACATCTTTCCGAAACTAATATGTTGATATAATATGTTCACCCTTTCTCCCCTTATTACAATAATTGGTTTCGCCGTTTTCATGTAATTAATATTACGAATATGCTTATAAAGCTTGGTAAATTTCAAGATCAGTTATTCCAAAATTCGCTTGTTGTTGAAATAGAGCTGGGTTTTTAACTTCTATTTTTGAAGCATGTAGCGATTGAATCCTATTTTTAAAAAAAATAATTATGATTATATATATATATATATATATATAGGGAGAGAGAGAGAGAGAGAGAGAGAGAGAAGAGAGAGAGAGAGAATATCTAAAGAGCCAGAACCTACCTACCTTGGTTTCACCTACCGGATCATCAGGATAATTCTGACTAAAAATGTTTGGCCT
Source organism: Acanthosepion esculentum (assembly GCA_964036315.1). Taxonomy (NCBI): domain Eukaryota; kingdom Metazoa; phylum Mollusca; class Cephalopoda; order Sepiida; family Sepiidae; genus Acanthosepion; species Acanthosepion esculentum. The sequence continues at coordinate 77,908,368 of OZ038499.1, read as the reverse complement.
AAACATTTTATTGTTAAAGCAGCCACCAGAAAGAAAAAAAAATGCCCCCCCCACAAAAAAAAACTAAACACCAAGCCCAGATTCTAATTACCAAGTAATCAGGCTTTTCTTAATGTCTACAACCATTAAGTATTTCAGATCTCTGGTTGAGTAATTCATTATGGTTATTGTAAGCAGCTATAGCTAATTTTTCCTCCATACATAGGAGGCAATATCTATTTGTTATTCGATAAGTTTGGATTCAAGTTAGATATCCAAACTAATTTAAAAATTACAGATTATTTGGATATTAGACTTAACATGTACAACAACAGTGTCCCCATTAACAAAAATACCGTTAAATTAAGCTATAGTTGCATGCCTAACGTTGCAAATTTGATCAATAAAAGCTAAAAAAAATGATAAATGAAACGCTAAAAAATAAACAACAAATTAAGTCAACCAAATGCAACTGCATTAATAAAGTCGCTTGTCTCCATAAAGGGCAGATGTCAATATGAATGCATAGTGTATAAGGTGGAGGTGTATAGTAGCAGGCCCAATAATAGCAGTAATAATAATAGCAATAACAGTAAAAAAAATGTATACGTAGAGCTTTCACAAAAAGATATTACATTCATAGAAGTAGTTTCGCACACGAAATATACAGGCACAGGACTAACTCTGTATGGGAAATTAAAAAGAATCAAGTTATAGTTCCTACATGAAAATGGGAGATAGTAGAAAATGACATAAATATAAGACTGGTGAGAGATATTGCCTCCAGAGATCAGAAATACTCAATGGTTGCAGGCATAAAAACAATAGAATCTGGGTTTGGTGTTTTTTATGCTAATTCTTTTAATTCTTTCTGGTGACCGCTTTATCAATAAGTTTGTCGTTTGGGCCAACCTCTTTAGTCAGAATTATCCTGATGATCCAGTAGATGAAACCTAGGTTCTTTAGTCTTGAACTCTCTCTTTCTACGATGTTCTCACACACACACGCGCGTGCACACACATACACACACACAAACACACACACATATATATATATATATATAGAGAGAGGGAGATAAGTGTGAATATAAACTAAATAACGAGATATTAGCAACTATATAGGCGTATGATAACGTACACATACAGATGAGCAAATAAATAATTTTATTTAAGGGGTAAAGAAAACATAGCAAAACAATGTATTTAAACAGAACTATAAAGTATATATTAATAAATATACCTACCTACATATATACTTACGTTTGTACTGCAACTCAGAGTTTCATGAGCCAATTTATAAGGCACACATGGTAAACGAACTATTTAATACGGTGGGTTTTAAAAAATTCTGGATCTCATGGGAGGAATGCTATATTATATGAAAATTTTAGTTCAAGGTTATTATAAATTTAATAAAATATTGGGGTATAAAATCCAAAATATAGAGTGTTGGTAGGTAGATATTTGAAAAGAATCATATATGATATAAACTTATATAGTATATATTTCCTTTAAAAAAGATGTGTAGGTATTGTGTATAATGGCATCTAAAAACGGGGGTTTGTAATTTAAAAATTGTATAGCATAAGGAGAAAGCAATATGAATACATGGGAGGGGTAGGTGCGGTGTGTTCTATTGTTGTTCGGTACGGTAGTTTACAATTAATCTCTTTGTCTCAAGGAAGCAGAATTATACTGTATATAGAGCTAACCTTTATCATAAAATAAGCTCAAAATAAAAAAGTGTTGTTAGACAAAAAATATTAAGAGGTAAGAAAAAGTAAAAAATCAAAGAAAAAATAAATCAGAAAATGGAAATAAGAACGACGTATTATACTTTATGTTAAAAATAGACGCTGGGGTGCAATGTGGGTAACTTGTGTGTAACAAAAATATTTGGGGCAGGTCAAATGTGGCAATATAACAGACATTGGGCTAATTGATCTAGCCAAAATCAAAATCTTTTAGAAGAGTTTTTCTTATGAATGCTTGTTATCATAAGTTCATTCCGTTTTTCCAGGAGGTTAGTATAGTCAATGTGCTTGAGAATGGTCATTTTCTAATAGACAAAGGTTACATTTTTCCCTGCGGCCGATAAAGAGTGTAGTTTTAGCGATGCAATTCCAATTTACTAGTTGTGTAGCTGTCTTAATTTTCGAGAAAAAGTTGAAGAGTTCCGTGGCATTTGAATATTGTTTATTGGTAAGTGTCATTTTATGATACCGGGTTTTCTAGTGGTTATCAGTAGAAACAAAATTAAATTTAGTCTCGCCATTATGTTCAATACTAGCCTTGTAAATAAAGCCTTTATTCATACATTTAAGATTTAATGGACAGGTACATTTTCGGTAATTACAATTTTTGTTGGTATTAATATAGTTATTGAGGTTATTTGTTTAATATTATATTATTATGCTGTGCTATATACTGCTCGATGTTTTTTTGGTGCAACTGTAGCTAATTTTAAGGTTGAAGATTTTTTGAGCAATTGAATATGGCTAAAAGGTTTGCGGATTAAATTAAAGAAACTCTTACCAATGTTGGGTTTGACATTTTCGTTAAATGGTGAGTTAAACCAAATTATATTTCGTTTTCCATATTTATGGCTATTAATAAATGTTTATGTATTCCAGTTTAACTTTGTATTAGCTTTTTTCTAATGCAGCTACATATTTAGTTATTTAAAATTCATGTGGGGATTCTGTGTTAATGTATTTATGATTATAAAGTTCTTTAGTGAAAGGCTTGAATATTCTCTTGGATAGGTCGAAAAAGTGGACATTGAAATCAACACCCAGCGATGACAGTCTGTTTCATGTTTAAACGCAATTGTCAGTCCATGTGCGCTGTGTTTCGTCTCGACTATATGTACTGATCAGTGATGCATTATGGGTAAGCCTAATGTATTAATCTAACGGTCATTTGGTTTGGCGGTAACAGTTATATTTCAAATTATTTGAGGGGCTATTGAGTGGAAATGATTGTGAGTCCGGTTGCAGTTTTGTGCCTATTTTCTAGTGTTGTTTGTTTACTATTTTATTATTTATTATGATTATGGTATTGTTGGTTGTTATTAGTAAGTTTACTTGTGTATATGTGTGCGTTTGTCGCGTGTACTTGTTTGTTTTTAGTTTCCGATTTTTAAGTAACGTAGCCAAAATTTGTTTTCATGTCTGTATTTTCCGATGAGTTCTGATCGTTTATCTAATAGTTTATAGCTATTTCCTCCTTTAGACAAAGTTTACAGTTTTGGGATTTATTGTTGTAGGCTGTGATCTGTTTTTATTTTTAATCTTCTAGATATGCTTACAAAGCATTGTGTTGGTAGCGTATTTATCATTTGTAAAAGATGTTTTGTGTGGGTTGTTTCTTAGTTTTCAGTCCTTCAGTTAATTCTATGTATATCTTTCTTTTAATTGTTTTGTTGATTTTATAGTGGCTTCGTATATTAAATTATTCTGCAAGCAATTGCCATTTAAGGGGCCTCCGATTTTTGTTATGCAGTTACACGTGGGTTTTTGATTTGTGCTAGTGGTTTGTTGGTTGTTTTCCTGTTATGATTTTTTTATTTGTGCTATATTCTCGGTGTAACTGTAGCTGAGTTTTAGATAGGTTTGAGGGAGTGGGGTAGTGTTTTTGCATGAGTTTAATGATTATTTTTCCTACGTTTTTGTTTTACGGTGGGCTATTTCCTGTTAAGTTTTTTGTGCGTTGTGTGGACAGTCTGAGGAGACACAACAGTGTTCGGGAGTTGAAATGAACCCCTAGGTAATGGAACATTGAAGTGGCAGTTACGACAGGCAGAGTAGTACCGTCGATGGTTAGTGATATATCTGTTCAACAAAAACTGAACTTCCTCTTCTTATTGCCGTGGCTGAATAAGCGTACTGCATTTGAGGGCGTTGATTTCCAGTCCGAGGTGATTCAGGTCGATAAAGAGCCAGTCGAGCGGCGATTGCTTCTTAGTAGGAGAGCTGGCAAATCATCGGCATAAGCCATCTGATTAAGTGTTATTCCGCCGATGGAGGTGGCGTACTATAACTGTCATTCCAGGATCCGATCTAGCGCTAGGTTGAATAGACAGGGAGAACCCCAACACGCACCCACACTGTTTGACGACTCATTGTTTTAGGTCGGTTTGATTTTTGCCAATCTGCTATCGCTGAAGTAACTAGAAAAATACCCGAAAAAGAGTTATGGGAATATCTTTCGTTCACAATACCTCATCGGATACCGAATCGAATGTCTTGTGGATGTCCACGGATGCGACAACAATGTTTTCGTATTTCGAGCGTGCCAACAAAAGTGCCGCATGGAATTTGAGGACACTGAAGACGTTTGAACCTGATTTGGTCTTGACTAGGAAAGGATACCTTCAATCTACCGGCAAGTACTAGATAAAATAACCTCATGAAGTAATTCCCAATAAAGATGAAAGTCCAGTGCAATTCTTGACAAAAGTGACGCGAGAGGTGAAGATGTTTATGGTTTATGGTTTTACCACGGGGGTGACGGGGAGCCTTCAGCAGCAGCAGAATGATGAGGACCTCTACAGGGATATCCTGTAATCTTTGTATGCGGAAGCCATTCGGACTTGCAGAGGAATCTTTCATTGATGCAACAATGGCTGTAATAATCCGCCAGTTGGATAGATTTGGCGAGTTCGTTCTTCGGCGGACCGGGATGGTCTCCGTCCAGGTCCACAAAGCAGTCGCATTCAAATACCGGTTTCCATTTGAGCAGAAGACGGGCACCTCGCCTCGGGGCAGCCACGCTCAAAGTCACCGGGATCCGCCGATATCGGGAGTCCAGCTTTTTCGGGACTCATCTTCCATAAGCATCATCCTTAAGAGAGTTATAGTTGCTCCCATCGTTTACCTGCGCTTGGCTGAATTTTTTCACTTTGACATTCAGAGTACTAGGCATAGCGCGCCACGAAGACCCGGTCGAGGAGCCGTTTTTCTCGCCGGCCGAAGCACCGATAGCAACAAGCAGCACCGCGAGCGGAGACGGTAGACGAACGTGGCGAAAGGGGAAGAGAGACAGAAAGAGTGGAGAGCAGCGAGACGAAGAGCAGCGAGACGAAGAGCAGCTGCGGAGAACAGGTTGATTCGGAGATTGTGACCGCGAGGCAGCAGCGAGTGTGGCGACGATGACCTGAGTGGCGCCGCATTGACCGCCTGCACCTCGCGACGGATGGTGTCGGCGTGCAGATGGTGAGCGTCGCGCCGCAAACCCCGCGCCATTTAGATGCCAAGCACGGGGAAGTGGGGATGATCGAGAGAGAAGTGTGATGAGAGCGGCAACGGCATATTACGAAAGGCGAACAGCGCAAACCGCACAACGCAACCCCAGAACGAAGTCCGCATCGGCCTGTTATGGATGCCGCTGCCCGAAGGCACCGACCAGATTGAGCCATATTCGGCAAATACCAGACTGAGCCTTCGCGATCGCGGTGAGCTATATCACCCGTTTTAGTTTCTCTTGAACTCTCTCTCCAAATTTCTTTTCAACTTTCCCTTACGGTACTCATCGTCTATATGACTCACCCCGGTATTTAGCCCTGGATGGATTTACCACCCGATTTTGAATGTGTTCCCAAGCAACCTGACACTCGGATCGAAGGCCGCCACTCGCCATCTGCACCGAATAGGCCTGGCACCGGCTGTGGACGGCCCCGATTGAGGGAACTCTGAACTACGTGAAACGAAAATGAACGGCTATCTTCGACCCAAGCGCAACTCGTCTCGCAGCTAAACACTTGAGATGGAATTCAGCGTTGGGCTTCTCTCGGTTCACTCGCCGTTACTAATGAAATCTAGGTTGGTTTATTTTCCTGAGTGATATACTGCAATTTATTCGATCGCCGTAGTCTAATATTTGGGTGAATGTTTTAGCTTCCATATTAATATTATGTTCTGTTGTTTTTTATGCTTTTCTGTATATTTTAGTTATTATTGATTAACTTTGTTTGTTTTGGTGGTTTAATTCGTATAAATTTATAGTTTTGTCCGCTGTAATAAATACGTTGGGTGATTTTTTTTTATTTTACTAATATATTCTTTTATTTATTTATTTAATTTTTGGAAAGCATCTAATTGTTTACAATGATTGCATTCAAGCATGAAACAGACTGTGGCCGCTGGATGTTGACATGAATTTCTACCTTTATATTTACATATGCTCTATACCCATGAATACAGCATGGCTTAAAGTATATTTTTATCATATATATATATATATATGTACACGATGCGGAAATACCTCCAACATATGCCTCCCAAAAAATACCTCTTTCAGTCTTACCATTACATGCAAGACATTGCTGGGAGGTATATGAAGGAGGGATTTCTGCTGCACCCTATGTTAAAAAATCTTCCGACTGGAGAAAAAAGTAAACTGTAAACAGTGAACATTGTATTGTCTATATAGCTTACCAGGACTTTAAACATGCACATATACGCTCGCTTGTTTACACACACAAAAACCTATATTCACAGGTATAAGTTTTTGACACAATTATTTTGAATGTAAATATAACATATAAGCATTCATAGAAACTGCGAAAATATATTTAAAAAACTAATGAATTTGAAAAGAGAAATATATAAGTATGGGAAAAATTAATTTTTTACAAACAGGAAAGATTAAAATAAATTGAAAGAAAGGAAGAATCTAAAATTTTCTTGGTTTAATTCACTTCCCAAGATTTAGTGGAGAATCCCTATTCATCTCCTCCTCGAAGATAGATAAAAAGTAATATGTAGCAAACAATCAAGAGAAGTAAAGTCAGAGAAAAAGTATGTTTGTGATAGGAACGAATCGAGATCGATAAACATATTAACCATATTGATATTGTAGTTGTTATACGTATGCGAATGTACAATCTGGGAGGATCTGATTGATTAAAACTCAGTGATCAGAATACTACTCTTTTTTTTGGTGATGAATATTGTTTAGAGGCGCCTGAAATAAACGCAGTTATCCTGGCAAAATGCTTGATCAGTCTGATCCAGGCACACAGACAGGACGATAGATAAACACGCAGGACGATATATATATATATATATATATATATATATATATATATATATATATATATATATATATATATATATATATATATATATATATATATATATACATACACACACACACACACACTTATATACATATACAAGAAGAAAGAGGAATGAGCAGAGAGGCAAAAATAAACAGTGTGATATGATATAACCAAATTTGATATCCATACTGATATAAAATAAGCAACGTCATTTATATTTGCAAAATATATAGTCATATGCCTTTTTATGATACATACATGGATAATAAGGTTGATTGTTAGACCAAGAGAAGATTAAACATCGAGCAAAAGCATGTGACATTTAAATATACAAGTCATGGCTCTAGCGCAGTTCGTGACCACAGAGTACTTGCAGATCAAGCGTAGAAAAATCGTAGATTTATACAGAAAAGCTCCATTTAGTTTGTCTGATAACAGTTAAAGTTATGAGGAATAAAAAATATTTTAAGATTCAAAAGCACTTTTCGGTTGTTTTTCATATCAAAATGAATCATTAGTGATATTGAAAATGTGGTCCCATTATTGATCGGATGATTGATTATTTTTGTCGTTCTTTCGCCGTTTCCAGCGGTGGTTTGGAAACAATTTTATTATATTTTGTAGAGAAATGTATTGTCCTATCATATATTTCATTTTAAGAGAGCAGAAATTTGTTTCGGCGTAAAAATTTGTTAGAAAATATGCATGCATGAAAGAGTAAAAAATATACTAAAAATTTTGGTGATCATTAATTTTGATATCGGGAAATTTTATTTTGATTACGTATGGAGAAATATATATATATATATATATATATATATATATATATATATATATATATATATATATGAATGAGATAAGAATATATAGTTTATATATCATGCATAAAAACGGGTGTGTTCGTGATTTTAGAATGTTTTATATCTAGTTGTATACATTTAGGGTCTTTTTCTTTTCACCATTTCTATCTGTAGGGATCACATTGTGATAATAGAAACATCAAAATTGTGGTCAGTCTTGTCGCGATGGGCGACTAACGCATTTGACATATTGTTTTGTAAAACGTCCTTTTTGAGTTTATATTCTTTGAGGTTTCTACTATGTATTTTTGGACAATTATTACAGGCGATGGAGTAAATTCCTCCTTCAGGTTTTAGCTTATTGTTTTATTTAGTACCTTAATATTGTTATATAGTCAGTACAGCTTAGTTTTGCACAAGGTCAAAATTATAGGACACCCAGTGAGAATCGAACTCGCTACAAATGATCTATTGAATTCATCTTTCTGACCATTCTACCATGATGAGGTACCCAAATAGAAGAAACCAAGGCGATAGGTCTGATCGTTTTAGAAACCTCAAGGAATATAAATAAAAGATTATATGAACAGACGAAAGTTGTCTTGTTTCATCAGGATAATGCTCCAGCATACATGCCGTTCGTTTCAATGGCGGCTGTGTGAACTGCTTGATTACTCCACCTGATTTAGTTCCAATTAAGTATTCCCCAACATAAAAAAACACTTGGCTTAGAAAAAGTGCAACAGTGATGATGGCGTCTTGACTGCTGTTGATCACATTTTTGACTAACAGAATGAAAACCTTTTCACTAATGAGATCCAAGTACTGCAACAACAATAGGAGAAGTGTGTGGACATGAGAGTAGCTTGGTCAACCCATGAATTATTCAGGCGACCTTCACACACACACACACACACACACACACACACATTCACACACAAATGTGTGTCTGTGTTTAGGGTGGACATAGGTATTAATACTGGATGGTCAACTTCTCTTTCATTTTTAAGCCCATATATATATATATATATATATATATATATATATATATATATATATATATATATATATATATACTAGCAGCATGGCCCGGCGTTGGCCGTGTTTGATTCAAAAATCGTACGACTCATACAGCAATCGCTATCACTTGACTTAAAATATTTTGCCCTTCCTTGCCTTCAAAGGAGTGCCCTTTGCCGTGCTGATGTTGCTACATGCCTTACTTCTTGCCTATCTCACACTGCGAATTTTTTCTAAACTATATACTAAACATTAAATCTGTTACGAAAAAAGAACTAAATAAAATGAACACAAAATGATCAGCTTTTAAAAAGGACTCGTAACTGGAAAAACCGAATGAAAAAAAAATGTTAACAACAAATAACGTTGAGCTTAAGCAAGCGAATGAGCCAATTGCAGTAAAGTGCCATGCAGATTTAATTTTTTTCCACTTGTGACGAATGCAGCTATCGATTTTTTTTGCATGCTAGTTAACATTCGTGTCAGTCAGCTGTTGGCTCTCACGCTGGCCAATAGAATCTTCCTGCATATTCGTGGCAACCAGCAATAGGCTCTCACTCTGGCCAGTAGAAAATGCCCGCAAACTACATGAAAACTGCCGTAGAAGCATAAAAAAATCGATAATTTCCACTATCGATGGGAGTTGAGAAATGCAAAGTCGGTCTTGTCCTTCCCGCTAACTAAACTTTGGCGAGTATATTTAAGGAAACAAATGTTAGTTGTTTTTATGAGCTACGTTTTTTATGAGTCTTTCTAATAATGTTACATTTTGATGGATTATTCTGATATGAATATATGCCAATATCTTGATTATATATACGTATTAACTTACAAGGTCGGGTCATTTGTTGTATTGAGGGATGATTGTAATCATTCCTGATTTTGCTCTTTTTGTAATCGGAGTATCCAAGTAGTGATACTTCCAACTAATTATATGTTACATAGACCAAACATTGCTAATCCTTAGTATGTGACTAATTAGCATATAACTAGTGACTAGGTCTATATTATTCTATTTTTTGTTTTAGCTTGCTCACAGCTTTCTACTTTTTTATTTGTTCTTTTGTTTCCTGCTGTAAGGATTTTGCGTCTACAAGAAAATTGTTTATAATTGTTAAATTATTACACTACAAAGAACTGTAAGGCACAAGCCGTAGCTTCCGCGGCAACAAGTTGCAACTCGTTAGGAAGATAAGACGCATGGCTTAATTCGCTCGTTTCTTTTAATTCCACTGAAATAGAGTATATTTTCCGACCACCAGGTAAATTGCACTTGACCATATCTACTAAGCCATTATCTTGCAGGAAAATCATGTGGTGTAATTTTTGAATCTTAGACCTAAACTGTGTTGTTATCTGATTAAAGACTTTCACGTAGGATGACAGGCGCCATGGCAGTGTATGATGGTCGAAGTCTTGTGACTGTAACAACCAAGATGAGAATACTAGTTTTGATACGTCAGTGTAATAAAGATAATTCCTTATATCAGAAGTTTCCGGCATAAAGATTAGTGTGTACGAAGATGTATAATTTCGTAGCATAATATATAATTATGGGCAGATTTTTAAGTGAAACTTTCATCGTAATATGTCCGATCTAATTGATTAATATTTACCATTTTTATTAAGGGCATACATTATAAAAGAAAATATGTTAGACAATAATGTTTAATGCGTAAAATAATGTTTTTGTTTTCATCAATTAGGCTGCATATGTAGGTATATTGAATTACGATGCGAAGGGCTATTCTGTCATATATAAATGTTGCTTCCACTCCAAGCCTGGCATACTAAGATACATATGATGCGATGATACGACGATTTAGGAAGCATTGCATTCATGTCTTTCATCAGGCTACCGTCTTGTATATCAGTAACTATGAGAAAAATTTGCTAAATAATTCAATTTTCAGCAATGCTATTACGCAAATTATTACTGTTCCCACTGGGTTTACACATTAAATATATATATTAGATCATCCCATAAGTTCTGTCCGAATTTTAACTTTTTGTTAAAATGAACGAAATTTAAAGAGTATTTTATAATGTTTAATGGAGCTGAACGTTATTTTTATGTTTAGATGCATTTAAACTGATCAAATTTTATTTCAGAGAACAATAAAATTAAATTTTGTTTGATTAAAATCCTGCTAACATGGAAGTAACCAGGAATCATTTGAGACACATAATGCTTTATGAGTTCAAGAAAGGAAACTCAGCAGCCGAAGCGGCTAGAAACATTCACTCAGTTTATGGAGAGGAATGTGTGAATGAAAGAACTTGCAGAAGATGGTTTGCAAAATTCAGAGGTGGAGATTTCACCCTTGAAGATGAAGATTGAACCGGACATCCAGTTGAGTTTGATGAAAAGCTTCATGAAGCACCCTTTGAAGAAAATCCTGCTTTATCAGTTGAGGAATTGGCAGTGGTTCTCAGTTCAAACCATACAACTGTTCATCGTCATCTTCAACAACTTGGAAAAGTTCCTAAACTTGGAAAATGGGTGCCTCATGAATTGTCTGAAAACAACCTCAAATCCTGAGTTGACATCTGCTCTTCTCTCCATTCTCGCCAACTTGTTTTACCATTTTGGATAGACTTGTGACTGGCGACAAAAAATGGATCTTTTATCGAAATGTTAAGCGTCGTAGACAATGGCTTGGTAAAGGGGAAGGACCCAGCTACAGTCGAGAAGGGAACTTCATGGGCAAAAGGTTCTTCTTTCAATTTGGTGGGATTGCCAAGGAATAATCCACTTTGAATTCTTACCACCTAATACACAAATTAATGCTCAAATATTCTGTCAGCAATTAGAGCGTTTGAACCAAGCATTGAGGAAAAAAGACCTGCTCTAGTGAATCAAAAACGGGTGATGTTTCATCAGAACAATGCGCGACCACACACAGTAAGAATCACGTCACTAAAGATCGAAGAACTTGGTTAGGAGAAAATTCCTCATCCACCTTATTCTCCCGACCTTGTTCCTGCAGACTACCATTTGTTTTGTAGCTTACAGAATCATTTGAAAGAAACAGCTTTTGTAACACAGGAAGAGGTTTAAACTGACATTTGTGAGTTCTTCGAATCAAAGCCAAAATAATGTTACAGTAATGGAATTAGTAAGCTTGTTAAATGTAACAGTTGTTCCCTTGTTTTCTTTATTCAAAATTCGAACAGAACTTATGGGATGACCTGATACATTCAAATACACAGTTTCGCGTTCACATAGACGCAGGTAGACATGCGGTCACGCGTCTCATCATCGACGTAATACTGCTTGTTTTTTTTAAATTCTATAGTGAATAAACCATTATTTGATACCAGTACCAAAAATGACTACAACTGTATCAATTACCTTAGTCCTTTTGAAATTAACTCACAACTCTCTTTAAATCCATAACACCCACTCCCCAAAGTTACAGGTTGATATGATTCGTGACGACTTGTGGGAGGTGATTGGGTAAGCCTCCTCTGAAATTTGCTTGTTTAACACTAACAATATAAAAGAATTTGGTATCTTGGAGCCAAAATGACTTGCGGAAAAAGGGCTGGTGAATCAGATAGTAATGTTGAGAGAGTCACTGAAATTGTTGGGGTTTTGACATGCACAGATCAGTAATGTTTGTAACGCTTGATGGCGATGTCTGCCGGTTAAATGGAAGAGCTTTGTAAGACAGGAAGATGGCTGAGTTGTGTGATATTAAAATAAGTACAGAAAAGTGAAAAGAAATAAATGATGAAAGAGTGTGAGTGGTGACTATTGATGTAAACGGAGGTAAGTGAGTAACGACTTCCATACTTTTGTTTAATGTTCTTTATTTTACAACAAATACCTTAACTCTAATTGTCGTTTCATCTCATCTAGTGACTTTATCATCTTTTATCAATTGGTTTTCGAATGTTTCTTTCATTTGATTCTTGTTTCCTTGGTAGTTTATGTTAAAATTAGGTATTCCCAGAAGTACTATTATTATTAGCGCACAAGTAGTAATTAGGGATTTTCACTGGAATTCAATTTACAATAAGTCATAAATTTTGCACTCTGCTCAATGAGCGTTTTAGTTTCGGTGGAGCTATTTAGGATCGTTTTCGGATTTCCAGTTATTCAAATTTTTTCCAAGATTTGTTTGAACCGTTTCATGTTATTGTGTGTACAAAGGTTTATTTCAAGATCTACATATTTTCAGTAAACCATCAAGGCCCAGATATTTATCTATAATTTGAATCACTTTCAATTTTACATGGTGATCAGCCAGAACAGCGGCAAGTATTCTGTGTATAATATTCCTTTCATTACAGTGAATAAATCTAGACTACAATCTATTGCATGATTTGAAAGTATTCATATATAATATGTCAAAAAATGTTGGTTTCTACATATACCTTTGAAATGCATGATAATGTCTCACTTTGCATAATTCAAAGTAGAATCTGATTACTTCGTCGTAATATTTTCGAAACCTGATTCATTTCTTATTGTTGTGCAGTAAAAAATACACCCTCGGTGACTCCATGACCTCGTCTTATAATATGAAGTGTTCCATGGCATGAGACTAGTAGTAATTGCACCCAGAGAGAAACCCAGACCAGTCTACGGGCGGAGTCCCGTCTGGGAAGTTAGACAAACCCGTCTATGGAGAATTTTTGCTGGGGCCTACCGACTCGAATTCGGCCAATATAAAACCGGCCTTGTGACAAATCCTGCCACGTGGGGAGATTATGAAATACCAGTTGTGCCTATGCCAGGCGGGTCTCTGCCAGGCTGGCCAGTATATATGACGGACATAGAGGAACCCAGATGGGACTATGCCTACGGGCAGAGTTTTGTCTGGTAATGTAGACGACCCCCGTGTTTGCGGAGTCTATGGGGAATTTTTGCCGGAGCCTAAATATAGTTTTTGTGCCACTTCCTGCCTCGTGGGGAGGTTGGTAAATACTAGTTGTACCTATACCGTGCTCGCGCCACACTTGTTGAACTTCGGGTAGAGAGGAACCCAAACGAGTCTATGTCTCGTCTGGGGACGTAGAAAAACACGACCTCATGTATACGTGTTCTACGGCGAATTTTTGCTCGAGCCTACGGATTCAGAATCGCCACACATAATAATCGGCCTGATGTTACATCCTGTTTCTTGAGGAGTTTGGTAAATCCCATTTGTATCTGCGACAGGCAGTTCGCTATCTGTCTCACAGAAAACTTATCTAACGGTCTGCCTTCCGGCAGTGAGGTCACCAGTCTAGATTATACCTACGGACAGAATTTCGGCTGGGCAGGTGGACAAACCTGACCCAATGTATGCAGGGCAACGGAATTTTTTTCTCGAGATTGCTGTCACGGAGTAGCCCCACATAAAAATAGGCTTTGTGCTACATTCTCCATGTCCATTTTTTGTTTGTTTTTTACCACCCTCCAACTCTAATTCGTTTTTATTTTGTTGCTCGTGAAATAAATTTCCTTTTGTTTTTATTTTTCCACGTGTGAGTTGATTTTATTTGCAAGCGAAGTTTAATTTTTTTTCACCCTTCTCCGACTCTAATACATTTTCTTTTTTGCGTTTAATTTTTCTTTAACTTCCATTCTTTTCATGTATTTATTGTTTTCCCAACTTATGTTAATTTTGGGCGAACTTTATAATTGCTTGGCTGTGGTGGACCTGGACCACCATGGCGGAATTTCCAGAATCACCACCGGTGCAAGCGGAACAAACAGTACCTCCTAAGAAAACGGCTTGGACGGAAAATAGGCCCGAAAAAGACACTAGTTATTAAGCGCAACTACAGGCAAAGTACGAAGAATATACAAGAGAAAATGAGTTTTTCATTGTTCCGGAAGAACCTACGTAAAAACTCGGAAGTTAATTGGGATCAGCAGGGAAAAAAATGGAGGAGGCACTAAAGAGTCTGAAAATTGGGCCGAAGATCGAATACCTTTTCGCCCAATACGGACAAGCGGAGGACATCTCTGCAATAATAGGTAAAGGAGGAATTGTTATTGGGGACTTTGTTCTCCAGGTAACAATGACCTGCGAGAGCTTTTCCCCAACATTCTGATGTGCTGGTAGAAAAGGATGCTTGTGGTGATGGAAGGCTGTCGACACAAACTCGCCCGATAACTGCAACAGCGGAAGCGGTAGAAGAGTCTGGTAATGCTCCCGACGTCCTCGGTGTTTGGAAGGAGAAAGACAACAACCCCACCCACCAGCAGGGTGTCCTACAACAACACAGGTGCGCTCGGAAGAGGAAAAACAGAAGCAACCATAGTGTCAAGAGGAACAGCAACAAAAAGAGCAGCATCAACAATAGGAACTGCTGCAGCAACAAAAAGAGAAACAAAAACAAAAGCAACAAAAACAACTACAGAAAACATACGGAGCATGTCTTGTTTTCCCCTCAGTTAGGGCTAATTTTCTAGGTATAGAATGGTTAGTGTTCACAACGTTCAACCCATTTCCCCCTTTATTTGGATTTGTGTCACAATTACTGCATCTATAACAGTCCCTGGTTCTCGAAAATACAAGACCGCTGTCTTCAGGCAGAGGGTGACAAGACCTGTCTTCGGGCTGAGGGTAACTCAGTAGAGGTTCTGTCTTCGGATAGAGACTCGTCTGAGAAAAACTGACAAGTTTGAGTCAGGCCGTTTGTTGTCTGTCATGCGACTGAAAGACATCTGTCTTCGGGCAGAGGGTGACTCAGTCGGGGCTCTGCTTTCGGATAGAGACTCAGCTGGGGAAAAAAGGAATGTGATATACCCTAAACCGCTTTTGCTGGGGCTGGGCAAGTTTTGACCAGTAGCGCAGTGGAGGGGAAGGCTCGAGTCCCCACATAAAACTTGACCTTGTGTCGCATCTAGTACTCAATGTGGAAACCGGTAAATGCCAATCGAATCCCAGTCTCTCGATAAGACAAGACCACTGACTTTGTGCTGCGGGTGACAAGAGCTCCGTCTTCGGGAGGAGACTGACTCAGTCGTGATTCTGTCTTCGGATAGAGACTCGTCTGTGAAAAAGAAAGTTGTAGTCTGGCTTGCGATTGACAAGACCACTGTCTTCGGACAGAAGTTGATTCAGTTTGGGTCTTGTCTTCAGATAGAGACTTGGCTGAGAAAAACAGACAAGTACTTTTTTGGATGCTGGGTAAATTTTGACTAGTCGCCCGGATGGAAACCCTTGGCTTCCCCACATAAAACTTGATCTTGTGTCCCATCCAGTCCGCATTAAGGCGACCGCAATATATTTTTTTTTAAGCGTATCACCCCAAGCAAGGCTGGTGGCCACTATCACGCATGGGGTTACAGAAGGGTTGGACGAAGAGCAGATAGGAGTGGTAAAGGAAGGGATGTGGAGAAAGAGAAGGACGGAGGGTCGATCAAGGCATGGGGTTACAGGAGATTTAGAGCGAGAGCAGATAGGATTGAAAGATGAAAGGAAGTGGAGAAGGGAAGTGGATAGATCAAGGCAACTGGAGATGACGATTGACGCTACACTTAAACCGTTGGAGATTGTATATGTCAGGGAAACAGTAATAGGAAAGGGAGTTCCATAGGCGAGATGTGCGAGACATGAAGCTATTGGAGTAGAAAAGACGTCTACATCTAACAGTATCAACTGAAGTTGGAACGGGATGCCAGCCTCGTAGGACGCTTAAATTCATGAGGCTTAGGGACAAGCGAAAGCAACTCCTCGGAGCAATTACCGTGGAAGTACTTGTAGAAAAGGCAGAGCGATGCAACATCGCGTCTGTGAGAGAGCGACTGCAGACGAGATGACAGATCAGGGCCAATCACATTGCATATCCGTCTCTGGATCTTATCAAGAACCCTGAGGCAACACGCAGGGGCCCCAGACCATAAATGGCAGCAATACTCCATGCAGGGGCGAATGGTAGATTTATAGACTTGGAGGATCGATTCCGGGGAGAAGAATTTCCTGGCTCGGCACAGGGAACCAACTTTTCTTGCGGTGGATGATGCAACTGACTCGATGTATTTGTTCCATCTCAGATCAGCGGACAGCGTGAGACCGAGCAGCCGCAGAGAGGAGCTCTCGAGAAGTTGGTCCTCAGACATTCTAATGGGAAAAAATATACCAGTCGAATCGTAGACAGTCCCAAGCTCTCGACAAGACAAGACCTCTGTCTTCAGGTAGTGGGTTACTGAGTCGGATTCTGTCTTCGGATGGAGACTCAGCTGAGAAAAACAGACATGTTGGAGTCTGGCTGTTGACTTTTTGGCTTGCGACTGACAAGACATCTGTCTTCAATCAGAGGGTTACTCAGTCAGGGCTCTGTCTTCGGATAGAAATTCGGTTGAGAAGAACAAACAAGTACTGTTCACAATGCCGCTTTTGTGAGGGCTGGTTAAATTTTGACCAGTGGCCCGCGTGGAAATGCTCGGGTTTTCAACATAAAAATTGACCTTGTGTCGCATCTAGTCCGAAGTGGGGTGACCGGTAAATACCATTCGAATCGGAGTCAGTCCCAGGCTTTCGGCAGGACAGGACATCCGTCTTCGTGCTGAGGGTGACTCAGTGGGGTTTCTGTCTTCGGAGAGAGACAGCTGAAAGAAACTGGAATTTAGAGTGAAGCCGTTTGCTGTCTGGCTTGCGACTGACAAGACCTCCGTCTTCGGGCAGAGGTTGACACGGTTACGGTTCTGTTTTTGGATAGAGACTCGACTGGGAAAAAAGAAACGTACTGTACACGAGCCCACTTTTTCTGGGCAAATTTTGGCCATGCCCTGGGTTCGCGACATAAAACTTGATCTTGTGTCGTATCTACTCCGTCTCTGAGTGTTTCTTTCATTCTGTTTCAACCTAATACATACATATGTATACATACATTCTCTCCCTACCCTCTCAATATATCACTTCTGTTAAGTTAACCGATTAAATAGGTCAATGTCTGCCCCCCTTACCTTAATACTAAGTATGATAGATAGAAATATCAAAGTAAACCCTCTCTAAATTCGATCATGTCTCTCACACTACACCTCATTACCCCCCCTCTGTTAAATTACATAAACTTCATACTACCCACAAAAGTTTCAATTTTCATTTATCATTTTACGTTTCACCGTTTGGACGTAGAGTCTGATGAGCCAATGCCCTTTAATAAAGGGCTTGGCGAAATAAATTATTATATGGAGCCTTAAAGTGGTCTGTTTTTCCTTTAAATTATTAGCTCTGGATTTACATTGAGATCTCAGGATTTCATCCTTTTTGGGACTACCTATACGGATTACCAAATTCTTCTTCGTATATATATATATATATATATATATATATATATATATATATATATATATATATATATATATATATATATCTTATCAACAAAAATAAACTCATGACATGGTACGAAAAACTAAAATATTCTTAACATGTTCACCACCAATAATTCAAAAAGATTAAACCAACCAATGTTATCTACAAATTCACTTGTCCACTTACAATATATATATATATATATATATATATATATATATATATATATATATATATATATATATATATATTAGTTAGAAAATCATTATACTATCTCTCCAGTTGCTACTTATCCGATAATAACAATCCCCATTTAATAGCATAGCATTAAGTAACAAAACAGCAAACACAACAAGAAACCTGACAAATACTTAGCAACATTACAAAAAAAAAAATTCTGTATTAACCAGACAAGGGATATAATTACTATGACAACAAACTCACAAAACAACACCTTAATGAACTACGCTATTTTTCGTAGTCTAGACCTGTGAAAGCTTCACTCGCGAGTTTATTCCGAAAGTAACTGATAAATCATCATTCCTAAATTTCAGATTGAAAATAAAAAAGGAATATATCTATAAACTGTCAAAAATTGATTATAAATATTAGAAGCCTTAACAATAAAACAAATATCCCTCATTTATTCAATTCCGGTAAACGTATTTAACGTTTAACTGAAAAAAGAGAGGATATGTTGGGTTACAAATGGCGATTCTCTCCCTTTCCAGGAGATAGTCACGAGGGTCACGTCATGGCCGGTAAATAACGGTAGACCTTACAGGAAAAACTAGATGGCCTAACCAAGGTCGTAGAGAAACTGCCGTAACTTCAGTTTTCCCTTTGGAAAATATAAGTAAGGTTCTCCTTTCTTACACATCGTTTGTTGTTGCATATGTTATAATTTCTCTGCGTAGGACACGTGTATATGCATATATTTAATTGTGTGTACTACGTAGCGTTATAATCCTTTCTGAGAACTAAGCACGTTTGTTATTCTTCTTCCATTCACCTATTCCGCTATGTCCGTGAAATATCGGTGTTATTATATCATGAATATAACAATGCCCCGTGCATGAGAAGCGTAAATGGGGGAAATAAATCATTCGTCCAAGCACCCTCGTTACAGAAAAATGACAAGATACCATTAACTAGCAAAAATGGGATATTTGAAAAAGACCGACACGACATCCACTGATGGTTTAACACACCATACTCAAAAATCACCAGGGAATACAATGTATACATATAGAAACAATTTTATTAACCCACAAAATTATTTGATGATAGATTATGAAAGCTTAAAATTTATCTACGTTATATATAGTATTTGTGAGTTAATTTCTTACTCATTTCAGTCTGTATTACTCAGATATAAAAATAACTGCTCATTGTTTCTTTTTTGTTTCTTCTGGGCGTTGTAGACAGACATTAGAAAGCGAAGCTACTTGCTCTCCAAAAACATTGTCATAATGTTATGAATAAAGGTAATAATCTTAATTGTATTTGATTGCTAGGTATTACATAAATATTAAAATATATCAGTACATTACACGGTTTTAATTTCCTTATTGTAATTTGCTGTGTAATATTACCATCTTGCATAATAATATTACAATCTTAAGCGTAAGAAATATATCCAGAAGTAATCGAGAAAAAAGCCGTATGTAATCAAAACTGCATACAAAGTCCCAATTATTCAGACTGGTGATAATAAGAAAAATACATAATATCCATCTGTGAAACTATTAAATGTTAGATGTCTGTCAGTAATCTTGGTAAACTATATACAATATTTCTATAGCTGTATTACAGTTCACATTATCTTTGTTAAATTTGTAATTGTTAATCTTCATGTGAATACTATTCAATTATATTCTGCTCAGTAATGCTAATATTAGTTGTTCAAGCTGTATCACGACTGTGTTAATAAAAACTGTGCCCTTGATTCTTTTTAAATTGTATTATGACTAATGGTGGTAGTGCCAAATTTATTGCATTGCCATAATTAGGGTTGTGGTTGCGAGAGTGGTATAGTTTTTGACCAAGAAGATAGTGGCTATCGGGGTTGTGATGTAGTGATGCATCAATCGAAGTAACCATAGATTTAGTTAGCAACTTGGGACAATGTTAGCAGTGTGACTGGTGGCTGTAATAATATTAAGGATACTGATAATGGTATTTGTATTCATGCCAACAGACTGATAGAAAGAGACGGATGTCATAGCGGTTAGAGAAGCTATCTTACAGAACCCATGAAAGCAGTGATGATGAAAACGTTACAGAGGTACTGAGAAATTTTGAACGCGGTCGAAGCAATACGAAGGAAAAATATTTATTCACTCTTTTTCTCTGTTTACTATCATGAAGTAAATCTGACAAAACTATATTCAAGATGACTGTTAAGGGCAGTGAATTTAAAGCAGTGATTATAAAATGGTGAGAATTCGAACTAGGTTTACCGATTCTATATTGCGGGTAGTTAATTTTCTACTATGTTTTCAACGAACAACATAGAATTAAAATATGATGTACTAACCGCAATAGAACTAAAATTTTGTCAGAAGAAACAGTTAAGACCATGAAATTGTTCAACAAATAGATAAAAACCATTTTGTAAAATAAGATATTTTTAAACAATGTTAAAAAATAAAGCATACGTGTAGTTTAAAATTTTATTATTAATAGGGGAAATTAATTCACGAGAATAATTAATTTATTCAAACGAATACGTGATGAGGGTTTAATACTTTGGAATCACGCAGCTTTAAAGAAATAGCGATTGTCTGAATGAGTACGTAATGAAGTAATAGTAGAGGTCTTTCCTGTTCATAGATTTGTAACGTACTTTTTTTACTGGGTCGGGGTACCACGTGGATGGCAAAGAAGTATTGATTTTATTGACAGTACCAATCTGTACATTTTGTCTAATTTTATTAAAGTTAAAGTTTTTCCATAAAATTGGCATTGACAATCTGATATTGATAAGCATTTCTGGACTGAATTACTGAATTATACTTATTGATATATTGAGATATAATAGTATGATTATTGATATTTATTTTTAAATTTCACATTTCCATGGGCTGTCAGAAGGATATTACCTCAAAAGACACGCAAGATATTCTAAAGTAATTCCACGATGAAAACTGCCAAACAACCAACTTTAATGAAACATCACAAAAGACGAAAAAATATAATTTTTTTACACTAATAATCACCCAATGCAAGTCACTAGAGCCACTCAAGGTAGAGGATAACTGTGTAGTATTGTATGAGCCAAAATTATAGAGATCATTCTTCCAAGGTTATGTTGGGAAAAAGCTGTCCGAGTTGAATGGAATACGAAAGGAATGGAGATGATTCATCCTTGTGTACGTGGAATAGCGGGTCCCAGTTGCAAAATTCAGTGCTGGTGGAACGAAAAATGTAGTTCGTCAGAACCTATGCAATGTAAATAGCGATATAGTAGCGAGAGGCTTGCGACGTTTCATCTGTTGTTTTATGGGGAAAATATCTCGCCAAGTAGACGTTTTGAACCCAAGATACAAGAACTCAACTGAATCAAGAGAGACAGGCGAGGACTAGGCAACTCCAGTCCAAGTATGGCAGCAATACTCCATTTTTGATCTGATCTGGCTCTTGTAAAGAAAGAGTATAGTTGTGGGAATCAGCAGTAAAATGAACTGAATATTTTCCCAACATCTTTAGTAATAGATTGTATATATGAATTCCTTGGTATGAGGTGAGCTTTAGGCAGGTAGCCTCCATGAGAGAAAACTCGTTTATCATGATAGGTGAAAGTTAGCAGTCTGCACGGTGATGGTGGAATGTTACTAGTTTGGTTTTGGACGTATTGAATTTTACAAGCCAGTCCTTTCCCCATTGGGCCACATGGCTTGATTCAGAGGAGAAATATGCTGGTCATCCAGATTTTTAAGCTGCACCAATAAACTGTTGTATCATTCACATAGACTAAGGATCGGAGTATGTTCTTAGGTAGATAATTAACATAGGGTATAAAGAACCTTATGGGCTTCCGGTAACTGGCCGCTAAAAACAACCTTCATGACCCTATCTGTGAATAAGGAATTGAGAACTGAGAAAGCCCTTACAAAGATCTCATAACTGGAGATTTTGTGTATTATCCCCCAATACCACACCTTTTTAAAGGCATTTGATATATCTAGGGTGATGATCATCGTGATAAATTTATTGCTTATTGCCTTACATTTTAAAGCAAAATATTTACATTATGATAATATTCAGCAGTTTTATATTTTCTCTTTGGAGTTTTGCATGTAATGTTTTATTATTCCATTGCATTATTAGAACTTCACGTTTGAAATTTTCTGAATGTTAATTCTTATTTCTTGTTATTAAATTGTTTTATTAAACTCTACATAGTCTGTCTTTTCATACACAACCATTCGCCCCCATTCCCGTATTCGTCATAATTCAGTCAAGCATAGGAACTTCAGTTATCATATATATATATATATATATATATATATATATATATATATGGAACTATATCTTCATTAACCAGTAGTAACTGTTCACTCACTAAATTTTTATTTCCTACATTAACAACCCATTGTTAGATTCAACAATGTGAAATTGAAATCGTAAGAAGTTACTGCTTCAGTGTTTGAAAACAAACTGAAACGAAGTAAATCCTGAAGTAAGAGGATGAGATAAATGATAAGTAAGAACAAATTTAAAGGTTAGAAGTGGATAGAGTGAAAATAAACCTTGAGAGAAGAATCTTTAGGTACTGAATTTCTAAAGAGAAAATAAAAGAAAAACGATACTGAGTTTGCTGGTTCGTAGAAGTTGGTATTGAAATAAGGAGTCAAAATAAAAAAGTGAAGTCTACATCTCCTTTTAGAATTGATAAAAGTATTTCTTAACGGAAAGCGGTAGAAATCAATGGTTAGAGAATTGTTTAAAGAACTTAATTTCAAGATAACAAAGAAAGGGTGCCGGTAGCGTCATAGCGGAGTAGTTGAGAGGATACTGCAATTGTCTGTAATAGTTGAATAAAAATTAAACTTAAAGTCTTTCAAATCTTAAAGCATTCTTATATTGTTTACTATGAGTGCAAAAGTGAAAGGCTGATCTGTAAATGGTTGTGTGGAATAGGTTTGAAGTTGATGTCATTATAGAGCGTTAATCCGATAGATTCGAATTGTTAATTTCGAGTGGCGGGCACCGAGCGATTAGAGTCAGTGGATAATGGAATAATTAGATCAGCACCAATCAATGCAATTAGACGTTGCAAGTAGATGGTGGCAGCAATTATATTTTGATTGACAGGTAGCTGGTTGGGCTCTGCGCAATAATACAGCGAAACACTTTTGGAAAAATTGGGATGTTTTCAGAATGAGTGAAGGAAGAGGCATGTTATAGAACGTAAGTTTAACTTCTAAAGCGAGAAAACGAACACAAGAAAAAGCAAACAGAGAATAAAGTAAGATCATTGCGTATAGATTGTGATCACTTCGATTTAGAACAGCAAGAATGCGGAAAGTGATTGGGAATTGATGTGAAGTGCTGTTCCGTAATGATCACCAAATATCTTTAGTGTTAAAACAATAATAATAACAATAATACAAATTTTAATAATAATGCCAACATAATGCTACATGAAAGTGTCTACTTTTCATTCTTTAACAGAAGTATCAATAATAATAATAATAATAATAATAATAATAATAATAATAATGACTGATAAACAAAAGGATCCGGCGAAACTACAGGAGACGACGTAGAAATCTTACCACAGCATGGATAGATTACCGTAAAGCCTTTGATAGTGTCTCACACTCTTGGATACTTAAGAATTTGGAAATATACAGAGTCTTCCCCGTGATAGTAAATTTCTTTAAACACAGCAGGGGAATGTGAAAAAGCACATTATACCTAAATAGCACCAGAGGTACTGCCATGTCCAACCGACTAAATATCCGACGAGAAATCTTTGAAGGAGACTCCCTGTCACCTTTTCTGTTTTGTATGTCCTTAAACCCCTTACGCATGAATTAAACAATAATATATATGGTTACAAAGAAAGTAATCAATCATCAACTCTACATGGATGATCTCAAACTCTTTGTCAAAGACGACAATGAATTGAAGAGCCTCCTCAATACTTTAAAATGTTTCAGTGACGACATAGGCATGGATTTCGGATTAGATAAATGTGCAAAAGTAACATTCAAGAAAGGGAGAATTACAGAAAGACACTCAATAGATTTAGATTTTGTATCAAAGTTTAGGGAACTGGAGCAAAACCTATAGCGAAGGAGATGGAATATAGGATGCCCAAATGAGAGAGAAGGTAAGAAAGGATTACTGCAGGCGTGTGAGTCTGGTACTAAATAGCGAGCTGACTTTAAAAACAAAAAACAGAATATCACCTTGGTTGTCCGTGTGGTGCAATGCAGTTTCAAAATTCTTAACTAGACCATAGCTGAACATTAAGCAAATGGATGCCAAAACGAGAAAGCTTCTCACCTGCCACCGCATACATCATCCCAAGGCTGATGTTGATCGTCTGTATATGTCCAGATCCGAAGGAGGCAGAGGATTAGTTCAACTAGAACTATAACAATTGGCCTTCAAAGATACCTAGAAACTAGAGAAGACTGGATGATGATCATTGTCAAAGAACATGAAAGTAGTAAGCGATTGTATTTAATAACAAAAGAAGCCAAAATGTTAAAAATGGAGTTTCAAGTAGGTGAAGGATTACAAGTAAAGCATAATACACCGACTGAAGCTGCAAAATACTTAAAAAGAAAGCAAAGGCAAATGCAACTGACTAGATACAGAAAAGATGGTAAGATAAACCGCTTCACAGTCAATAATCTGCCCGTGCCAAACAAGTTGATGTAGACGTAGTGCAGGGTTAAAAGCTGAAACTGAAAGTTTTATTCTTGCTGCACAGGACCAATGATTGCTAACTAGAAATTACCAAGCGCACACACTGAAAAAGTATGTTAGTACAAAATCCAGATTCTGTGGTAAATATCTAGAAACAATTGACCATCAGGTTGCGCGGTATTGGGTTCCGCTGAATATAAAACACAGCACGATATATTGGGCCAATATCTGCACTGGACAATCTGCAACGCTTACGGAAAGAAAACTGCAAGAAATTGGTATGGACACCACCCAGACCCACTTACAGAGATAGGACCTGTAATAATTTTATGGGACTTTACAATACACACAAACAGAACAATCAAAGCTAATCGTCCTGACATCGTGATTAGAGACTGCAAAGACAAAATGTGCCTCCTTATTGACATGGCAGTCTCATGAAGATCTTCAAAAAACTATCAAAATACATGGATCTTGAAATCAAATCTCAAAAATGTGACACATGAGGACATTAACAATTTCAGTTGGAGTTGGAGTTCTCTGATTGATTGGAAAAGATCCCAACAGACTCATTGAATGAATCCCTGGTAGCCTATGCCTTAAAGAAATACCAAAAATTGTACTCACAATACAGCTCACATCTTACGAACGGCTTTATCTATGTATATGTGCGATTTTTTTCAAACCAGCCTAGAGGAAAATGTCATGATACCATTTATGACTTTTGGTCTCTGGTCGGGACCCGGAAAGAAATGAATATACACCAGAAACCAAAGGAAATAAAAAAAGCCCACCACCAACAGCAACAACAATAATAATAATAATAATAATAATAATAATAATAATACCAAAAGGAGGATTTGTGAAAGTAAACCAAATCATAAGTGGTGACAGTATAAACTTTCATATTTATAGGATCAATAAATGGCGTACTTCGAGGTCCCAAAATGATTGAATAAAATTTTAGAGTGCAAGTCAGCGTTTAAAGAACTGTATGAATTGAAAGAGAGAGAAAGAGAGAAATTAATATATTTATTGATATTTTTCAATTTCAGATATATAGGGATGACTGCAGGTCTCAAGAAAAGTATATACTCGAAAGTGATACTGATGTGACACCCGACCTCTTTCACTCACGACGCCATTTGTGACGTCGGTCCTTTGTGACGGGCTTACCCTGGGACATCGGTTGAAGTCTTGTTGGGTTCTAGTACCAACTTGTCGTACTCGGCTCGCTTCCAACGCCTGGTCACCGAAGCAACTGCTTTGATCTCGATTCAACCTACCCACGTTGTGATTTGATCTTAGGTTGACGAGATCAATCAGACGTCGGACCGTAGTGCCAGCCGAATCCGGGTCAAGGTGATACTGCACAATAAATGTAGACAAAAAAAAAAAACAAAAGCACAAACAACAACTTCAAGGCGAGCGACTGGTTAGGAATAGTGATTAATTTTATGTCGGTTTGTTGAGTTACAGGAGTGCGTCTCTCTCTTTCTCTCCCAGCCCGAAGAAAAAAAAATGTGGATTGTAACACTTTTTGCGTTCTTAGCTACTTCTAGATATCTGGGTTGTTTTTCAATAAAGTCGTCTCTGGTGGAGAATATAAGTCAGACTTCTATAATTTGTTCTTGGTTAGAAGTCTAAGTCGGAAACTTGCCTTGGTGGGAAATCTAAAGTCGGACTTCAACGAATTTGATCTTGGTTAGAAGTCTAAGTCGGAAGGCATGGAATCGTGCGGTCACCTGTGCGAGGCGTTATGTATCCGAGTCCCCTTGTCTCTTGGGCTCGACTGGATCTCTCTGCGAACTGCACTGCACTGCTCTCTCTCCTTACTGTACTGTACTGTCTTGGACTCACTGTACTAAAACACCCGAAGACGTTTGCTTATATGGACGCCGATCAAAACCTGGCGTGGGGTCGGACGTGATGTGGCCACCACGTTGATTTCAAATCCCCATTAAGGATTTTCTTTGTTTTCGGTCAGAAATATTTATCATTTTCCATTTTTGGAAATCTTCTTCCACTCCCACCCTCTTCTGCTCTCATATGGGTATCTCACCATACTTTAGAGGGCGTCAACGGTTTTCCCACTTCCTCGCAGTAACATCTCATACCTATCCTCTCAATGGGCGGTGGCAGGCCTCCTCCCTGCGTCACATGATCACCTCCGCCTGGCTATTCGGCCAATAGGCGTCAAATGATAATCTCAATTTTTATCCAACTTTACGGCATATGGAATTCCTCAATCAAGTTTTTCGCCAACATTAAGTGGACGGAATTTTGGCGAAAATTGGATTAATTAAGAAAGACACAATAACATGGCTTTTGTTATCACAAACGAATTTCAACAGAACACAGATGTCCTGTCCAGCCGACCTCTCCTCGATCCAGGGCTGGGCTCTGTGTGCGGTCGGCAGACAACCCATTGGTTACTGATAATATAAGTTCGTCATCTTGACACAGTTAATGTTTTATCTGCCAAAAAACTCTGGGATTCTTCAACTAATTTTTACGACAATGACCGTCAGAATTTTTGTGGGTGGCCTTTTCTTTCTTTTATCATCTAAGTTAAGTCTTGTCCCTCTGTTTCCCTCTTTTCTTTCTCTTTTTCCTTCCTTTGTCCTCGCAGAGAATTTGGCATATCTCAGCATCAAACTTCAGCGAGAAAGTAAAAATGATTATCTTGATTCGCACTTGAAAATAACAAAACAAAAAAATCTCTCCACCGATCCCCTGTTTTGGGAAAATAACCAAACAAAAAGAATATCGCTCAGTATGTCTTTCGTTATATCTATCGGTCTAAGTTATCGCTCAGTATGTCTTTCGTTATATCTATCGGTTTAAGTAATCCCCATAATTAACTTCTGTGGTTAATTAATTGGTTAATTAACCTGCGGTTTCTAAATAGTGTTACACTGAGTGATGGGTACACAATACTGGAAAATGCAAAAAATGTTAAAGGGATATTAGTAAATGAAGGAAACACTAGCAAGATAATAACAATGAAAAATATAATTAAGAGAAATTTAAAAACAATATTATTTAAGTTCTTGTTTAGAGGATAATTGTTTTGAGTGACACAGGTCACAATGAAGATATGTTAAACTAAATCAAATTCATGCGAAACTGTGCTCATTTCTTTTCTGCAACATTGACTAGCCAAAAGGATTTCTAAGCGGAAGTCCCCAGCCAGTATCTCTACGGGAGTTTACTGAATTGGTGTTTAGATGTTGAAGTCACCAAAGTAGGGGTGACTTATCTTTTTGTTTTTATTTCTTTATGGCAAACCAAAATGGTTTGCCAAATTTAACTTTTTTAATTGTTTGTTTTGAAATTGAATTTGTTTTTCGTAACAATTATTTGTTAGTGTTATTTAATTTCCTTTGTTTGAATCCATAACTTTATTTAATAGTAAAAGTATGTGGTTTCCTTTTTCCATTTAATCCTTCTTCAAGATTTAGTTTTGACCGTTTTATTTTTGTTCATTTTCATTAGATCCTTTTGAATTCAATAGAGTGATATTTCATTCTGGTTGGCATTCAACGGAACTTCTTTCAATCTTATTTTCTGGAAGTAATGCAGGTTTCACCCTGTCAATTGACGCAATATTATTCACATCATCTGAAATTTTTATAGTAAAATATTTTTGACTGGGATTTAACCCCTTAATTTCTCCCATGTACGGAGTTTCCAGATTCTTTTATAATTTTTCAAGTTTTTGGGGACGTACAAATTCGGTAAAGAATGCAGATGACCGCTAGATAGTTTGTCAGACTCAAATTTCTGAATTTCTTTAGCCAAATTCTTTACTAGTGAATTTGTTATTTGAGTGTCTAGTAGAGATAAGCAGTAAGCTACTATATTTGAATCTCATTTTATATGTGAAATATAAGTAACATATTCACTTATAAAAAGAAAGGTGACATTATTGTCTGTCACATTTCAGTGAAGTTTGGCTTGTAAAAGCATTACAAAGAGGTTTGTGGTTAGTTAATACTATATTCTTGCCTTCTATTTGTTCTTTAAAATGCAAGACTGCCACGTAAGTGGCTGGTAATTCCCTGTCGAATATAAAATATTTTTGTTGCGTCAGTGACAATTATTTTGAAAAGAAACCAATAGGAATCTGTTGGTCATATACCATTTGGTGTAATGCAGCACCGACAGCATAATTAGAACTGTCTGTAACAAGCTGAATGTAACAATTCTTTTGAGTTGGGATAGAGGAGAGCAGTTATGCCTGGCAAAGACTCTTTATATTTTTGAAAGACTCAATCTCCTCTTTTTTTAGTGTTAATTCCTTCGAATTTGTGTCCACACGTTTGCCTTCTGTGAGTGGGAATACTTTATTGCTAAAACGTGGAACTAGTTTCCTATAGAAAGTGGCTATTCCAAGGAACCGACGCAATGACTTGGGGTCGTTTGGAGAAGGAAATTCATTTAACTCAGCAAGTTTCCTAGTGCTGGGTTTAATACCATCACCAGAAATGCTAAAACCCTAAAGTTCAAACTCATGATCGCCGAACAAACACTGCGAAAGAGAAAATTTTAGATCGTACTCATTAATTTTTTGCAAGACTTGGTCGAGGTCCTTGGAATGATCTTCGTCATCTGAAAAGACGAGAATGTCATCGATGAAAAAACGTACAAGTGAAATCACGGAAGATGTTCATCATCCGCTGAAATGTACTTGATGGGTCCGAAAGGCACATACTTGTACTCGAACAAGCCAAAAGGTTTTGTAATGGCTGTTTTACATACATCGTTCGGGTGTAGTGGCACTTGATGGTAATCTGATGATAAATCAATTTTGAAAAGATTTTCTTACAATGCAGCTTAGATTCCAGTGTATTTTTATTTGGCATTTGGTATCGATCTGCTTTTTTTTATTGTACTCAGACGCCTGTAGTCACCTACAGGGCTGTATGTAGCATCTGCCTTCGGTACCATATGTAAGGCTGAAGTCAATTCTGATTTCGAAGGGGATATTATTTCCGAATTTTGCAGTTTCCTATATTCCTTCTTCGCTATGATGAACTTCTCGACTGATAGCTGTCGTAGTTTAGAAAATGCAGGAGGATTGTTACCAGTCTCAATTCTGTAATAAACGTTTGGCTTTTTGCATTAGGATTGCGGTGGGGTGTTATTAAGTTTGGGTATTATTTTATAATTTTGGGCACCATCGTATCGATAGGATTATCCTGGTCTGTTGGGATATTCATAATTTCTGTTGGTGTTACGTTAGACTGTCTATTAGTTGCTGTATCGACTAGTCTATTACTGGAGCAGTCGATTGTCAGACCAAAATGATTCAAGAAATCGTAACCCAAGAGAGGTTTTGTGGTATTTGCAATCGCAAAAGTCCAGGCGAATTCGCGTTTAAGGTTGTGTAACACCAAATTTAATGTGGCTTATCCTGGGCATTCGATATTTTAGCCGTTAGCTGATACAACGGAGACATCCGTAGGGTAGATCACTATACCACGTAAATATCGCCTTGGTTTGATCGATATGGCAGCTCCTGTGTTCACAACAAAAATAATTTTTCTAGCTCCGAGTCGAGCAGCGATTTCAAGCAAGCGGTGGATGGGTGAAGGCGAACACGTCCCGCCAATATAGTTTTCCGACATCATACTAGGTGCAGGTGAAAGAGGTCGGAAACAAGGCTGTATTCTAACACTCTTTTTATCCGGTCACTTGCACCATGATTTGCAGAACTTCATGCGCTCCGCAAAATATAAATGTGCCCTGCAGATTTTTGGTTTTTGGTCCTTATTGAATGGTCGGTCACTAGGAATGCAGTCGATATTCTTCGAAGACGTAACTTCAGTATATTTCTTGTATTTGGGATACTAGTAGATGTTGGGTCGCTGACAAAGTTACAGTTGTTTGGCTATCTGGTTTCATATACACCTCGAATGTTGATGTTAAGCTTGTTCATCTCTTGTTTAATATAATCAAACTGGCTGCAGTTCTGGACGTTCCATGTCCCGAGGGTTATTTTGTGTTTGATGCGAGCAGTCACAGGATAACGGTCCGATGACATCTGTCGCTCATGTCGTTCTATTAAGATTTATTGTAAAAAATACACAATTATGGCACAAGACCTAAAAATGGGGAGGGTTGAGGCTGTTCCACACTAACTATCTCATACCAAGCTAATCCGATTCACGACCCATTCACTCATTACACTTTTCACATTCATCATAAAAACTCGTCCGTCACCAGTCAATCCTCCATACACCACAATACCGCATCCTCTCAAGGGGAACGTACAAAACGCGCCCCATGCCGTACAAATATGATGATTATAAAATATATAATTAAAATTCTATGGATAACTAAAATGAGAGGGGAGGGAATGAACCCCCAAACAAACTAAATATCAACATAAAGTAAATTAAACATAACTGATGTTAGTGGGGCCCGTTCAAACTTCAAAAAAGAGAGGCCGCTGTATTATGCCCATTGGGCAGAATCAAGAAGCTCTCACGCTAAGGGAGTGGGAAAGGATAAACAAATATACGGACATGGAAAAATTAAAAGCTGACCCAGTCGAGATAAAAAGCGGCCAAAACAAACTGGGGAGGTTGGGAATCTCAACTTTGATCAAAACCAAAGATGCAACCGGTAACAGGCGAGGAACAACACTTACATTAATTATGTACACAAAGCTTGTCTAACCTAACCAAGTGGAGGGCTGGCCTAAGTCACCCAACTTTCGCTGAAAACTGTCGAATGCAAGCGTTTTCTATCAATTCTAATCTTTATCTTGAGCTGATGCTCAAAGAATCGGATCAGATCCTGATGAGAAAGACGGTTGCCTCGAAAAACTTCCTCCTTTCGCGTCGTCCAATGCGCGATCCATGAGCACGAGCCTTTCGAGAGCGAGACGAGCCGTTAACTCGCCGACATGGTCCCATAAGGGGCGGACCCTGAGACAATGGTAGAAGGCTTGCGAAGCCGTTTTGTTTTAAACAAAGGTCACACCGTTCACAAACTGGCAAATCCGTCAATCCCCATATGAAGGCCTTGTCATTGAGAGGCAGCCGATTCCGAGCCAATTGCCAGGTAAGCGAAAACACAGAGTTACTGAGATAATCCGCCGCTGGCGCCCAAGACCAGAAATACAGAAATTCCTCCTCTGAAAAGTCGAGCCGCACACGTAGAGGATCCTTCGCGACCCCCCTCCACTAAATAACGATAGAAGACCTTCCTAGGCCGTGAAAGGTCACTGGACCGATGAATGGTTGTCAAGCCGTACCGACACTCGCGAAGGAAATCCGACTGATCCCGGCGTTTACGACAGCGCTCAACCCGCGCGATGGAGGGGTGATAGTAAGGAAAGGGAACGCGTCCCTAACAATCCCCGCCATAATCGAATCTCCTGTCAATGCGCGGCGTAGGAAAGCCAAAATCGAGGCGAGTTTGTGGCTCGCCAAGTATGGCATTCCCAGCTCCCCATGACATGGACGTTGTGCACAGACTTCTTCTGATGCCTGCATCCCCTCCATAAAATGGAAGATATCGAGTGCTCGAACGGCTTCTTATGATCTTTACAGAGAGGAAGTACGGACAATCGATAAAGGACGAAAGAGAAAACCTATGTGGCACACGCCTCCGCCCTGCCCTTCGCGTACAACTTCCGTCGACCCCAAGTCTGACCAGCCGTGTCCACCTTAGATTGTACTTCAGATCAATTCTTCTCCAGCTGGAGATCGGTTCCAAACCACACTCCAAAAATGCGGACAGGACCGTCCAATCGAAGGGCCCCGGAAGTTCGACTCCCTTCCAGTCACCTAACCGCAAGCCAGACGACTTGTCGCGGTTAATCTTGGCCCCTTTCACCTTTTCGTACCGATCAAGCGTCTTCAGTACCACCTCAATGTCCCTCAGGTGGCGAAGGAGAGGCTCCAACGCCAAAGCACAAAGTAGGCTAATCTAGCAGCAGAAGTCCGGTTCGAATCAGGCGGTCTCCAAGACAGCAGCAAGGTAGCGATGGTCAATCCTATCAAATGGCTCGAACTGATCTAAATTTATCAGCCCGGCTTCATCGTCGTCATTTAAACCCTCTATGATCGTGCGGATCAGATGAAGGTTGCTCTGAATTGTTCGGGCACTCACAGCACATGTCTGCTCAGGACCAAACAGAGACTCGGCAACTGACTGCAAGCGATCCTGCCGGATCTTGTCCAAAATCTTTAACTCTGTGTTTTGTAGAATTATGTGCCAGTAATCATCTAATTTTCCCCCAACATCCTTGCCCTTTTTCAACAGCCTGATCACATCCCTGGTGAACTTGTCGGGGATGGCCCCCTGACGGAACCAGTTGTTGAACACAACTGTCAGAATTGGGACAAAGATGTGCAACATCCTCAAGTACAATTCATAGGGTAAACCATGCAGACCGAGTGACTTGCCTCTGCCGACCTTCGTCATCGCGAAGACCATAATACTTAGTAATCTCGAAATGCCGCCGAAACGCCTCGCACATGTCGTCAGTGGCTACGGGGTTTTGACTTCATGAAAGTGCCGATCGGACCCTCGACGGATTTCTTCCTTGCGCAATTCTGCGCCCATATTCACCGCTTCGGAAGACATCTTGCTTAACCTATGTGTAATTAATTGGGCCATGTAGCGCTAAGTCGTCAAACTCTCCAGGGCCTCCCTAACTAAGGCTATCTATAGGCGATCCCCCCAGCCATCGCCCGGGAAAAACTAGCCATAAGCGTCTTCACCTTCTCAGCTTTATCTAGGGCGAGCCGTTTGCTGAAACGAAGTGGTGAAGGACCTAATCCTATTCTTAAGTTTCTCCCACCACTTATTCCTGATAACCGTCCCCACTAGCTCCCGCTGCACCAAGTCCCGCCTGTCCACTAAGGACAGATTGAACTTCCAATAACCAGCCATTCTAGGCCTACGATCTAACGCCACCCGGACTTTGTGATCCGAATAGCCTACTCAGTAGAACGTGGGACAATCTAACAAGTCTAAGTCGTCTCCTCTAACTAACATTCAATCCAGGTAGCTAAATACCCGGGTAAAAGGCCAATTAAGAGCCCACGTCCACATCTTCTTCCCGGAGTGATTAACCCAGTATCTATCGACGGGACCAAACTCTTCGATCGGATCAACGAGGCTACCTTCTCACACCAGACCCCTATCTAACTTGGGGTTCAGGATGGCATTCCAGTTCCCATTAAATCTAGGCGTGTTGAATCCACCAGGAACGGCCCCAACTGCTGAAAAAACGAGACCCGCTCCTCCCAATCGCACCGACTCGGAACGAACCATTTTTCATGGCAATATCGGTATACACAAGGTCCACCTTCGCATCAAGGGTACGCCTCACCAGCAAAGAAACTTCTCTGGCATGCCGGACCCCATATGCTGAATAAACGACAAAGTCACTAGACAGCACACACGCATCGACGCTGCAAACAAAGTGGGTCTCTTCGATCTCGGTGACATCCATGTCGAAAGAAGAGATCCTGGAGCAGACGGGCTGCCTTACCCCGATCCCTCAAGCCTTTCGCATTCAAACTGGCTATCTTAATAGACATCATCTAGGCCTGAAAAAAAATAGAAAAGAAAAAATCTACTCACATACAGGCCGGAAATCTGCAGCGAAAAGGACCCCGACGGATCGTCCCAGGCTCCCTGTTCCCAACTTCGTCGTCATCCGACCATCCAGGACACTGCCGACGTCCGTGGGGTATGTTAGCTTAACTGCCCTGTCTAGTGAGGGATGGAGCAACACAAGGACCTTCACAGCACAAAAGTGTCTTAACTTCTTCAAATTTGGATTGTCTAACTAAAAAAATCCTTATTTTAGGATAAGCCTTCTTTGCTTCAAAAAGGTGGCTCCATACCTTGAGGTATCCGCCGGTATCCCTCACACAGATGATGACTCCAGGGGCCTGTGGTAAATTCCGGGGATCCGTTAACGACTTTCCATCAATGTTGTCCAATTTAAAAAGACGTGTTAAAAGGGCCTTTTTTTGTTTAGACATGCCCTTTTTGGCTTCTTCCTTATCTACGTTGCAGATGTCGTCTGGGCCTGGGAAAAGTTTCTTTTTCTTCTTCTCCCTTGAGGGGTGAGGAGGGGAAGAAGTGGATATGTGAGGGGGTGTGGAGGTAGAACTAAGGGAAGAATTGGAGGGGAGCGGGGGAAACACAGGTAGGAGAAGCTGAGAGACTCCTCGTTCTTGTTATAGATTCTTCGGCTTTCTTAGCGAAGCAAGGACGGAGAGCGACCTGGTTTTGTCCATGACCCTCTCCGCCCTACTACAGCCAGAGTGCCTTTGCGCCTCTTCCTCTTCCCTGGATCTTTTCATAGATGACGCCCGAGGTGGAGGCATTTTCTCCACCGCCATTGCCATGTCTTATCGCTGCTTCTCTTTCTGTTGTTGTTGCTGTTGTTGCTCTTCCTGCTGTTTTTCTTTTTGCTGTCCGTTCTTTGGAGGCTGCACATCCTTTTGAGGTTGCACATCACTTTGAGGCTGCTTCTTTTTTATCTGTGGTGATGGTTGCTTTTGTGCTGGTTGCTGCTTCTGCTTAGAAGGGGACGGCACGTTGTACTTCTTCCTGCTCCTCCTCACCTCCTTCCAGTCCCCTTCTGACGTTACGACTGCTGCTGCTGTTGTTGCTAGTGTCGTCACTGCTGTCGTTGCTGGCCGAGGTGAAGATTGTGGACGTTTCCCGGGGCACTACTTAGCCATGTGCCCCGAGACTCCACCCGCCCAGCAACACGGTCTCCGGCCCTCCACAACCACCAGCATTATCTTTTCAAGGCAGACCAGTATATTCGGAATTTCAATGAATTTTTTCCTGTCCACTGTCACAGATATCTATGTCGCCGGTTGCTATGCCGGTATTACTTCTGAGGATTTTCACTTCATGCACCTGTTCAAATTTCGTAAGAAATGCCCCCATCCTATATTGGGAGATATCCACGGGCACCCCATGGATGGTGACTCTTGTCCTCCGGGTGCCCATGTATTCGGTCTGGAGCCGAAAATGTTTCGTGTTCAGAACACTGCCTGTCATCTCCTTGGCTTGGTCTTCTGTTGGTAGGAGGATGTACCACAAACCGTTAGTCTTCCTCGCCAGCACCTTCGGGCTAATCTGCAATGCTTTTAACGCATCTTCCATTAGTTTTCTGTTGACCCCAAATAGTTTCCGAGTTTTAATATCGGAAGTCAGCAGGGATATTGTGCGCGTATTGACTGCTTGTAGGGCGCGTATAGACTGCTTGTATTGTTAGGAATTCGTTTCCCTTAAACGAATTCTGAAATTTGTCCATTTGATTAACATAATAGGTTGGATCTTTTGTAACCGGCCTATTATCAGCCCATGCATTTTTGGATGGGGACACCGTTGAAACCGGTGTAATATTTATATTTTCGTCTTTGGCCATTTTGGCCGGACCAAACAAATAAACTGTTTTCTTTGTTTCTTTTTTTTCCTTAAATTATTTTACTACAATATCAAGCAAAAACAAAATAAAACGGAAGAAAAACGTGGACAACTGATGAAAATAAGCAATTCAAAAATAAATAAATACGGAAAGGATAATGAAAACTGAAACTGTGAGGAAGGTAAAAAATACACGAAAGGAAATAAGCCAAAAGGAAAAGATCAAAATTCACAAATCCATACGAACAGATAAAAAGGCAAAGGAAAACTGCAAAATTCAAAAAAAGTTAAAAAAAAAAAAATCAAAAATCAAACACTTATCAGTTCGAGTACCAAACGCTCGTCCAACACGCAGAAACTACTCAGAAATAGGTAATAGGTTTAATAGACAGCGAATTACCTCAAACTTATGTCGTTCTATTCCGGGCGAGTAATAGGTTCTGAGGACTTTTATCTCCTTTGCGCCGTTTATGCTACCAGTCGCTGGATTACAGTCAGGTGACACCTGTTGCGCACATCGGTCCTTACCGGGTGAGGAGCCAATTCCCATAGATATAACCCCCTTCACGCCGTTAGGTTTCGCATTATCTGAGTTATTAACCATGATTTGTCTTGGGATTGATAGTGGAGTGGTTACCCGTTGACTTCCCGGTAGTTTATGGAGACACCACCTCTAGTTAGACTCAGCGAGTTCCTCCACCGTTTGTTAGGTCTTGTTTTTCGTCCTACTGGCTTGCTAACGAGCCGCCTCACTCGTAACTCGGAGTGAAATAGTCGGTTTAGTCGCCGACATTTCGACTGGAATACTTACTGAAATGGTGAGGAAAGCAACAAAAAAAAGAAAAAATAATTTTTTTTTTTGTAATTAGGTTTTAAGTGTTAACTTAGTATAAGTCCTGTTGCTCTTCAGTAAAATGCTAACAAAAGGAGGCGGACTTTAAATTCACTTCACTTAGAGACGAAAAATTTGAAAAGCAAGAAAAATAAAATAAATAGTAGTAGCAATCAAATAGAAAAAAAGGGAAGATAAAGACGGAGGAAAATTTCCCCACATTTGAACCCAAGACCGAGGGATGGGAGGTGATAGTCTGACCGTTTACATCGAAAAAAAAAACACTTCACCACTATGTCTCGGCGTTTGTTCACAGGCCAACTTGTATTAAACAAACTTAATAGAAAAATTAAGACGAGGTGGATTAAATTCAGTACCATTAGAAATAAGAGTTATGGAAACTAAAACAATTAGTAATAGCCAAAGAACAGATAAATACTTAAGTAAATTAGTACTTTGAAAAAAAGAAAGAAAAGAAAATGTAGGAAAAACCATGTGCTTTTTCAGTTTTTGGCCCTGTCTCTAAATAACATGTACGTTTTCCATATCGGCAATGTGTGAAACCTCAGAACCTCATAAACACATATATATAAAAAAAGAGGGAGAGTTAGAAAGTGAGCGTGCATACGTGTATTAATGACTAATTGTAAATGTACAGTTTTCAAACTGCTGGTAGGTTTAGGTAAGTTTTTTCAGCTGTTTTTCAATTCGTCTCTTGCCATTTGTTACAGCAGTGGGTGAACCAGCTGATTCATCGATGATGGGGCGGACAGGGTTCCAGTTGCCGTATCCCTAAAGAAAATATGAACTCATGTCCGAATTTCTCACGCAGTTTTTACCAGCGATACAAGGTCTTATGACCACAATAACCTCCAAATAAATATACAAAAATAAAATAAAATGTTTTAAAAAATGATGAAGATAGAGAGAAAATAAACGCAGCATAAAATCATTCCCTCCAGCTCATGTCGGCGAATCTTGGACATTCTCCTGTTATAGGTTATTTAACGTGAAAATTGTCATGGAAGACGTTTGCCAACAGCCCGGTGGCAAAATGCTGATTTCGGTCATCAACAGACGTTTCCCAAACCTAACATGACTTCTGGTTTGGCCTTGTGTTTCCACCTGCTACTAAATAACTTGTTTTTGTTCGTTTTTATTTTATTTTATGATCCACACTTTTCCACATTTGTCCCTTAGCTAAGTATAGAAACAATTAAATAAACAAGTTATAAACAGAAGAAAAATAAAAATTTGTCAACCTCACGAAGAGGCGAACGTCATTTATGATATGAAATTCTTGTAACTTCCTTGTGATTATATAGAAATGGTGTACCCCAAACTGAACCAGGTTGGCTGTGAATGTTCAAAGCAAATAATAAACATTATCAGAGAATCTAGAAGAAAGAAGTTTGGAAAATGAGACGTGAGAGTAGTGGGTTGGTGTGAAATACAAAAGGAGAAAGTAAAACAAGTAAAAAAAAAAGCGTAGAAAGAATTATGAAAAGGAAAATATTAGGAAAAGATGGTATAAGCCAAAAATGTGGGAAAATGAAATAAATTGAACGGGAGAAAGTATGGCAATTGCACCGCCAAGAGCAATAAAAGCAATTACAAACTACAAGGTATCTGTACGAAGCAGAAAAATGCGTAAAACGACACATATATATCTGTGTGTGTGCGCGTCTGTTCGCTCACACACACATACTTTAGATCGCACTCGTGTCTCCATGAACACATATACTTATTTTTAACTATGATTATATACATACACACATTGATCAAAATGTATTGACAGCAACAAAATTAAA
Source organism: Acanthosepion esculentum (assembly GCA_964036315.1). Lineage (NCBI taxonomy): Eukaryota > Metazoa > Mollusca > Cephalopoda > Sepiida > Sepiidae > Acanthosepion > Acanthosepion esculentum. The sequence goes on along the minus strand of OZ038499.1, from coordinate 77,869,295 downwards.
GATGCCACTTGGAAATTATCTTTAAATAGATATATACGATCTTAAATAAAATGCTTTAATACTTTACAAAAAAACGTAAAAGAATAAAAATGTATTGTAACATTAGATGCTAGCTAATTTACTAGTATAACAGATAGGAGACAAACACAAAAATATGTCTTATGCAGATAACCAATATTAGAACTGAAAACGAGTAATAAAATCAATAAAACGCTTGTTCTCTCTAGTTAAAAATATATTTCAAAATCATTAGGAATATACTTAGGTGAATGAACATGCTTTCAGACTTACAACTTTACCGATTATGCAAAAAATATTACCAAAAATCCACCGCATCATTAGCCGATTAAAAATGTTATCATGATGAATATATAGAACTGAGAATAATACTGAAATTTTATCTCACAAATAAGCCTGCTAAACGATATGCTATTGACAGTGGTATAGAAGATTTTTCATAATTCTTGAAAACAATTTTCATTCAATCAGTTTTTAAACGGGTTAAGGAACTCAACCACGTTAAATAGACTTAACGCCTATTGACAATAAATCCCACTATTATATCATTGCAAATCATGTTACCAGCTCTATTAATTATTTTATGTGCTTAAAAATTTTGTTATAACATACAAAAATGACACTTTATAATATATATATATATATATATATATATATATATATATATATATATATATATATATTGCAAAATCCACAAGTGGGAGGAATCATCGAAAGGCGGCGTTTTTAATATAGAAGTATTAAAAAGTCAGATCCCAGAAGAAGCTCAATGCATAAAGTATACAGAGCAATGTCATTCGTAGTAAAAAAAAACATTTAAAATCATATTAAAGATAGTAATAAATCAGACAAAATCGGATAAAATTTTGGCTTATTTTTAAATTTTTCTTTCTTTCTTTCACTCTTTTTTCCTTATTTCTTTTACCACTTTTTTATGTTTTTCTTTTCTTTTTTTCCGATTTTGTCTGGTTTATATTTGAATGTATTATTTTTTAATTGTCTGAATTTATTTATTAAAATTTATCGGTCTGAAGAAGCAGTTCCCAATTATCTGTCGAAATAAATTTATTACCATCTTAAGCTTTTTTACTATAAATTATACAAACATATATACATGCATACATATATACATATGAATATATATATATATATATATATATATATATATATATATATATATATATATATATATATATATATATATATATGTGTGTGTGTGTGTGTGTGTGTGTGTGTATTCGACATAAATCTTTCATCCAGATTATTAGGATCCAATATTTTCCCCGCGTTATAATATTTTTTTGTTTCCAAGTGGCGAAGAATTAATTTATACTTGCATTTTTAAGAAGTCATCCATGTCCATCTCAGCATTTCTATCTTTTACTTTCTATCTCTCTCGATTCATGTGTGTATGTCATTCGAACAAACATATGTGCATTCCTTCAAAATTTATTGGCGATTGAGATATCTACTTCGCACTGCGCTCTGTATTCAACAGCAACCTAGTATTGCTGGATGTACTAATACCTCGAACAGAGCGTGACCTCAAGATATCGCGTATACCGCAATATTCCCAGGACAATACCGCAACTTTAACTGCCACCAACCATACAGTGTAAAGAAAGGGATCGACCGCTATCTACAAAGTCATAATTGGCAATCTACAGACATGCGAACAAGAAATGGTTAGTATAAACAATAACCTAAAACGTAAGAACTATCCTGGGTACAAGGCAGTAACTCTGACAAACTGGGATAAAAGGGTACAAGAGGATAACAACACTGAGAAAACCACCTTGGTTTGCCTACCCTATATGATGGGGTTGTCAGAAAAAATACAAAATATCTGTGGTTCATATAGCATCAGGACGACCGGGCCACAGCAGAGGGAAACAAAAAAAAAGAGTTGAGTTACCCAAGGGAAATAACTGAAACCGAAATAAAAAGGATGAAAATGTAAATGATGTAAATACTTTCTTTCCTTAAGAAACATAACAAATATCCATATTGTCTACGGAGAATTTCTTCATTATCACCTTTTTTGTCTCGGTCTGTTTCACTTTTTGTACACACACGTACAAACATACACACACTCACACGCACACACATACACATATATATTACACTGAAAATGCATTTACATATACTAGAATTTAGCTTAAATTTAAAAAATAAAACTGGTCATCTATTATTATTAATTTCCATTTGTATTTACAGTTTCCTTAATGTTTTTTTTATCAAAATGCGTTTAATCTACGGTAGTTGCTAGATAACATGAATCGCAAATAAATCTCCGTTATATTCGCACATGTCCATTTTACTGCATGCTGATACTTTAACAAACTAAATTATGAGAAATCTTCTGCTTTGCAGAAGATCAAAATGAACTGATAATCTTATTTCCCAGGTTTTTTTCCGTGCCATCTATGATTCTAATTTCATTCTAGTAGTGTTAAAGACATTCGTATTTTTATGAGATGAAGCTACAGCCTGCTGTATAGACTGAATACAGTTGCGATAAAAAAAAATAAAACGTTAAAAAGAAAAAAGTGGCAGTAAATGTTAGTTAATATTGATAATAATGGTAGATAATGTTTTATCTAATAAAGATACAGATAATACTGTTACTACTGCAGTCAAAATCTCAGGTACCTTCGACGTATAAATTGTTATAATCACGACATCTTCTACTATTAGGTTGATCATTGTCCTTATGACTGCCAACATTTCTAGTTGAAGTGAAGGTCAGTACTTGTTTATCAGTGACAAGTAAGAAGCACTAGGCCCCGGTCACAAGTCGCCATAGAGTAGGATAACTGAGAATTACCAACCTACGTAATTAGGCAAATCGAAATGGAAGAAGACTAAACCAGTGTTCACAGTGTCAACACCAATTTCCCTTTGATCATGTAGACCATTTCATGCCGAGAGCTGGCCTCAAAGGGTCCGGTCACTTAGCGTTCCGAAGAGGATGTGAAGATGCTAGTGGCTGAAGCACTGACCAGTGGCGGAAGTCGCTGCACTGATGAGCGATGAGCATCTAGAACTATGTAAGGTAGGTTGTCCTGGGGTGCGATCCTTATTATTTAGAGGGAAATGTGGATGCTAAGAAGGAGAGAAGGAAAAGAGTTGCTGGGTGAATGATTCATTTCAGTGTATGGCTCGTCGTTGCATTCGGAGTTAATAGGGATGAGGGAAAAATACTGGGTAGGGTTGTGCATCCTGTACTTTTAACACTGGCATTATCAGAAGAAGGAATGGAGAAATAATAAAACGGGACGTCGGAAGTAAACATGGAGGGAAAAGATAGGTAAATTCCTGTGTCAAAAGTGAAGAGAAATTGAAGGAACCGAGACCGGCTTAAAAGAGGAAAATAAACAAATATGCATTTAAGGAAAAAAAATCTATTAAAAGTATCGTCTAATATAAATGACATTTTTTATGTTTATACGATCTTTTAATAGATACAAATATTTAAGTAAATGCTCTGTATATAATAAACAGTATTAATAACATTTTCCGGCCTAAATGTCCAAGAAATCTTTATAGATAATATGCGTCCCTCGACAGGAATCGAACCTGTATCCTATACGGAACCGTCATATAGCCTGACATGCTTTAACCGATTGGGCCACAGAGTTCGGTTAGCAAGGTCGATTTTACTGTTTTTAAACATAATTCTCTATGATTTTCTCTCATACATTCATATCTGCGCAATGCCTATCCAAATGTAAACAAATGACGTCACACATTATGAAATGGAGAAAGTCCGACAATTATTTTTTATGATTTATAAAAAGAACGTATAAACATAAAACATAAAAAAGAAATAAATAAAAACAAAAGAAACATATTTCATAATTACAAAATAATCGCGCATATAAGACGCACTCATATTTTTACAAAGAAAATGTAAGATTATATTAAGTAATGCTATTGTATTATATATTTATTATGCTAGTTAAAAACTCGGCATACCTAAAGTCTATGGATGTTGGGATGATATTACATTTGTAGGCGGGTGAAAGGAAAGGAAAAAATGAAGAAAGAAAGAATTATTTGTTTGGTTGTATCTTTCCTGTTTTTGCTTTAAACAACACATTTTCCCAAACTAACAAATACGAAATTAGGAAAACATTTTCCAAGACTATCTTACAAGAAATAAAAGAAAAAGTTTTAGGAAACAAGGGTTTCAGGCTTGTATGAAGGGGGTTAGTTAATCTGAATGCCGGAGGGGATGGAAAACCAACATATAATGTTTTCGAGGTCTTAAGATAAAGAATATCATAGATGTTGTAATGATTGTTGCTATAAATAGTCAAAGGCAAATTTGTTTTAAAATAAGGTTGATGATGGTGGTTTTAAGTGTAGAAGGATTTATACCTATTTTATAGACTGCACATGCGATAAAGCAAAAGACGAATTCCTTGAAAAGTTAAGAAAAGCTTGATCTGCAAGGAAAAGATATTAAAATAAACCATAATCTGCATTGGGAATAAACAGTTTGTATGTGGATGGTGAACGAATTAAATTAATATGTAGAAATAGAACAATGAAAAAATAAAATGTAGAACAAGGATGAATTTTTCACCGGAATCATTGCACCTGTACATCAAGTTGAAACAAGACTAAAATACTTAATGAGCATTTATTGTTAGCGGACGTAACCTTAAAATTCACATTAAACAGATGAGACTGTGTTGATTGCAGATTAAAAAGGAAAACTGAAGTAACTATTAGACAAGGTGGTCGAGGAAAGCAAGAAAAAAGTACTGACCATTAACTATAAAACATGTATGATCATCAGGGACAACTTAAGATACGAGGTATGAAGCAGAGGTGTAAAAATCAAATAGCATCTGAAATATAACTATCTCGGTAGTATAGTAAGAGATACCGGAGAGGCTGTCAGAAGGAATCCGAAAGCACGAATGAATAGCAAAACATGCTTTTCGGAGAGTAATCATTAATGGAACGAAAAATGTTCTTAGAAACAAAGAACAAAGTGTTGAACTATTATTTTAATGTTTATTCTACTATCGGTACCTCCAATAATTCGCTAAAAAAACAGTATAGCATGATGATAAAAGGCCCCAAACTTAATAAAAACAAATTGTTAACCTCAAAATATTAACGTTATTATTAAGAGGAAAGAACAAAATATTTTTCGATTATTTAAAAACAAAATCCTCCTTTCTAACAGGTTCTAAACTTAGGTAAAAAATCTCGGGGTTTTTTGTCAACTTTGTAAGACTTGTGGTAATGGATATTTTTAGTGTAGCAGTTTCCAGTGTAAAACATTAATTTGGAAATTCTTGCAAAAATCAAATAATTGTCTGATTTTAATGAAACTTTCAGAACTTATTCAAAGCTGAATGAATTTATTTTTGAAATTTTTATTTTTAGAAAATCTTCGTAAATATTTTTTTACATCTTAACATAACTTAATTTTATGAAATTATCTATAATTTCAAATAATTCTAGAACTGTTTGCATTTTTCGTTAATTTTTCAAGAATTGTTTTTACTTTTCTTTAAGTTTAAAAATGTTTTAAAATTCTTCCAACCAAACTACAAGGTAGGATATTAAGTTATTAATTGAAGACATATATTTACATACTCTCAAAACTTTTTACCATGATTAAAGATATTTTTGTGCGTTAATATTTTTTTACTATGGCGTATTGTAAGTGATACTGTGGTTAAAAGGTCACGTGTTTCAAGGCTTGTCCGCCTTAGAGAAGAATCCTTGACAAAGGTTTTCGGCTGCGAGCAATACTTTCATTTCACTTCTGTGTTTCATCGTCCCTACGTATCAATATGCCTCTTTTTAAATCTTGAAGGGATGATTTCTAAAATAATTATCGATGGGGACAGGAAAATAGCAAGACCCCGTGGTCAAGAAATGTTTGTCTAGAAAAGTTTTTGCTATAAGAAAGTAATATTTGTTTCAGAATACATTAATTTAACTTTCAATTTGCTAATTTTACGAAAGTAACGTTTCAGAAATGTATATTTTATTTTAGCGGGATTTTCAAAACTGAAAAAATAAGTTTTGTTTACATATCTCTAAAAAAGTTACAAATGGCCGTTTCGATTGGTTTTTCGGAAGAATCGAGAAAAAAAAATCATTCAAATTTCTATTTTAAATATTACACAGTGATTTATTTTTTCTGGAATTAGAAAATTTAATCCTTTAGGTTTCAATTGAAGGTGGGGGAAAGCTTCAAAACGGATTTTTCCTTTATGAAAAATACATTTAAATCTTAGTATACAAATGTTTGGAGGTACAAATTCTACTATATGGCAGTGAATATTGTTAATTTCTTTACAGGTGAAGGAAATAATTGAAGTGACAGAGAAGTGATTCTACCGACTAATTTTTTTTGCTATTAACAGAGTATGCGAGAAACGAAGAGGTATTAAGAATAAAAACTACAAGGAAACTACTATTAGGAAAAGAGAGCTGAAATTTTGGGGGATGAGGAAAGACTTCTTACAGGACTAAACACTCACAGGGAGCACTGAAAGCAAAAGAAACAGAAGAAAGTTGGGATTAACAAATTTCTGTAAATGAACAGCAGAAAAGATGACAAAAGTCAAGAGCAAAATAATAGGAAGCCGTGGAGAACCATTACCGTCCACATCCAGTAAAAGATAGAGAATAATATCATGGTAGTGATAATGGCTTTGGTGACATTTTGGGTACTGGTGGTGGGGAAATTGTCATAATGATGTAGATGGCCGTGTTAGGCATGTTAAGTGCTTTAAAGATGAGACTTGGGGTATCAAGAGGTTGCTGTTTCATATTGTGATCGTAAAAGTGGTAACAGAGATTGTTGAAATTGGTGAAGTGAGCCTGAGATCGATTCGGAGGGAAAAGTACGTAAGATGAAGCTGAAATGATGCAAAAATAGGAAAGACGAAAATAAAGAAGGAATACAGGAAGAGAAAACTAAAAGTGGATTGTAAATTGCTGAGGAGAATGGAAGCATGGGAAGAAAAAATGAATAGAAATGCCGAAAGGAAGCATAAAAAAGAGACTGTAGACGTTAGCATGAGAAGTAAAGAGGGGAGAACAAGGAAAAGAGAAAAGAGAAAGCAATGAAGAAAGAAAAAAGAAAGGAGGAAAAGATAGAATATCGGTTCAAGCAATAAGAAATAAAAGAACAGGGAAGAGAAAGTTTGAAGAAAAGGAAGTGAGAGATCAAGAGATGGAGAGAGATCAAGATATATATATATATATATATATATATATATATATATATATATATATATATATATAAAATAAGAGAGAAAAGAACAGAGAGTTTGAAGAAAAGAGAGAGTGAGAGAGATAGTGATATATATATATATAGATAGATAGATAGATACATAGATAGATAGATAGATAGAGAGAGAGAGAGAGAGAGAGAGAGAGAGAGAGAGAACGTTAACTCAAGCGTAGTTGATATTTTAACATCAAAATTGTCCAGAAATAAATAAGATGCAATAATGGGAAAGATTGAGAAAATAAATATAAAAAAATGGAGGCGTACATGAGAGATAAAGAAATACTGATATTTGAAAAGTAAAAAGACAGTATGAAAGATAGAAGTTGAGCAAAAACGATTTCAGTAGAGTCGGACTGTAACATTAACGAACTGCAGTCAGCCTTGGTCAAGAGCCGTACTTATCACACTTTTTTTTATGTGAAGCCGTTTTGATCTGGTTCGATTTAAGCCTCCTTTTCTCAACAGTGTGCTCGTCATTAACTCCAGAGTAATTGCAGCGATCTTTATAGTAATGAGTATTACAAGAGCGCTCACTCGTAGCGTCACTTGCGAATCAAACTGCATTTGCATACACACGAACACATATTTTCAAAGATATGCATTTCTGCTTTACATATGACACATATTTAATACAAACATGTAAAATAATCCATTCGTTAATAAAAAACATATACTGACCTATCTTAAAATACATCCACATACACGCGCTCATGCACTCACACACACATTATATATATATATAAACAACTATATATCATTACGAGATACTTTGTTACTGTTAGCACTCGTGCTGATGACATTCGCCAATAATTCATGTATTAGAAATTGTCAATCAATTCAGGTGAGACTTAAATTCTAAATTCGTATCAGGGGAAACTAACTATAACAGTGACTATTCTCAGAGGCTCAGATTTCTCTTTCGCCACTATTCTCATTTGTCTCTCATTATCATTTATTGCAAATCTATTTTATTGGCTACAAAGTTAGATGATCAGCTAACATATAAAAATTTTAAATAATTTGCAAAATATGTTTAGTTTATTTCGAACTGGCTGAGAAAATAGAAAAGGTTGCTATATTTCGTATATATGAAGAAACATTTAAAATATCTCCAGAATCCTAACAATTCTGCTAGCTAATTTAAATTTAATTTTAAGTTATTATTCTCATAGAATGATTTTCCTCTCCAACAAGTGACTTCTACACTATAATGTTAGTATTAATCGACCAATGCTGACAAATGTATGTATACAGTGTATGTTCAAAAAGTATCCAGATTTTCTTTTTTCCCCACAAAAACTGATGTCGCGTGGGCAAAAGCGTACGGTGGGTAACACCACCCACCGTACGCATGCATGAAAGATTTCGTGCAGTTAGGCGCTTTAGTTCCTGATTGATTTTCGTTTTCACGCAAGGTGTCTGAACTCATCATAGTGTATCAAGTTTTGCCAAAAGCTTTTGGCTATGATGCCATGGGTATAAATCAGATCAAGGCGTGGTACAACCGCTTTAAACGTGGCCGCATCTTAGTAGAGAGCGAAGCACGTTCAGGCAGGTCATCCGAAGTTGGGGAATAAGAGTAGAAACAGTGCGTTTCATTTTAACGAAGTATTTGTGTCTGCTGAGAGAGTTATAGGTACTGGCGGAGCACCAGAAGCAATTCCGCATAGAAATACCGTGTTTTTCATATTGTGGAAGATTCAGATGTTACTAAGTCGGGAGAGTAGAGAGGCTGTCGAACAGGTGGTGTGGTGTTCTTTATCAGGAAAGTTTAGTGCAATATGCGTTCGGTCATCGTGTGTGAAAACGAAAATACAACGAGTGCGCACTACAAATGTGTAGAGTACACGTAACAGCCAGGAAATGATTCGGCTTCCCTGCGCGAAAATTCGTATGCATGCGCAGTAATGGAGTCACCTCTCAGCCAAATAATTTTACTTATGCGGCATTGATTTTAGCGTGAAATATAAAGTCTGATATTTTTTGAACGCACCCCGTATACTTATATTTATATGAGCAATATATCGTATGGGTTTAGATTACCTCTATCTATTAAAATTACTCAAATCTCAAATCTATTATGCAAAAAACAACATGAATTTGTATTTATAAGTTATAGACCATTGAAAGAAACATATATTTCACTCACACAATATCCTCTATAGATGAAAAAAATTATTTATTATTTTACATGCTTATTTGAACTCTTTGACATTTTATAATCTACATCAGGTATTCATACATTGATTTTGTTACATTTTCGGTTATTTGGACATTAAAACTACTTCCGGTAGATCGTAAAAAAACCCGGTGAAAATGGTTTCTTTCGATAGTTCTTCTTTGCTTGAATATTGTTTTCCATTTATTGGATTTAAGTAGAAGGTCCTATCATTTGAACATATGATTTCATTTCACACGTAACTGAAGTTAATGACATGCATAAAGGGTAACATTACAACGTATCTGAATGTACGATACGAGTGTGGATTGTGAATTTTAAATGTTTTGCATTAAAGGGAAAATGAAGATAACTAGATCTACTATGATTTATTATTGAGGGGCATAAAACATAAAATACATGGTTGAAACTGCATTGATAACAGACTAATAATATGTACCTCACACCTTCGGTTGTCTCGTTACCATGCAATCTTATAGTAATAATTACTCATTACTTCTTATCGCTTTCCTTTACTAGCCTATACAAGTGTTCTTTCAGTTTTACTTCTTGTAAGATTTATAGTTCCCTTAGGATCGTTCGCTGGTTTGCTATATATGAAAGCGCATCAATGTCGTTCTGATTTGTGTATTGACATAGCCCGTTTTCTGCTTGCATTTATCGTTGTGTGCATTTCCTTCCTCTTATCAGTCTATATCCTGTGCTATTATTTAGCATTTTCTACCGTCTCTTTTTCTTTAGCTCGACCTTTTCATCTGTCATCCACATCGATTTTTCGTTTTCCTTCCCTGGAAATGACCACTTTTACCGTTGTCACTAGTGCTTTCCCGAATACATTATTATGTTACTGTACGCTTCTAAAGATTTAAATTTCTTCTCAAATAACTGTGTATGTTTGTTTACACACTGAGACGTTTTGGAGTTTGTTTTATTGTATTTTAGGTGTTGTTTTAAGTTTCATTAATTTTCGAAATTTTATCTTTAGTTTGCATATGACTAGAAGGTGATCGTTACTACAGATAGTGCTTTATTATGTTGCATTTCCAAATTGTTATGTAGTTTATCTGGTTCTCTAGGTTTCCTTCTTGGCTTTTTTATGTTCAAAAGCTTACTGGGTGTACATAAAACTAAGTATTAGTTATTAATTGATTGTTTGTTATGTACCAATGGATACATTTTTCTTCGTGTTAGTTACCCTTTCTTAGTCTATACATATAAAATATTTCACTCTCGTATTCATTTCCTACTTTAGGCCCCCAGTGATGATACCCCCTTGAGAATAGCACTAACCTTTGAACTTACCTAATGTATCATAAAATTAATCTATTTCTTCCTCAGTGCTTTTTAACTTGGTTGAGTATACTATTATCATTGTTATATTGAATGACCTCCATTTCAGTTACACTAGAAGAACTCTATCCAAATGTTCTCAGTATCCCAGAACATATTTCCTATTATCTTTATCTAATAATAATCCTAATCTTCTTCCATTTCTCCATCAATCTGCGTATATGATTCTGTGGTTGCTGCATTGTTCATCCATCTAGTTTCACACACTCCCTGAATGTTGATATTTAGTCTTTCAATTTCATTTTCTATTTGGCCACTGTCTTAACATTTTATGTCCTGATTTTATATTTGCTACGACAGCAAAGAGTGCTTCCAATGTTACCATGAAACGTTACTCCACCTAGCCCCTTTTGTTTTCTAAGTCATCTTGGTTCACTATTTTCAGGAGAGTCTCAATGTCAGGCTAAAACAACAGGTCCATCCAGTGTAGATCTAACATTTAGCATTAACAAATATTTTTTATAACTAACTTCCCTATGGCAGAACAGTAAGTCGTGTGACATCAATATGTAATAATGTGTGATACTTTCTTGATATGCATTCAGAAATATTTAAATAATCCAAAAAGTCTCATAATGTAGTTATTTTTTTATTTATGGATGTTTACTTAAATTTTATCAGACAAAATAATGTGAACAACTGACTTAAACATTTATTTATTAACTAATAAGGTGTAGGGCCTCCATTAGCTTCTAAAACTGCTTTGATTCTACGTGAAATGGAATCAATTATTTTTTAATTGTTTATAATGGAATTTTATTCCATTCTTCAGAATCCAGAAAAATTGCTTCAGTGACGATGGGGAAGGAAATCTGTTCCTCTCTTTCTGCTCTAGAACTCCCCATAATGGTTCAGTTATGTTGAGATCAGGTGATTGTACTGGCCATGGAAGATGTTTAATTACGTTATACTGCTCATCAAACCATTACTTCAGTTTTTGGCATTGTGTATGGGTGCATTATCTTCTTGAAATATGGCCCTTTATGGCAACAATATGGTAACCATTGTAAGGACATTGTCATTGAGAATGTCGAAATATTTCTGCAGTAATTCTATCATTAAGAGTGATGATAGGACCAGAGGAATTGCCGCCTAAATCATTACTGAGCTACCTCCATTTTTGACTGCTGGGACTAGGCAGTCCGGATAATAGGCGGTGTTCTCCAGATATAAACACACCCTTTTATAGGAAATAACCTGACTCATCAGACCAAATAACGTTTTTCCATTCCTCGAGTGTCCAATTTTTGTGATCATAATACCATTTTCTTCACAACTTGATGTTCAAGTTTGCGATCAGTTGTTTAGGAATTTTGCAGCCATTCCGTGGATACCAGCATTATGGATCCCCTGAAGTACTGTGTGTGTAGAAAAAGCATTGGTTAGGTGAGTAATGAGTTCTTGTCACTTTTGCTGTAGTAGTTTGATCTCTTTGAAAATCAGACTTCGCGCATTTAACTCTTCTTTCCTTAAGATAAATAAGTAGAAAAGCAAGGTAAAGGATTAAAGTGCTGATCTTTCATGCCGGTTTGATGATTACAAATACTCAGAAATTCCGGAATTATTTTGTCTAACACCTGCACCTCAAAATATTAGCTAAAAAAGAGTATACCATGCTGAAAAAAGTTCCCAGACTTGAGGAAAACAAATTTTATTATTAAGGGAAAATATATTTTGATTATGTAAATACATTTCTTAATTTTTTTAGTACGTTCTTCATTTTGGTTAAAAATCTTGTTTTTCTTGCGTCAGCATGTGGGCCAAAGATTAGTATGGGAAATTTAGTGTTTCTTTTTTCAGTAAAAAACATTGTTTTGAAAATTCTCGCAAAAGTCAAATAATTGTCGGATTTTAATGAAATTTTCAGAATTTATTCACAAATGACGAAAATCATTTTTGACAGCTTTAAATCTTTTTAAATTCTATTTTAATTTCAGCCTTTTAGATGATATTATTATTAAGGGAAAACTATATTTACTAATCATAAATGGAAAAGCTCATCAAACTCTAATATTTTTAAAAGAATTTAGAATATTTTTGTGTCGATATTTGTAAGAACGTGCGACCATATATGACATTATCAGAAAATAAGAGCGATAACTATAGTAAATTTATAGGCAAAATTTCTAAAATTCAATAAAACATTAGATTACATAAACAGGTATTCACCTGTTTAACTTTTTAAGATTAATAAATACTTAAAAATTATATAAAAATGTACTCACGACATTTTCCTCAATTATGTCTCCATAGAACAACATTAGATTTATCATCACGTTGTCGGTACGTCAACACGTCAGTACTATCGTGTTAAAAACACAGCCACTCTCGGATTAAAAAATGCATTTCTGCGACATTGTATTTTTAAAGTAAATAGTATTTGTTTCAAATCAGATTAATACTTTAAATCAGCTAATATTCCTCAAATAAAGTTTTTAAAAAGTTTATTTTATTTTTGAAAATTTTTAATAATGAGAATTACATTGCGATGAGAGACTACTAAAACGGTCGGTAATCAGATATTGCATGGGGAAAAAACTCCGTCCAGTCAATTTAAATAATCTTTTCAGTACACCAAAGTATTTTGATTATTGGAAATATTAAAATTAGTCTATTATCTTCTAATGAAGACTAAAATAAAAGATTCAAGAAATATTTTTCATTTTTTAAAATTCATTTAAATCCTTAGGTATCGCGTTGTTTTGTGAGGTCCCTACTTACATTGGATGTAAATCGATTCTTATATCTTTATTCGTTATTGCAATTAGATTTATAAAGTATCATTAGAAAGGTTCTGTTATATTATTATAATTTTTTGGAGCTTGTTCATATGTTGCCTCAAGGCACAATATTGAGATTAATATTACGTCAGTCTACCTGAATGCGTGCGTGCACTAGAATGCATGTCTATAGTTTTTAACTATTCATGTTTAAGAGAACAACTGCTGCTCAAATATACCGAATACATTCACACACGTACACACGCGCGCACACAAACATATGCCTATGTTTGTGTGGAATTTGTGAGTGAGTGTATATGGTTGTCTGTGTTTGTGTATATGTTCATATCTGTATATGTGTGTATGTTTCATTTAATGTAACAGATAAAGAAAATTTTATAATATTTTTATTCAGCTTTTCTATTGTTCTTACAGCTTTTCTTTGTAGAAACTCTCCCTAGTGATTATTATTCTAATTTTAAAGGGTTCTTTATTAGTATATTTTCTCTCTGTGTTCTAAACTATGTTGACTAGAAGTAGTAATAATTCTAATCCCTGCTGGATAGAAGTTGTATTAATTCCATCTTGGAGTGCCTTTAGAACACCGCTAACACGTTCCAGCATATTCAAAGCAATTGATATTAAGGGTTGACTAAAATGCTTTATGAACAGTGCTTTTATTATCTTCAAACGTATTTTACAATTAGATATTTTTAGAATGATAGTTATCAACAAGCTTGTTTTTCTTATAAGAACAGGGAATTGTATATGAGTATTTAATTGTTTCTTATGGAACTAATATCTCTTAAGTGGGTTATTGAACTAATATCACTTAAGTGGGAACCTAGTGACATTGTTATATGTGTTTCAATGTCGTCCTAGATCATCTTCAGGGGTAGAATGTCTGTGGATATGTGTAAAAGAACACCGCAAAATTCAAAATATTTACCCGTTATGCAATGGAGGTAAATTACATGATTTCTTGAGTATATTTTTGTGCATGATCATCGTAAAATTCAAAATATTTACCTGTTATGCAACGAAATATGTAAATTTTTATGCATTTAAAAGATCTTTCAGCATTTTAAAAACTTTGCTGCTATAAACATTTAAGAACTTTTTGCTATGCTCGTAGTTAACTTTATTTACTTTTAGACTATTTTTTATATAAAGAGCTTCTAGAATGTTTAGTTTTTGCTTATTATTATCTTGGTAGAGTACTGTTGTATTTTCGAGTAATAATATGTCTAAAATGTGAATGTGGACATGAGTGTTCCTTTAGATGCTCTGAAATTGAACTATGATCTTTTAAGCCTTCTCGTCATAGTCGTTGTAGTAAAACCAACATACATATTATTAACACTTTTGTCAGAGATGCGATCTCCCAAAGCACATTTAAATTGATATACGATGTTGGTCTTGTGTAAAACACCAGTTGACGGAGAAGAGAAGTTATGAATAAGTGGTAGATATGTAGTGTTTATGAGACTTTTTAAAAAAAATTCATACTGTTTATAGTTAGAATGCATATAAAACTACGGTAAAGTAGTTTGATTTGTTTAGAGTTATTTTAGGATGTATTATGTTCATTTTGATTTATGTTAATATTTTTAATAACTCGTTTAATTTGTTCATCAACGATGCAATTAGGAAAGTCATTATTAATGAGAGTCTGTTTAATACTTTTTAATTCAGTACAGAAAATATTTTTGTTGAAGAATTTGCTTTTAAACGATTTATTAAGTTTCGTATAATAGCTATTTTGTAATAGGACTTACACTTTTAAAGTTGAGAGTGCACGTGCTTATGCTAGTCGGTTTTGGTATTGTTGTTTGTATCTATCAATATATTAAGAGACGGGATTTTATTGTCGTTATTAAATTCGTATGTGAAATTACGTAAGGAGTTTTTTGTAAGTTTTTGTAAGTTCATTTATTTTGTCTATGTTTTTGACTAAAATGATAATATCATCTATATATCTTAGGTAGGTTCAGTTTTTATGGTATTAAGTACGTTATTTTCTAGGAAACACCAATGCATTGTACGCATATATTATTTTGATAGTCATAGAAGGGAACTGTTGTGGTGCACATCAAGAGTAGATTTCGAAAATATTAGGGATAATTTTTAATAGGGAGAGATGGATTGTTTTAGATAAGCTTTATGATTATATCAATCGTTTCCCTTAATGGGACGTTGGTGAATAGACTTTCAACGTCAAATGAGGCTATGGTTTTGTTATTAGGTTTTTGTATTTTCAGAATTTGGAGTAGTTCGTATGTTGATTTAATGCTGTATTTATTGGGCATTTATGGTTGATTAATAACTTTGTTTAGTTGGTAAAAAGGAGAGGGTATTTGGAAAGGAAAATATATATATCAGGAAAGGAGTATGACAAAGTGGAAAAAGTTTTTGTCTGACTTCATTGGAATAAAATTATATTTACGTTGATGCGACTACACATGCGCACGGACAAAGGAGAAATCTAAGAATATTATTAATTTTAACTTAATATATGTTCTGTGGATATGATGTAGACGATTTCATTTAGATACATTTTATTTTTTTCCATTAATTTCGTTATTAATTATCCCAATTTTTGATAATAGAAAATCTGCCAAGAATAATTACACGTAAGAACCTTGACACAAATTTACTGTGGAGGATCTAGCGATTAAAGTACATTCTTAATATTTTCGTCTTAGTATTTTTGTTTTCTCTTTTAAATAGAGTAGGATTTTTAAATCAAAGTTGTCATGAGAAACTAATGCAATTAATGTGTTGTTTTGAAAAATATACCTTTTGTTTTCATATAATCGCTAATTTCTTGAGATTGTGGGTGGTCTACTCATATCATAGCAGTAGAAATTAGCCTTGAGTTCACGGAGATAAAAACATACTTGACAGGAAATAAAACGTACACAAATAACAGGAAAATCATGGCAAATTGTTAATTTCATAAAATTTATTTATATTTTTGTGTGCACTGGTGTGTGCACATTTTAGCATGGAATTTTTTATGGTAGATGTGATAAAGTGGAGAGAAGTTACACACCTGTTGACCTGAGCAAGGTTCGTGGTGAAGGGACTGGATTTAACGTCATTTGGCGTGATGTCAGTACTTGAACACATTATAAACTACGGACAATTTAACTACAATTTCGAGCACAATACTCAACACCGTATTCGAAAATTTGAAAGATAAAAAATTGAACATAACGATTTTGTTGGCTTGTTCCTATCAAACCTATTTTTACATGCTGTTAACATCACTGTGGTCTGACGAATGTTTTATGTTTTATAAAAATATGAAAATTGTGCTTTTTGTCAAGAATTAAATGTTCATTGATGGCTTTTTAATTCTATTTTGATATGATGTATTAATCATTGTAAATTTATGATTATATTCGATTTCACGGGAACTTGATGCCATTTCTGAATTCAAATGATTTTGATGTAACGTGAGCGTGATCTTATTTTATTCGTAAACTTAAGGAATCAGCACATATGCTAGGCCACAAAAACCTCCTGAGCCGGCCAAGCATAGAAATGAATATTATATGGTAACCAGTAATAAGAAGTGCCAGAGAAAAAGCGATACTAACAACAAAAATTGCAATATGAGCTCTGGTAAAAAATGAAATGATAACAGCAAAAATTGCAATATGAGCACTGGTAAAATGTGATTGCTGACAGTAGGTTTATAGTACCCAGAGATTCATACACAATGATACATGGCACAGTGGATAAAGGCGTTAGTTAGTGACAGGATCCAAAGAGTGTGAGTTCAATACCTGGTTAAGGCGGTGGAGAACGTGGAGAGGGAATTAAGCAGGAGAAAACTGATAACTGACATCCATTAGACATGGAACGTGGAACTAGAACAGTCTACCCTAGTGAGCGAAATAAAGGGTTCAGTTCAACATTCCAACCACCTGAAGAAGGCCATACCGTACAAGGACCGAAACGCTGTAATAAGTATGGCGACAAAGATGAGGACAGTAGTCCGAATAATGTAAATAGTGTGAAGAAACACAATTAACGTGATACATCAGATAAATCGGTTGAGTGAAGGAAGAAAGACACATTTGATGATACAAAGATCAAATTGGACATAGAAAATTCATAGATGATTAATATTATGAAAAGCATAAACAATTTCAAAATGGTAACTGTGAACACGAAGTGTTTAGGATATATTACTTATAGAATGACTCATTCAAGAGAAAGGTTTAAAATGTTTCATGTGTGGATATAAATAAATAGGAAGCCTTTTTTGTATGTCGAAAAGAACAGAGCTGCTATGGGTTAGTTTGCGCTGTAGTATATACGGGTGGAAAAGGTCAGGGTGCTAAGAAAAATGGGTTAATCACTAGGAAACTAGATTCTGTAATATATTATTAAAATATCTATTGATTGCATTGAATTTTTACCTAGTTCACATCCAGAATAAACTTCCTTTGCAATAGTAAACTTCGTTTGCTAAAACAAATGTTGTTGGGGTGCGTACTAGCAAATCTTTTGATAAAGCAATATTCCAGTTTTTAAACAGAATAATCAAACATATTTTTGTTTTTTATTTTAACCATTTCATATTTCATTACATTTTAAGATCGTTGTACTTATACGTAAATGGATACTTTTGAACGGGCTTATTCCTTGACAGAATCAAATGTTCTTGCTCCTAAACTAGGCTCAATACTGTGTTGGCGGTCAGCACTGGTGTATTTTAAGATGAAATGGCATTGACAAATTTGCATCCTAAGTGGGTGTGGAACGAAATGATCTACCAACGAAAAGGAACACCACCATAGTGCAAATTTTGGTATTTTTACAAATAGACAAAGAAATCGAATAGTACATGATAATAGTGAATTTCATTTTGTAGCATATTTCCAGTAGTAACCGGAAACCTAGAACTTTATATTCCTTATTCTAGATAATTCTTATTCTAAACACATGTACAATTTAACAAAACCTATTGTTTCATTGTATCCACCTTCGTTTTCATGGGTTTCCTTCATTATTAACATTAATACAATCAATGTTTTACAACGTTGACATTTTAGTGATACTTGGAAGAAATTAATTTAACATGGTCTATTCTACTAATAAGTCATTTTTATAAAGCACATTCGCTGTGAGATAATTAGATTAAAAATTGGATTCTATAGTTGGAAAACTCAGAGAAGTATCTGTGAAGTATGGTTAGCTTTTTATTAATTGTGTCTCTATTCACTTTCATTCGGTTTCATTTTAGTGAGAATCAGAAACGAATAGAAAATATACATTCAAAATAAGTTACACTTCATGTTCAATTTGAAGAAAACTGCTGCGGGATCTAGGTAATTGACAACTGAATAACACTAGGTGAAATTGGTGAAATTACTTATCTGGAATAGTTTACGAGGATTAAAGTGTAGCTGACCTTATATTTTAAAAACCAAAAAATTGAACCAAGTTGGGAGGGTAAGATGCAGCACAAACATCACATAAAATTGCTCAGAGATTAAACGTATTTCAGTCAACGCCGTTTAGAAACAGTTCAGAAAGTAGGAAAACCTCTCCGACATGAACTTAGGCACAGACATCACCCAAATTTTAGATAATTGACTTTATCTTCTTACTCAACAGCCAATAATGTTAAAAATGGTATTTTAAAAATGAATATATTACGTAAACAGAAAAACGTGGTCAGTTCTGGGACAGTTAAAAATATTTAAGCCTAAGCTGAAACTACTGAAGAAGTATTTTGCGTCCGTGTTCAGTGAGAATAAAAAATATTTTATTAAAATTTCTGAAATCCCTGTACTATAGTGCAATTGGCTCATTTGATTGATGCGTTAGGACAGAAAGTAAGTCTACTGGCAATGCTTATGACAACGGTCGCGCTTTTTGTTGCAAATGCGACACATCATGTAAAAAAGGAATTGATATCGCAAGTTTTTCCGCATACGGCATATTCTCCCGACGTGTCCCCTTTCAGCTAGCACTTTGTACACTTCATGCAACAGTTTCTATTTGTTCAGTGGTGAAAACAATTTAAATATATGAAAACATTTCTCGAAGAATTCATAGGATCAATACTGGAATCATTCATTTATACCAGAATATAAAATTTAGCTGAAAGGTCGCGTAAGGTTTTATAAAACGAGGAAAATACATTAATGCTATGAATTTAATGTTACGAATACTTTAATTATATGAATTTATATGAATAAAAGATTTTATAAAAAAAATGCTGGAAACTTTTGTATCGAACTGACACAAGTTACTCTGTATATGCGTGTATATAAATAAATTCAAATTTATCGGAACATAGATTTTTATATGCACGCATAGTTATAGAAACATACATATACATAATCTTCTGGGTTTCTATGTAAAGGGGTAAGTAATTCATTATGAAAGACTGTAACTGGACACTAGCGCAACACTTCAATCTGTTCTGATCACACCTGGCACGTGATCATAAGATTTCGGTGGTCAATTTCACGCCAGGGGACCCTCGTGACCTCGTGTCACAGCCCGGTGATGTGATTGGTTGACAACTAGCAGATTTTACATTTCTAGACGTAGTTGTAACGGGAAGAAGGTGCCCATCGACTGCCTGCATCACATCTACTTCAAACGATCTTGATGTGCAAGTTCCGTTTTACTGTTTCGAATCCTTTGATTGTGGATTGCTCGCCTTTTCTCATTTCACTCTTTAAGACTCTCTTTACTTCTAAGCTAGCATACAAACGTTTTGTACGTGTATGGGCACGCGTGCATGTTTGCATGTTTTTGAGATTGGCTACGTTGAGGAATGTTAAACAGTGATTATATATTCATATATAAATATGTCACTGTATATTGATGTAATTTATATAAAGCTATTTAATTTTGATCATTTCTATTATAAATATGTTTGGGTATATTGCTTGTAGATTTTGTCTCATTGTATTCTGCAAAGTAATACTTTCACAAAAAACTGGTATTAACCAAATAATGTTGGTTAATTTTCAATATATATTAATATTATATCAGCAATGTATCATGTTAATTGATTATAACATCAATCTTTCGAATCCATTACATTCACTTACATGCTAATACCCTTGGGAAAGGTATGAATCCTTGTCTTCTCCCTCCAACTATGGGTAAATAGCAGGACTATAGCCTTAGATGGCAACTGGTCTACCGCAGAAAGAAATGGGAAAAATGCGGGAAAAATTCTGCCTCATCAGTCATGTATCGAAAGATACATGATCGCCCAAGCTTATATCACGCATGGCACATAACTGACTGATTAAAAAATATATCTATAATAACTTTTTAGGAGTATCAGATTTTATTATGTAAACAAACTAAATCCAAAGTATAAATTAATTTCAAAGATCTCATATATTCCACATACCTGAATAAATTATTATTTTATTTTACCTATAATATGGATTCCTTGAAATTCCTCATCAGTCTTCTAGTATTGATTTTTAAAAACTTTTCTATCTTTTGACTTTTATATTACTTTTATTGTCGCACAGAAACCTTTCTTTGAATATTTTTCCTTATACATTTATAAAATGATGAACAACATTTTTCCTATTTGAATAAAAATCTGGAGTATTTGGGTAGCATTCTTTTAATTTGGTATCTTTAAGTCGTTTTTGGTAAATGGAAAGGTCATATTGCTTAAATGTTTCCATGAAGGAATCAACATCTAGCCAAGTCATCATATCCATCTAATGTACCTCTACATTCATGAATCAATTTACTGTTGAGAAAATATTTTACCTTGTACTTCTTTGCCAAGCTTTTACAGTTCTCTTCAGTGATATTTATTACCAAAGTTTTGTTGACTTAATGTCTTTAGTCATTGTACTTCGTGTTCTGTATTAACTTTTTATATTCGCAGCTCCAGCTTTTCCAAATAGATTTTACTTGTAAGTTCACTGTTCTTGCTTATTATATCTTGAAGTTTTTTTATCCTTTTCTTACGGATATCTTCAATTTCTTTTTTTCAATTTTTAAAATCTTGAATATTTTTACAATTACTGTGTTTCTGTCTCTCAAAATGTTACCCTATTTCGTTTTCTTGTTCCTCTAAAGATTTTATATAGAAAGTTTTATCTGAAATTTAAAAACATTATATAAATAACTCTACTATTTATACTATTTACATTGTTCGAACTGTTGTATTCATCTTTATTCTTATATCCCCGATGCTTCGGCAGTTGTACGTCCCGGTCTTCTTATCGGAAAAAATATAATCAAAATATAATAAAAATATAAAGAATCCATATAGCATCAGAACGATCTTCAAAACTAGTTCAACACTTTGCAAACAACTCTTCCGAGTAAGACCTCCCAGAGAGAAGAATATGATTAAGGACTGCGTGTACGCCATCCCATGCAGCTGTGGCAAGAAATAAAAAGGAGAAACATGCCGCCCCTTAAAACAAGACTGCAAAAACACCTTAAATTCGTAACACGAGGGGAAGCAGAAAAATCAGACATTGCTGACCATTGCTGAAGGAAAAAGAATAGCATCACCCTCTGTAGTTTGAGGCTGTAATAATAGAGAACATTACCGGAAAATACGAAAACGGAAAAAGGAATCAACGCATAATGCTACGCCACAAAAATATCCTATGCCGGCCAAGGATAGAAATGAATACAATATGGAACCAGTAATACAGAGTGCTAGAGAAAAACAACTAGAACAAATTGTAAATTCATTTACTGTCCCCAACGACACATGGCCCACTGGCTAAAAAAATGTTGGTTGAAGTCATCCAGTGACTTGACCCAAAGAGTTGCGAGTTCAATAACTAGCCACAGCAGAGGTGAACACAAACTTGGAGAGTTGAACGAAATAAAGGGGTCAGTTTGAAATTCCAACATATATCACCTGAAGCATCGTGAATATGACAATAAAGATGATGTAAATATATAGGCAAACTCTTCTATTACATTAAAGAACTCTCGAGTTGTATCTTAAAATCTCAGACTACCAAATACACTAAGAAACTATGATATAACTTTCATATAGTATATAGTATAATTATTTTCTGAAAATATTACTAACATCGTTTAGTTAATATCAAATTTATTGTGAAAACATTGAGTTGCATAAGAACATTTGACATCGTGAATGTATTACCTGAAATGACCGAGGATCAATTTCACCTGTAATATTTTATATCGCTATAAAAAATAAAACATAAAGTCAAGTGTAGAAAAAGACAACTTCAATAAATGTTGATATCCAAGCACTAAATTTCTGTACTAATCAAAGATAATGTGCTATTTCCTAGTATTCCTTCACATTTATAAAACTATATTTATGCTTGACTAGATTTCAGATAACATATTTTAAGATTTTCTAGTCTTTGACATGTTTTCTCAATCATGGTTCAATGAGATAAAATTTTCTATAACAAAACTAATAATAATAGAATTAGTTTTGTAACAGTAGTTGTGATATTCTAGTTTTTAGAAAATGTAGGGAAGTAGATTTTACAATATGTATGTTAAACTTGTAGACTCTCCTGTGAAATCTAGACTACAGTGTCTTCCACTTTTACTGGTGTGGTTTTCGTAGCAAGTATATTTTTACAGGATGGAGTTGCTTGAAATACGCGCAACCGGTTCTGAATTCAGAGTTTTCCTTCTACAAGACTGGTTGTCAATCAAAGAGAGTCCAGTCAGTCTTGCTATTAATGATTAACTAGAGGAGAAGCGATGAATTCCAAGGGTATCTTTAAAGGCATGCATTTCCAAGGATAATTGTGCGAAACCGAACATTGAAATTGGAACTCGACATGTCAATTTCACATTCTGTACGTGTTTCTACGCACGTATACATAGATTTTACAAGTACAAGAATATAATTACGATTAAAATATTGAGAAAATATGGAAATACTTTTTCAGTTACAGTTTCAAAACAGATACAAATTATTAAGCTAGGTTTAAATAAAACAGTTATTTGTCAAGCAAGCAAGAAATATTTTTCTAATTCTGCCATAAAAAATGTAAGCTGTTTGTGGGTTGCCATTTCAAGACCGAGTGTTGAAAATGTTTAGCGATGTTAGACATGCCATTCAAATGAAAATCAACCGCCGAGACAGCGTGGTCGTAGTATGGCCGACATAAATAATATTTTTTCCGTTGGGGATACAATCTCCCAGAAGACATTTAAATTTATATACATTGTTGGTTTTCTGTAACACATTGGTTAAAAAGAATCCGACCAACCAACTAAAATGAAAAATTAATTAACACATTACTACTAATAATGCCGAACAGGACAGTTTGAAAATTCCTAAAATTGTAAGCAAATATAGGACTGGTTATATTATTACTATAAAACAAATAAACTCTCCGTCCTATTATATCGCAAATTCTCACTCTTGTATATCAGTTAACAAAAATCATAAACCAACTCATCACACCAAAGAATAAATAAATAAATTAATTAATAATTACTAACATATCCACCGCAGATGCTAGTGAACAAAATTAAATTGATTATATATTAAACTAAATCCAGTATTTCCAACTTAATCATTCGTAATGACTCTTCCCCACCAACCAATGTCTTACAGTAAACCAACATTGTTTATGAATTTAAATGTCCTCTGGGAGATTGTATTTCCAATGGAAAAATAATATTTATGTTGGCCATACTACGACCAAGTTGTCTCGGCGGTTGAGTTTTCATTTGAATGACATGTCTAACATCTCAAATCATTTACAATAACATGCTTGTCCACATTCACAATTTAGAAAAATTCTCGTCGAAAATACATCCATAATTTCTCATGAACTAAGAGTTCTCAAAGCTTTCTAAATCAAAAAACTGAAACGAAACCTAACAAAATTAATTATGAATACTGCACAAATGCTCTAAAACGTTTACAATAGACAGACTAAAATATCAAGGTCTACATGAATAGCTTCTCATACTATTTTCTTAAAAAAAAAAATAACTCTTCACTCAGAATAATTAGTTACCTCCCCTAGGGCGTAACATATACCGAATGGCACAAAAACGAGCGGTCATGTAAAATTATAACTTTCAGATGAACATAGCAATTTTCTCTTTGGAAATGATAAACACTATATTTTTCTCTTAAAAGCATAACCTGGGGACGAAATTGTGTTAATGTCGAAAGTACTCAGAATAAAACAATATGTATCAAAGCGGTAATTTCCTCTCTTCTTTTAATACAGATACCGGAAAGCTCATTCGTGAATATGAACGGATCCTGTTGAAAATAAGCAGACAAAACTTGTTTAAACTATTCAACGAAACTTACCTTAATATATATATATATATATATATATATATATATATATATATATATATATATATATATATATATATATATATATATATTGTGACGTACCCACGATTTCATTAACCATATAGGCGTAAGGCTAAAAAGCGACCCCAAAGAAAAATCCAAAATTCTAGTCGAAAATTAGTTAGATATAAATAAATAAATAAAAATAGATAAAATCCAATGCTTTCAACTTGCGAGCGAATATGTTCCATGATCAGCCATACCCTCCTCTTCTATTCACAATTTTTTTCCCTCTTTGCCTACTCTTCCACCCACAAGCCACGGGTCCATGAACTTTGAAGCGACCCGACGCGAAAATGACCTGGTTCCAAAATCCCACAGCTATCAGGTGGTCGACCATAAGTAAATTCCAGGCACCATCAGGATCTCCTGCTGCGATTGGCGCGATCAGACCCTACTAAGGGTTGATTGAAATTTGGGCCATCACACAAACACTGCGTGATCTACGCCCCATCCTCCCGTGTACCCGGTCAAGGACGAAGAGAACCAACGTGACTGTCTTTGGGGACAGTAAAAATCTAAAAAAGGATTTTCAGTTTCCGTCTGACCAGTGGCAGATGAACGTCGCTGGGCAAAATCGCCCCGATTCCAAATGGACTGCCCACTGAAATAAAGAAG
The DNA here is from genome assembly GCA_964036315.1 of Acanthosepion esculentum. Taxonomy (NCBI): domain Eukaryota; kingdom Metazoa; phylum Mollusca; class Cephalopoda; order Sepiida; family Sepiidae; genus Acanthosepion; species Acanthosepion esculentum. The sequence continues at coordinate 77,843,784 of OZ038499.1, read as the reverse complement.
ACAGCAAAGTCTGTCGACTAGAGATGAGAGTGCTTGTACGAAACTGAATCGACCAACGAAACGCCTGTACTAGATGCTGTGAAACTTCGAACACTTCCGAAAGAAAAGGAACCCTGGAAAATTGCCGGCCGACCAAAATATTCTGTTAACATATGAACTCTCGCTTCGGCGAATCAGAACTTTGTGTGGAAACGTCAACTCGACTGACAGATAAGTTGATTCTCTTGGCTTGATCTTTTTTTTATGTATATGTATGTATTCGCTCGCATCTTCTGTTCTCTCATGGTCCACTTCCCCTTTGTTAAATGAATTATCTTTTTTCTTTCTTTACCTGTTTATGTATTTATAAATAAATGTTTTATTTTGAAATCCATCGTCTTGCGTCTGTTCTTTGTTGACTCCCTTGTGTTGCTTCCATTCTTGAGTGAAAAAAAACAGGGAGAAAAGATTCTCGGAACAATCCCCCAATTTTATATGTTACGAACTTGTAGCATATAGATGAACCACGGGTTTAAAAAAGAAAACGTGGGATCTTTTCTCGGTCTTCACTAATTATGGTACTGAAGAAGATTGAAAGTATTTTGTTGTTATGTTTAGATTAGAAATTTATAATAAATATGTGTGTGTGTGTGTGTAAGGTGACAGAGAGAGAAAGAGAGAGAGAGAGAGGGGGAAAAAATGAGAAATGAGAAATAAAAGTTGAATAAATCCGAAAACGATACTAAGTTATTTAATATAAATGTATATTTACAAGCGGATACTGAGAACATCTCAGCTTAACCAAGAGGCCCATTACTAAAAGAAAATGATATTTGATCAGATTCTGGCATCATTTCTTGGTTGGATATATAACTTTTTAACATCTCTCGTGTACACACACACACACACATATATATATATATATATATATATATATATATATATATATATATACTAGCAGTAAAGCCCGGCGTTGTTCGGGGTTTTATGTAGTTAAATTGCTTTGGGGTTTGAATTATAGAATTTATGCACGTATCCGCTGTTGTTGAGGTCACTGATAGGCCGGGAATCTCACTGGTAGCAAAATCAATGAGATCAAGGGCAACCGGTTGCAATAGGTGGCTGCTGTGTTGCTTCTCCGTGCTTACCTGAAGACTGCCACCCGTTCATAATCGGTCAAGATTTTTAATTCTGGCAATGTAAAATAGTGGTTGCGTTTTCACTGTAGGACTCGCTTAACATATCGCCGTCGGTGGTCAGCAATGCTGCTCTACTCCAGTTTGCACACGTTCACCTACCTGACCCTACTTAAGTACGGCTTGCTTAGTTTTGTTGGAAAGCCTTTGACCTAGTGGTGAATTTGTGTCCATTCCTTTTTTGGCATAAATCTGGAGTGTCCATTTATTGAACCGAGAATGGTTTGACTTCATTTCCTATGGTAAGTTGAAACCCTTCCCCCCCGGGGAAACTGAGCGGACGAACGCATGTGACTTCCCCCGCACATACTCGGTAATTGTCGCGGCGCACGAACAGAGGTCATCATAGCTGCATGTAGAGGTCAATAGTTGTGTTAAGCGCAATGGTTTGTGAATTGGGAGTACTGGAAGTAGCAGTTGTTATCAGTTTTACTGCAGGTGTTACAGTTTTGGGAAAAAACCAGTAAAGGAATGGAGCTTGCAACGCAGCATTTGGCCTTCCGTAAAGTTTGAAGTGTTGTACCGTAGAAGTTACTGGTAGACAGAGCAACAATGATGCACCCACAGAAATCGCTCTTCATAATAGACGCTGGCTCAATAAGTAAGCGAAATACTCAGAGCTTATAGCCGACTGGCCAGCACTCAGATTTCAGCCTATTGAATCGATGCTTGAAGTCGCTGCAGAGAGTAGTGGGGGGGCATTGTGCATCTCAACTGAAAGTGCCAACTGTTGTGTCAACATCTACGCGTCGCTGACCTCATCGAATATCGCTCTGAATGTCCTGAATTTCGTGGCCCCGCTCAACTATACCCCGCCAACCCTGTGAGCATGCGATTGTATGATTCGGTGTTGAGTCTAAAGCAGCAGGTAGTGTTCGCAGTAGCGCAAGTACGTTTTACCTTAGCGCATCACAGTATGAGCCTGAGGTACCACCAGCAGCCAACTGTAGGTGTCCGGAATTTTGGAGTTGGAAATAAGTCAACCCTTAAGTATGTCTTGAATCGTCTCTTTTTTAAATGGATTTACCACCGTTTAAGCTGACTTCAGTAAACACAAAAGCACACAACAGTACGCACAACACAGGCCGAGTGAAAAATAGCGATGGCACTACCGCAAACAGGTCAACAGGTAGGTGTGTGAGAATCAAGGCGGAGACGGAATTAACTGGCTGGCCCCAGAAGGATTCCACGATGTCAACTCCCTGCAGCAGACAAATTGTACAGGTGTAGATTAATTCAATAGGCGAAACCTGGCTAAGGCCAGTACAGAGACTCCAAAATAATCCCACAAAGGTAAAAGAGTGATGTCTGTGATGCGTTTCATGTAGCACTGCCGGTGATCAACTGTATGACGGATCTGAACACTGAAAGCGCATGTCATTGCAAGCTCCCTGTAGCGCTCAGCTATTCAAAAATGTTGGGAATGGATGCAGCATCAGTGATGTATTTGCCTTATTGATGCCTCCACAGCGTAGATGGTAGTGGTGTAATGGAGATGACAGTGGCAGTAGACGAGAGAGTTTGACAGAAAACGCAAGCAGCCATGCGAATACGCCGAAGACAGGTGGAAGGAAGTGTTTATTTGGCGCGGTGTAGTAACAATGGGAGACAAATTTCACGGACGTCTGTAAGGCAGGTAGGCTGTGAAGGTGTGGTAAGAGGGAAACTGATCTTGGGAATCGGAGCTTTGCGTGGCGCTTTGTACTGTCGCCGATGGTTTATACAGTTATACAGTTTATTATTTTTGCAGAACCCCTGGGAGTGAAGACGAATACACCCTCGCTTCTACCTACACGCGAACAGCCTATGTAAAGCTGGCCGTGGGAAAAACACTGCTCTCCAAGGTGAATTCCCGCGACACGTAGTGTTTGGCCCTGTGATTTATTAATAGACATTGCAAAGCAAAGTCTGACGGGAAACTGCGACCGGCGGGATGTAAAGGGCACATCTAAACCCGACGGAGATAGATGCAGGCGCGGTATGAATACAGTTTCACTCTTTCCGCAACCGGTAAGAATTGTCATTATTTATTTCTGTGAAATTACAGAAAATGTGGCACAAGACCTAAAAAAGGGAATGGGGAACAGGACGTTCTTAATCTGTCTTAATTTGAAACTTAGCTAGCCACAAGCAATGACCCAAGCATACAAAACAATATTCCTAACACCAAAAAAACATTCTTACTAACCTTTCTTGCTACATCCACCATAATACCTCATTGTCTCAATGAAAATCCTAAATAGTCCCGATATGTAAAAATCGTCGTATGTAGGGTTGGGGATAAAACAACAAATTAAAAAGATCCCCAATGAGTATATACAATATGAATTAATCTATTTACAAGAAACTAAACAAAATCATTGTTAGTAATAAAAAAAACACAATATTAAATATGGCAGAAACATCGGTTCACTGGACGAAATCAATGCGGGCCTATAAAATATAAAAAAAACATTCATTCATCCCTCGCACTCACACAGACAGGCACTCATCCAAACACGAAAACAGAAAACGAAAAACACACACAGGCGAAAAAAAGAAAATCGCCCTGCATCCACCAGAGAACTGACATTACTGACCACCTAACAAGGGAGGCGACGAGGAATTAAACTAAAGAAAAAAATAGGGACAGAAATAAAAGGGGCCGATGAGCAAACAAGAAAAAACTAAAGATTCAACAAACAAAACCTACACTAACCTAATTTCGGGATGGGTTCAACCCAGGAAGAACAAAATCCGGATGCCTAACCGGCATGAAAATGCCATTCTAGGTCAGCCACTTTTACTCGACACAACCGCGCAAGAGTCACCCACCTTTTGCCAAATTCTGATGAGGTGAGCCGACGCCTTTCCGTCCTAATCTTGACTTTAAGCTGATGCTTAAAGAACAAGATCAGTTGGGAAGAAGTGAACTTCTCGCCCTCATAGAATTGCTTCTTACGCGTCGTCCAAATCACGACTCTCATAAACCCTAGTAAGCAAAATAACACATATTGTTCAGCCTTCGTCATCCGCGGCACCACATTGCTACTAACAGAACTGGCTTCAAGGTTAAAGAACTTTCCTTGCAGCATACGGACCATGAGACCTTCAACAAACCTGCACAACTTCGCTACCATCCTGCAATGAAAGAAGGCGTGCCCAATGCTCTCGACTTCCCCACTACAGCGACGGCAGTTTGGAGATTTCTCCAAGTCCGCTGAACAAAGTCTTTTGGCGACCCAGAGAGCCCCACGAATCATCAACCAGGTGAGTGATGCCTCATCGTTATTGAGGCATTCCAACCCGGGCGCCCAAGGCAATATTAAGCGAGCCTCATGCTTCGTAAGACCGAGCTCGCCAATCACCTCATCACTCACGCCCCTCCCCCGCCCTGACTAACACTTGATATAACGCCCTACGAGACAACGCCTGGGGGTTGGAGAGGCCATCCGATGCCCAAAAGAGGAATTTCAGAGCAATAAGACATTCACGATAGAAGGAGCATTCGGCTCGGGGCAAACGATGGGCCTCATCCTCGCTCGAGTGCGCACTTCTCATGGATGGGAAATATTTACGGGCATCTTCCTTCCAGAAGGCGCCTTCCCTATCCGATTCGCGACACATTGGATCTATAAACTCGATGCGAAGCATATATTGACGGATCTCAATGCTAGGCATCCCCAGATCGCCTTCAGATGGATGAAGACAACGGATCTCCCGAGATACCATAGCGGCTTTGCCTCTCCACAAGAAAGAGAACAAAAGCCTTACTAATGACATTAGTGTGGTATACGGATGTGAAAATACAGAGAGTCGGTAAAGGAGAATCGAGTAGATCTGTGAAACACATAGTTCCGTCCACCCCTTCAAGGGAAGATTCCCTCGAGACCACAAATTAATTGCGATTTCGGCCTTCCCTCGCACCTCCAACCAATTAATTTCCAACTGGAGATCAGGACCGAACCAGACGCCAGGTATCTTGACCGTCCCATCCGTCCAGAGGAAAGGTGAGGGAAGAGAAACTCCCTTCCACGCACTCAACTGCAAGCCAACAGACTTATCGCGGTTGATCTTGGCCCCTATCACCATTTCATAACCACTGATCTCTTTGCTGACTTCGTCAATCTCGGCTCTACTCGACACAAGAACCGAAACGACATCAGCATAGGCAGAATACCTGGCTGAGGTGGTAGCCCCAGGCAGGGAAAATCCGCTTAGGACCGGATTCGTCTTGCGAAGGAAAGGTTCCAATGCAAGAACGTAAAGCGAAAGCGGACAACCTTGACGAATGGAGCAAGACAATACGAATGGCTCCGATTGTACCCCATTCACGTCCACCAGCGCACCGGGAGTCGCATACAGAAGTCTGATGCAGGTGCGAAAGTACGGCCCGAAATCGATGGTCAACCCTATCGAAGGCCTTGAAATGATCTAAATTGATCAGCGCGGCTTCACTGTCGACATTCTCAATGATCAAGCGTACTATATGACGGTTGTCCTGAATAGTCCTACCCTTCACAGCACAAGTCTGTTCGGAGCCAATCAGAATAGACAGGGCAGCCTGCAAACGGTTGGCTAAGGTCTTTGCCAAAACCTTTAACTCTGTATTTAACATAGTTAAAGGGCGAAAATTACCTATCCCATCCCCACCGTTCTTGTCCTTGAGTAGCAACTTGATCACACCCCTGGTGAAGCGCTGAGGTATAGATCCCTGCTTCATCCAGTTGTTGAAATCAGTTCCAGAAAAGGAACAAAAACGGGCGACTGCCTGAAGTAAACTTCGTAGGAAAGACTAATCTCGGAGATTTATCCCGACCAACCTGTTTCAACGCTTCCCAGATTTCCGACTCTATGATGGGACCCTAGCACCCAGTCGCTTCAGCTGCCTAAATACAGGGGAAGTCGGATAAATAGGCGTCGAACTGAGCAGGGCTCAGACCGGGCTCCCTGGTGAAAACTTCCTGAAAGTAATCACGAAAAGCCTCACATATGCCCGCGTTTCAAGGTCGGTTCGTTTATCCGGCAATGTGACGCATGCGATATGTCCCCGAGATACATTCTGAGGCAACTCAGCGGCAATATTCGTCGCCTCAGAGGACATTCTTTTTAACCTAGCCCTAACTACCAGAGCTTGATCCTTCTTGATAAGCAAGAAGGACAACTTATCTAAGGCTATTTCCCCACTATCACGGGATTTCACTGCCCGATCTACTTTTTGCTCTAAAGCCGTTTGCGCCGCTAATCTATCTAGAGTGAGTCGACGGCTAGAATCAGCAGCAAACGTTCTAATTTTCGATTTTAAATTGTCCCACCAGGCATTCCCCAAAACCGCCCCCGTCAATTCCCTTTGTATCATTAGTAGCAGCTGGTCCCGGAAATCCTGCTCACCAAATAGTGAGCAGTTTGATTTCCAGTATCTAGCCAACCTAAACTATATGGTCCGTATAAACTATATAATGAAAACTTGGACACTCTAAGAGCACTATATCGACTCTCCTAACTAAGACTCGGTCGTAGTAGCTATAAATAGCTCCAGCATCCGAGCCGCCACTATTTGTCAAACAACCATCTGGTACTTATCGACAAAATCAAACCAGTCGACAAAGTCCCGAAATGGTTTCTCGTCCAGATTGTTAGTACTCGAATTTGGCCCTATACGATCTATACCGTGGTCAAGGACGGCATTCCAATACCCCGCTAAAACTACCCGACGAGATGTCGTCAAAATCGGTTCGATCTGCCGAAACAAAGCAGGCCTCTCAGAATGGACATTGGGCGCATAAACCTCAATGAGACGAAGAGCCTTATCCTTTATGGTAACATCCAGGACGTAAAGACTGCCCGCCGGATCTGCGAAGACAAGAGTACACGCAGCCTTCACAGACTTGCTCACTAGCCAAGAGACACCTCTCGAACGATCTTCAAAGCATGCTGAATATTGTCAGAACCCCCTAGACAGAATGTCCTCATAGTCATGAGTAGAAAAACGGATCTCTTGGACACAAGACGCTGACTGGCTTCGGACATTCAGAATAGCTATGCAGAGAGACATAATGAAACCGATTAGTGTTGCTCTCCTCCATTAAACATGGACGGGGAAAGGACATCAACGGCCTCTCCCATCGAGCCTGTTCCCATCTCAGTTTTGATGGTACCGTCGGGAGACAGGACGCCTATGTCCAGAGGGAAAGTCAGTTTTAACGCTCTATACAGGGAGGGGTGAACAAAAAGAGGGCAACTCCCTGAACAAAATTGTTGCAAATTTTTTTTACAGTGTCATTATCAAAGCAGGCCATGGACGAAAACATGCCAAAGACTTCATTTGCCTCTGCCACCATAGCCCGAATTTGTTAACCGGCTTCACCCCCACCTCTGATGACAGTTAATGCCCTTTTGGCGTTGGGGAAGTTTCTGGGGTCTTCAAAGTTGTTTATTTTTCGGAAATTTACTAGAGATTTAATGTTCCCCATTTTTTTGGAGTATCGCAGAGCTTTGTCCTCTAGTTGTTTTGAGGCCTGGCACACGTCTTCCCCTGTGTTAAATATGGGTTTCGGTTTTTTATGAGATGTAGGGTCTACATTTTCAGGAGATGGGCTTCTTAGCCTTTTGGGATTGTCAGGGTTTTTTTTTTAGTTGCTGCAGGAGTTTTGACAGCGGATGGTTTGGGGCTAATAGCAGAAGTTTGGGCTTTGGCAAGTGAAACTCTGATGGGGACCTTTTTTAATGAAGTCATTTTTGTGGAAGATGGAGATGAGTATCTTAGGACTGGAGGAGGGATCATGATGTGTTGTTTGGCTGACAGGGAAGACGAGGCCGAGGAGATAGTGTCAGATTTTTTCCATTATTTTGCTTGAGAGAATCTCTAAGTTGGCGCAGTTTTTCAGCTTTCCCGAATGATGGTTCATATCTTTGTTTTTGTTGTCTTAATTTTTCTGAATAGTCGGGGAAACACCCTTAGAACTGCTTGAGGGAGTGGGACTGTGTGTCTTTTCCCGTTGGTGCTTCATTGGGACGAGGACCTGCTGCCCTGAGTTTCTCTCTAGCTTTTCCAACAACCTGCCATTCCCCCTTTTCCTCCTCCACAACCACACAAGCGGCGGGTGAAGTCTTTTCGGGGAATGGGATCCGTGAGACGCACCCAACCGGGGGTTGTACCACACCTTTCCCGGATGTTGGCATGCCCATTACAGGCGAATCGGAAACAACAGACTGAGCCCGTGGGCTATTTGGGTCGATGGCGGCCAGAACTCCAGAGGCCTTCATCTCTGGACAGGAAGAGGACAGGTGACCAGATCTTCTGGCCCTCAACACCCAGGCTTTTGGGGATGGAGACGAAGGCATTTCGATCCACCATCATTTCAAAACTCCATCCCCGCGTCAGATCGTCTTTGGACGCACTGAGTATCTGGCCAAATTGGCACAGATAGGCGGCTAAGTGCTTGCCGAAAATTTGAGGAGGGACCTCATAAATTGAAACGTTGGTCCTATGCCTGCCTTGATATTCGGTCCTCAGTATCACATCTTTTCTAATTAGGTCCCGTGTGCTCACCGCTTCGCAGTCGGCAGGTGAGGGCAACAGTATGTCCCTTTGCCTTTAATGACTGTGGTTTAATCCCCAGGGACGTCAATGATTTTATGACGGTGTCTTTAGTGGAGCGACAAATTTTACGCGAACGCTTGTCCACCACAAAGACCGACAGTTCTTTTTTCAACCTTCTGCAGCTCGTCAAGGTTTTGTCAAGAGTCCATCTTTTGTAAGAAGATGGCGTAGCTTTTAGCTTTCTCAAGGAACTCCGTAATGTTGATATTGCATTTAGGAGGGGACGACCAGCAAGTGGGCGTCTCCGACCGCTACATTGTCATCTTTGTTGGTATTGTCTGTTCTCGGTTCTTTTCTTGAAGTATCTTGGCTAGTTTCTGCTTCCATAATCTTTTCCTTTGTTTGGATATTTTGGCCTGATTCAGCCTCCATACTTTCAGCTGGAATATGAGAATTTTCGCTCTTTTCCGCCAAATTCTTTTCTTGAAGTTTTTGGCCATTATTGGCCACCATACTTGGTGACGATTCATTGTCCATTTCCGTATTTTTATTTTCTTCCGATTTATCTGGTGGTTCAGTCTTTCTTTTTAGTCCAGAATAAGTTTTTTTTTTCACGTTCTTCTTCGGAGCCATTTCTTTAAAACACTTAAATCTATTTTTTCCTTTTACAAAGATAAAATATTAAAGAAATAAAAGGATAAATAAATCACTAAAACAAATACAATAAGATAGACGTGCTAAAGACAAAACCTTACGCAAAATACAGACAAGAATAAAACTTTTAACTTAAAATAGGCGGACAAAAATTAAATATACAAAACAATCACAAAATTCTTTTAAAAGGACTATACACATAAAAGTTACACGTACAAAAAATTAAAAAATACACAAAGAAAGTCCAACAACAATAAAATAATACAGCAATAGGACTAGAAAATCAAAGAAATTTCGATAAAAATACGAAACTAACAAAGCACAAAAACAAATATGGCCGCTAAAAATACCAAGTCTGACCGTTAACGAAGAAAAACAAAAACGGTAAAAAACGTACAGATTAGACAAAAATTACAAATACAAGACAATTAAAACAATTATGTACAGAAAATATTTCACAAGTACAACACAGAAATCATAACGGATATTTAAAAAGGGAAACAAAGAACGACATAACACGTAATAACGTAAACAATAAAAAAATGTCTGACGGAAATAAAAAACGATAAACTTTAGCAGGGGATTACAGCAAATTAAAAATGAAACGGAAAATATAAAATGTTAAATTAAAAATAAAAGAAATCACAAAGCTAATAATAATAGAATGAGAGGAGAAAAAAAACGAAAAAGAAAAAATGGGGAGGGTAAGAAATGAAAAAGAAAAAAATCAAAAACTTTTCAAAAATGGAAACGTAAGAAAAAGTAAAATAAAAACAGACTTAACAGAACGAAATGGAGATCACAAATTAATCCAGGTAATAGTATCGCAAATACGACGTGGCAAAAAATCCGGTCAGTCACAGGTCTCAAACGGTAAGAATTGTTGCTTCAATTAAATTTCGTGCCAAAGACTTAACCCCCATGCGTGTAGCATTGCACTGTTTCGGGGGAACCAGGTTATGCAAAAGCATAATGGGAGCGCCCACTTTCAGTCTCAGTGTGTGAAGTGGTAGTCTGTAAGGTTGTCCGGGTCGGACGTACTGTATTTGTAGATGTAATCGTCCACGGGAATGCACTGCAGGAGTTGCTCATTAATGCTAGTAACTGTGGTGTTTTTTGGAGCAAGAACAGCTCTTTCAGAGAGCCACTCAAGGTCACAGCAGTTAGCACTAAGATGCGGAAAGACGGCATCTCTGAGCTGTTGTTGGGTGTCAACAACTGAACACAGTGTTCCCACGTTAATGTAGCCTTTAGCGTCTGAAGGCGTTCGGCCATCCCCGAGGTCTAGAAGGCCCCTTGAAAAATCAGTGGACCCGTTGTCCTCAGTAGTATGAGCGCGCATCTTGGTGGTCAGTTGCAATGACTGACATGGGCCCAGAGGTTGGACGACTTATGGCACGCACGAACAGCGTCGGCCCTTGTCCCTTTAGGAATGACAGGCACGGTTTGTCGAAAGTCACCTGACAGAAGGAGAGTCAAGCCACCCATGAGAGTAGTAAAGTCCGTACTGTCTTGAAGGGACCTATTTAACGCCATGCTTTTTTGTGAGTCATAGTGCACTCGTCCCACACTATGAACTTACAACGTCTTAATACGTCAGCCTGACCCGAATCTTTTGAAATGCTGCAAGTTGGAATTTCGGACTTGACAAGGTCAAGCGCAAGTCTAAACATCCGTTCGGCAGCAAGGTGGCCGAAATCCCGGATGAGGCAACATCAAGCCCGATATCTCCGTGCCGCCAGATTTCAGCTAGAATTAGAATGGGTGCATCTAGGAAGAAGATGCTACCGCGATGTTGTCGGTTCTTTGTTCTGGTAGGAGGCGTAATTTCTTCTCTTGGACATAGCGGTCGAGATCAGCAGTGCAATAAGACGTTTCGCGCAGTATTTCTGGTGATAAGTCGGCGGTGCCATCTCGCACTGGCGGAGGTAACCCGTATGTAGTTAGCGCAGCTCCACCCATTTCAAGAGCAATGTCTTCAACCTGAATGAGTGCCCTATTGTAAATAAGGTCGGTGTAGCCCAACTAGGCTGACGGACATTTCTTCTGTGTCGCGTACAAAATGTCTTCCGACATGAAGTCTTTGTACTTAGCCCATAAATCAGGGTCGGGGGTCATTTATTTCGCATCTTACTATTAAGATCGCGAATAAGGATCGAAGGGTCGCAGGTACCTGTAAGAGAGCTCCCTCTACCATGGCAGCATCCCATTGAGAATCATCCTCCAAAAGGCCACGTTTAAGGCAAGCCTCCCGGTAAGTGTTGCGCACGACACCGTCAACAGTGCGAATGTCCTCGAAGCTTGAAAGACCAACAACCTCATGAAGCAGAAGCCGGAGGAAGAAGCACTCCTGCTGATCTGGTGACACAGTGTACACCCGACCAAGGCAGGTGTCAAACTTAATGCCGGGGTACCCGTCAACGCTCTGGCCAGTCTTCCTGTGGCTCAAAATATTGTTCGCCCAAACGTAGTATGATGGAACTTGTGGATATTGCAAATTTCATGCGAACACGTCATGAAGGCACAACTTTTAACTGTTAAAGTTGTGTCTTTCGTGTTTTCGGCAAAAGCTACCGCAGTTCGTTAAGTGAAGTAAATCCGTTGTCCGTTCTCTAAGTGCACTGCCAGCTGTACAATTGCTGGATGCGTCTGATGAATCGGGGAGCCGAAAACGCGCCAAAAAGTCTCATTGCTGCTGAGGTACCGTCCAGCCAAGTACTGCGAAACTTCGTCTTGGCCGTTGTCCCCCTTAACGCTGAACATGGCGGCATCGCTGCCGTTGTTAACGTACTTACATATGTATTTAATGGAGCGGATGGAATTGCAGAACTCAACGCTTATATGAGCATTGAATACTTTTAGAAGAAGTGGACAGTAGGGGACCACTGAACTGTTGTCAACACGGTACCCCCACCACTTGCATCGTTCGCCCGCCGGAGCCCTTCACCGGTATAAATGATATCCGTCCCCACCGGTTTGCGTCTCATCAACAAATGTCTTAGGAAACCCCATAGAGCACGGTGCGCCGTTTTGACAGCAGGCGCGGGCCTCGTAGCCTGGACCGCATGGCCCATGGACCATGTGGGATTTCACAGCCTCGAATAGGTCCTGTCCTCATCCGGATCCGGAATTTCGCCAGAAATGACTATGTCAATTTGACTGGCGTCAATTTTTGTAGAAAAATGGTAGTCCCCTTTTTTGCCACTCAACAGTGTACATGTCACATCTACAGGTCCAAAAATCTGTTCCTTGACTATTAATTCCATAAGATTTCCCAGTTTAAAGTGGAATACGCAGGTGGTAATGTCATGTCTGTGAGTGTAATCCTGTCTATTTCAGGTTGCATGTAAATGTTACAAATAAGCCTGGCCGCCCATATTGCCTAACGTATGTCAGAGCGTCCTGCGTGCGTTCATGCATGTAACGCCCCCCCCCCCCGTGTATGTAGAGGGCAGAATGCACAGCTTCCCTAGGTCGCGGGGATTGACTTCATTTCGAAGGCTGTGACGTAAGTGTACGTAGGAGTCTGAGCGCAGCTGTTTCTGATGATACCGTATAAAACAAAGCCTCTCCGATTCCATCTTTACGGCCATGTCAACCGCAAACAGGTGCAAAAGCTCCCTGCATCTATAAAGCAGGTTGAAATCTCCATCCCTAACCATGAACCGGTATGAGTAGAAGGCCTTGGATGATAAGGTTTTGGAAGACGTTGTAGGTTGGCCACCCGGAGTATGAAGGGGAATTCCGAAGTGGTAGCCATTGTCACCATAAGGGAAATGTAAAGGGTACTGCAATGCGTCATATGATCGATGGGTCTCTGAAATCCTGCGAAGAGTGACGCCTCTTGATTTGAGGACAATATCGCGAGTGCGGTCTTGCTCCCCATGTATAATAGCGGCACGCAGTAGCATTGTAACAGCGTTCGTGTTCATCATGAGGCCGTTTGGGGGCGTCAATTACAATGCTGAAGGAAGGAAAGGGAGCATTTTCGAAAGCATATTTAAAACTGCGAATGTAGCTGTTAACCTCGTGAAGCATGAGCTGAAGTAGTAGTATGATGTCTCTGCGAGGAACTCTTCCCGACAGCGGCAAAATACCAATCCGGGTTTCGTCCTGTACGTTGTAGCCTGCAATAAAATACAGTTGAAGGAAATTAGGCATAGATGTCTCCTCAGGCAGCATAGACCCTATGCGGTGGTATACCTGCCCCTGTACTTTGAAAGTGGACATCCAACCCTCTTCTCGAACCACCTAAGCCCCAAATGAGGTTATTTGAAAGGAGTTGTTGTATTTCCTAATTGTTTTAAGTATTTCGAACAAACCTACGAAGCAGCCCTAGAAGTTGCCGTTGTATCAACGTCCCTGGATTGACGGCGCCCCTGCGGTCGAATGTTTCAGCTGCCCTCGACCTGTCAGTGGTGGCAGCATTCTTAGCATTTCGAACTGATCTACGGAGCAGTGTCTCAGCAGCTCTAGCGATTGCTGTTGCAGCAGCGTTCCTGGATTGATAAGCGCCTGCGGTCAAGTGTCTCTATTGCCCTTGATTTCTCAGTGGCAGCAGCGTTTTTTACGTTACGAAGAAGCCTTTGATGATGAGTCTCGGAAGCCCGAGATGCAGAAGCAGTTGCTACAGCCTGTACGTTCATTCTCGACCATTGTGCATTCTTGAACCTTGATCACAACGAAGCACTGTAGGCAGCTTTCCCGGCCAAGCAGGTGGCATACTCTTCTTTTGACTGCGAGGCCTTCGTGAGGGCACTCCGTTGAGCGACCTGTGATAGTCGCATTGTAGTCTGCTCCTGGGAATCGCGGGCCTCTCTTGCCCTCATAGCGGACGCTCTCGCAGACCGAAGGCTAAGACGTACCCTCCTTTTGCCAAAAAGGAGGGTACGTCTTAGGGGAAAACTAATGGGGAAAACTGCTACTAGTAGTGATTGATTAGTGTTGCTCAATTGCAGTTGTACAAAGTCTAACTTAGTATCGCAAAGCGTGAGCCAGAATCGGGAAGGCAGGTATTTAAGTAAAACAGCTGAATAAATTGTTTATGGTAGTTGAAAAAATGTAGTTAAACAGACAAACGGAAAACACAAACGTAAGAAACAACTTGCGGTAGGAGAAATGATCAGTTGAAGGAGCCTATCGCATCAACTGGATGGCGGCGTAACAGGAGCAGAAGTGAGACCTTCGTCCCACAGCTGTGCCAAGCAGGTTCAAATGCGAAGTATTACTGGCCAGTCGGTTGTGCCAATCAACTAGCGTCTTAGGATCTGGAACACCAGTCAGCGACCGCGTGCTGCACTCAGCCAGTGAGATACTGCTATGTGAAGCATGGTCACATGTGTGTGAATAACAATCAGCTGTAGAGTCTGTAGTGTAGACGTCTCAGTTGAACATAAGTTTGATTGGTGTATACGCAAATTCCGATGAAGTCATGATTGTATCGACTTCCCTCATGTATTAGTAGGTCACAAAGGAGCTCACAGTGCAGAAATTTTTAATTGTCACGACTAAAGCCGATAAAGTTAATCAAAATCCAAAGCAAGTTGCGAAAAACATCACCAAATTCAGGTAAACTCGATTTGAATGGGAAGTCAAAAGGGGTATATTTCATCGATTTCTATCCGATAATTGAAACCGATATTGAAAACGAAAGTCAGCACCTCAAGACTGTCGGTAAATACGATGCTCAACGGGAATTTTGCTGAACATTCTTCGCCATTTGCAAAAAATATAGACAAAGATCAGCTACACTGGATTTGAATCGGATGTCCCAAAGTGATAGATTGTATCGATTTTTTCCAGTAATTGATATCGATATTGAAAATGAATGTCAGCACCTCATAACTGTTGATAAAAACAATGCTCAACGTAATTTTGGTGGAAATTCTTCGCCATTTAAAAAAAATATAGCCAAAAATCATTCCGATAATTGATACCGATATTGAAGAAGAAGGTCAGCAACTAATAACTGTTCATAAAACTAATGCTCAACATGATTTTCGTGAAAATTCCTTGCAGTTTGCGAAAAACAGAGTAAAAAATCAGCTACATTGGATTTGAATCGGATGTCCCAAAGTGATCGATTTTATAGATTTTTTCCGATAACTGATATCAATTTTTAAAAACAAAGAACAGAACCTCAAAACAGGACATTGCAAGTAAGGACATTGCTCAATGTAAGTTTGGTGGATAGCACTTGTAATTTGTGAAAGCTATCACTGAAAAACTGATGAATTTTTTTCGAATCAATATTCGAACCCCTATCGGTTTTTTCGATTTTTTCCAAAATCGAAGGAACAATAGAAAAATCCGAAGACGGCAAGTACGAATGCCGTAAATTTCCGATCTGTGTGAATTTTCATGCCAATCGGACGAACGGTTTGCTCAGGATGAGGTAACAAGTTGAAAAACACACAGACGCACTAACAGAATACCATTTATAGAGACAGAATATATATATATATATATATATATATATATATATATATATATATATATATATATATATATATATTAACCAAATAATAAAAATCAATCAGAATTTCTGTTGGTTTGGTCAAATACATCAATATTGAAGGATAACTTTGAAATCCAAATCCTATTTATTTATTTTTTGTTTGGGTCGATTTTAAGAGTGTTTTGAGGATGTACTTTACAACTTGTGCAAGGATTGCATATGGAGGCTGCAAAGAGGAACAATCGTTTTGATTTTGAAGAGTTTTGACGAGCGTTTTTATGCCGATAAGTGTTTAATTTTTATTTTATTTTGCTAAAGACCTTTTGAACTTTTCTTTGCCTTTTTATTGTGTTGTAGATATTTATGCATTTTTGTTCCTTTCGTTTTTATTTATTTTCTTTCGTGTATTTTTCCCAGTTTTCATTATCCTTTCTGTTTTTATTTGTTTTTGAATTGCTTATTGTCTTTGGTTGTCCACCGTTTTTTTTCCGTTTTATTTTGTTTGTGTATATTGGAAAAATAATTTTAAAAAAAAGGGTTTCCGACGCATACAGCAAACCGACTACAAAGATGGACTACAATATTGCTAAATTATAACTTCAGCATGAAGTACATACCATCGATTAAATTTGGCTACGCTGATGGGCTGTCCAGGTTAATTCCTAAAAGGAGCGAATCATTAGAAGACACGGTAATTGCCTCACTGAAGTCAGAAGAAGAGCTGAAATTTACTGTGTAATGCATTTCGGGAACTTCCGGTAACTCTAGAAAAAATAAAAGAAGAAGCCACCAGGGACGAGTATATCTTGAAAATAAAAGAAAAAATAGCCAAGAGGGACCAGTACACAACAAATGTTTTTTCGCTTTGCGATACAGTATTGTTATATAGAGAACGTGTGGTGATTCCATACACACTGCAAAAACAAATACTAAAGGATTTTCATACTGGTAACCCAGGCAGCACTAGGATGAAGAGCCTAATGCGAAGTTTTGTTTATTGGCCGAATATGGACAGGGACATTGAGAACGCAGTGGCAACATGTAAAGGCTGTGCTTTAGCTGCAAAGGCCTGGTCTTGGTGAGGACAATTTTCGTAGCTATTTGGCTGACTTACCTCAGCTTTCGCCGACTGAAGCGGCTAGCTGCAAGGGAGAGATCACGGAAGGCGAGATCTACGCGGCATTGAAGAAGATCGGCAGAGGCAAGTCGCCCGTCTGGATGGTTTTCCCTATGAATTGTACTTGAGGCTGTCACACATATTTGTTCCGATTTTGACTGTGGTGTTCAACAACTGGTTCCAGCAGGGGTCCCTCCCCGAACGTTCTCCAGGGGTGTGATCACACTGTTGAAAAAGGGCAAGGGTGTTGATGTGAAACTAGTTGAATACAGGCCCATAATTCTGCTAAACACAGAGTTAAAGATTTTGGCCAATATCCTGCAGGAGCGTTTGCAGTCAGTTGCCGAGTCTCTGTTGGGTCCTGAGCAGACTTGTTCTGTGAGGCGCCGAACAATTCAGAGCAACCTGCATCTGATACGCACGATCATAGAGGGTGTAAAAGACGACGATGAGCCGCGCTGATCAATTTGAATCAGTCCAAGGCATTTGATAGGGTTGACCATCGCTACCTTGCTGCTGTCCTGCAGGCCGCCGGATTCGCACCCGACTTCTGCCGCTGGATTAGCCTTCTGTATCCCTCCCCCAGTGCAGTGGTACAGGTGAACGGGAAGCTGTCGGGCGCTTTTGCGCTGTCTAGGTCGGTTCGTCACGGTTTTCCACTGTCGCCCCTACTTTATGCTTTGGCGTTGGAGCCTCTCTTTCACGGTCTAGGAAGTTCTTCTATCGTCTTTTAGTGGAGGGGGTAGCGAGGGATTCCCTACGTGATCAGCTCTGCTTGTCGGAGGATGAGTTTCGCTCTTACTGGTCTTGGGCACTAGCGGCGGATTTTCTCAGTATACCTGAGTTTTCACTTACCAGGCGATTGGCTCGGAATCGGCTGCCTCTCAATGACAAGGTCTTCATATGGGGCTTGGCGGATTTGCCAGACTATGAACGGTGTGACCTTGGTTTAGAAGAAACGGCTTTGCAGGCCTTCTACCATTGCCCCCGTGTCCGCACTTTATGGGACCATGTCGGCAAACTGACGGCTCGTCTCGATACCGAAAAGCTTGTGCCCATTGATCGCGCATACGCGTGTGACAATGTGTCGCCCCCGTAATCCGGGGTGAAACGAATGGTGTTCCTGACGCTGCTAGCCACGGCTCGAATGTTGATTTGGACGACGCGGATGGAGGAAGTCTTGCAAGGCAACCGTCTTTCTCATCAGGATCTTATTCGATTCTTTGAGCATCAGCTCAAGATAAAGATTAGAACTGATAGAAAACGATTGCATTCGACAGTCTTCAGCGAAAGGTGGGTGACTGAGGCGAGCTTGGTTCGTTTGAATGGGGCTAGCTTTGATTTTCTCTTCTAGGTCAACCTATGTCACATCGGGGTGGTTTCCTGTGGAGCCATCCCCTTCGTTAGGTTAGACAAGCTTATGTGTACCTAGTTAATATGAGTAAATGTTGTTCCTGGCCTTGTTCCCGGCTACATCTTTGGTTATGAGCCAAGTTGAGATTCCCAACCTCCCCAGCTTTATACACGGCCGTATAATTTTTTATCCTTTTCCCACTCCCTTAGCGAGATTGTCTCTTGATTTTGTCCCACGGGCAGAATACAACGGCCTCTCTATTTTGAGGGTTGGACGGGTCCTACTAACATCAGTTATGTTTATTTCACTTTTGAGTCTTTGTTTAGTTTGTTTTGGGGTTCATTCCCTTCCATCTCATATTTCATCACAGATTTTTAAGTATTTATTATCATTAAATTTATATGGCATGGGCGCGTTTTGAGACGATGCGGAATTATGGTGTATGAAGGATTGATTGGTGATGGACGAGTTTTTGTGGTGAATGGCCAAATTGCAATGAGTGAATGGGTCGTGAATCAGATTCGCTAGGTATAAGATAGTTAGTGAAGACCAGCCTCACCCTCAATCCCTCCCCTTTTTCGGCCCTGTGCCACAATTGTATTTTTATACAATACCGGAAACAATGTGTAACTGCTCAATTATCTTTTTCACAAGAGGCGTAGTAATTACAGAATGGAAATTATGGAGAATCATGATCATCAACGACCTGAAGGTAGTTGATTTCAAATATTTCTTTCATCAAAGTAAATTCATTTGTAACAACGAAAACGAAATTTAGAATGTGAATAAGATTTGTTATATATAAATATAAATATAAACTAAAAGTCATGAATATAAATAACCTAAATAATATAAACCTAAAACAAAATAACTTCGAAACGCCGATTTCCTTCTGTTACCTCTCTTAATCCTCAGTGGTTTATATATATACGGCACTTAAAAAGGGCAGTAACACATTGTTTTAAGACCGCTTGAGGTGTTAAATTAAAATTCATTACGCAGTGTTGATGCCTATGTCCACACAGTCTGTCCTGGCTGATTCTCTCTCTCTCTCTCTCTCTCTCTCTCTCTCTATATATATATATATATATATATATATATATACAAATACACTTAGTGCAAGAAACAACAGAATAACCGACTGACAGACACACATTGGGTAGAAACTAATTTGTAAGAGTTTTAGACACAGTGTCGTTTAATAGAGTTGTCAGGGATGATGCTGAGCGATTTGTATGTAGCAGACAAGATCTGTTAACGGGATGTAATCATATATTGTCCGCTTGAAGCGTGCCTCAGAGAACGATAGGCGTTTAATGGATTTATATGTCAGTTGCTGAGTCGAAACGCTGCGACATTTATCATAACTGTCGCGAAATGTTTCCGTTCGACTAACTGAATGCCATGTTTGATAAGGGTTTTCTATTTCTATCCCGCAAACATAGTTTCTCTGTTCGGGATTATGAAGAGGTCGATGGAAATTTGAAGTAGATCGATTTGTAAGAAGATTTTGATAGATTCTATAGTATTACGCCTTTACAGAATGGGATCGCAGTTTACATATTTACAAACCTATTAACATTATACTTTTGAATAAATGGAGGGACTGTATGCGAGTGAGAATACGCATATATAAAAATATGCATATACAGGCGGATTTCAGCAGGCATATTGATGGAATATGCAAAGGCGAAAATACAATAAAATTGAAATTTATTGTTTGGAAGAGCTTCTTTGTAGATTTTAAAACTTTTCAGCACCCCTTAAGTAAATTAGCGGAAAATTAGCATTTTGATATTTGTGAAATACTAAATTTGACAAGGACCTACTCTACCCACTTCTTAAATTCAGGATTGTAGCGTCCCCTCGCATAAATAATCGTATATAAACAGGGGTTGGACAAAATAATTGAAACACTTGTTAAATTCAAAGAAAATTTAGTTAATATGGAGTTGGTCCTCATTTAGCCTCATATACAGCTTTAATACGTCTAGGAATGGAATCATAGAGCTTTCTGACTTCATCCAGAGGAATTTTCAGCCATTCTTCCATTAACACCTTCTCCAGCTCACGACGGTGGAGGATAGCGGCTCCTAACTTGTTGCTCCAAAATGCACCACAAATGTTCAATAATATTGATATTTGGAGATTGGGGAAACCACTTCATGTGTTCTAGCTCACTTTCATGATCTTCATACCAATTATTAACCACTCGAGTGGTATGTATTGGGGCATTATCGCCTTGGAAGATGCAGTTACCATCAAGGAATAAAGTCTGAGCCATTGGATGAACATGATTTCCCAAAATGTTCAGGTAATCTTTGCTGTTGATTCTACCATGCAGAGCAACTATTGGACTGAGACATTTCCATGATATGGCGGCCCAAACTATCACTGATCCACCTCCATGCTTCGCTGCTGGAAAAAGACAGGCAGAGTTGTAAGCTTCTTTGAGCTGCCTCCACACATAAACTCACTCTGAAGTTGGGAAAAGAGAAAAACTGGACTCGTCTGAGAATATGACTTGCTTCCATTGGTCTGCAGACCAGGCACTTCAACCTCTTCTAAATGTTGCAAGTGGAGAGAAGAGGTTTCGTCACAGCGGCTCTTCCATGATATGCAGCCTTATGGAGCTCACAGTTTTAGTAGAAACTGGGCTATTCAGATGATTATTTAAATCAGCAGTCACTTTGGCCGCAGTAGTCCGATGATTTTTTGCCACATTGTGTTTCAATGCATGTCGGTACCTGTCAGTAAGTTTGCAAGTCCGGCCCAAATTGCTACGGTTGCTAGAGGCTTTATCAAGTCTCTCAAATTGCATCATAGTTCTTGATATGGTAGCTCCTGAAAAACCAAACAGTTCAGCAACCTTAGGGATCAAGATTTCTGCCATGCGAGCTCCAACAACATGACTTTTTCTAACTCGGAGAGGTCACGTATTTAGCTTAAATTTTACTAAATTCTAAAAAATGAATAAGACAAAGACAGTAAATTAGATAAATAAACATATTTACAATAGATGTAACCACCAATTACGAAGTTTTAGTTAAAATTCTTAATATAATAGGTCTTTGAAATATAGGAGTGGAATTTGAACCTGGTCCAATTATTTTATCCAAACCCCATATATATATATATATATATATATATATATATATATATATATATATATATATATATATATATATATCAAGTACGTGGTGCAGTTCAATTTATATTACATGAATCATTCATACAAAAAGCAAATAGTGAAGTTAATGATATAAATGGCGAGAAAACATCTTCGCAAACAAATTCATTAACATTCATTAACCCTGAAGATGTAGATGAATGTTATGATCCCTGTTTTTAATAAATTCCAGTTGCATAAGTTTT
The DNA here is from genome assembly GCA_964036315.1 of Acanthosepion esculentum. NCBI lineage: Eukaryota > Metazoa > Mollusca > Cephalopoda > Sepiida > Sepiidae > Acanthosepion > Acanthosepion esculentum. Next base: position 77,822,130 of record OZ038499.1, on the reverse strand, counting down.
TTTTACAAGCTTTCGTCTGTTCATACAGACATCATCAGGTATGGAAATAGATTTGTTTGTTACATCCAGGCAACGAAATATTAGATATAATCCGAAATATGTTTTTTTTAGAAATGTGTTATTGTTAACAGTATGAAATTTTGGAGCGTGCAGTCGCAATGCTGAGGTTGAATTTTTTAAAAATTTAAGTTTGTGCGTTTTTGTACTAATATGGTAATAGAAGAATTCTTATTTAGTAGTAGTTTTTTTCAGTCGATGTAGCATGAACTAAATTGTTAAATTACACGAATCATTTATTGTATTTATTACATCTAATCTTTCGTTGTCCTGATTATTGCCTGGATGTAACAAACAAATCTATTCCCATATCTGATGATGTCCGTTTGAACAGACGAAAGCTTGTAAAAAAACTTTATGCAACTGGCATTTATGTAAAAACAGGGATCATCTTCTACAGGTTCGGGGTTAATGTATTTTAATAAATTTGTTTGCGAGGATGTATTCTCGCCACTTATATCATTAACTTCACTATCTGCTTTTTGTATGAATGATTCATGTAATATAAATTGAACTGCACCACATACTTGATATTAAAAGAAATGATCCAACATGCAATTTTTCGGATAATAACTGTGACATTCCTCTAGTTATTGAACAATTTAGTTCATGCCACATCGACTGAAAAAACTACTACTAAAAAAGAATTCTCCTATTACCATATTAGTACAAAAACGCACAATCTTAAATTTAAAAAATTCAACCTCAGCGTTGCGACTGCACGCTCCAAAATGTCTTACAGTTAACAATAACACATTTCTAAAAAAACATATTTCGGATTACATTTAATCTTTCGTTGCCTGGATGTAACAAACAAATCTATTCCCATACCTGATGATGTCTGTATGAACAGACGAAAGCTTGTAAAAAGACCTTATGCAACTGGAATTTATTTAAAAACAGGGATCATAACTGTTAAGGGGTCTCCCCTTTTCACACAAATGGACTCACCCAAGGTATACATATACTACTACCAGTATTACCCGAGGAGAGTAGTGGTACGTTGAGTCAAAGAGTCGAGACGGAACGACAGAAGAGTAGTAGAGTTCAGTAGTAGTAGAGTAAGTCACACACAGAGGCGGCGGCCAGCGTCACAGTTAGCGAGCACGTAGACTCACTAAGGAGTCATACCGCGATACTTCAATACCAAGACTGTATATATATTAGTACTACTAACCCGCATTCCTGGATCTACTAACCCGTATTACCAGTTTGTATTATTACGATAATACATTTATTTTCCTAATCCATTCCTGGCGTTTGTTATTCATTGATATCGGATTTCATCCCGGAATCCACAACAATAACATTCATCTACAAGTTCGGGGTTAATGTATTTTAATAAATTTGTTTGCGAAGATGTATTCTCGCCATTTACATCATTAACTTCATTATCTGCTTTTTGTATCAATGATTTATGTAATACATATATATATATATATATATATATATATATATATATATATATATATATATATATATGTGTGTGTGTGTGTAATTTGTTAAAATTTACCTCGACATATTTTGCCAATAATTCGGCGTCATCAAGCAAATAATTTCATTTGCAAAGAATAAAGTGAACATGATTCACGTTATGGTTCTGTACGCTAAATTTGTACCATAACTGTATCATTATATAAATTATATGATTACTACTTTCTTCATTCTTCTAATTCTGTGTTGGATCTTGTTGATTTCATTTACAAGAGCCAGTAATATTGTACAAAAGTATATACTCTCCGCATTTATATATTATATAAAATGAAACACCCAGTTTATTAGTCATTCATCGTAAAATGTCTGATCATAATTTTGACTTAAAGGTTACAGGTATGATCGCTATGTATTGAAATTGATCGAATGATACAATGTGATATAATTAAAAGAATAAAAATAAAAGTGACAAAAGGGCTGAATGTGATAGGCGAAGTTTATAATTTTATTTATCAGTCGTCAAAAATTAAAGTTTTTATTGAACATCTGTGTGTACTAGCGTTTGTTATATTTTTAGCTTTTTTATAAATAATATCCATTCCGTTAATAAAGCCGTTATTTTATGTTATAAGGTTTTATGAAACCTTTTTGATGCAACTTAGCTATTAACTTGAGGTTTCGAAATTCAAGACAGCTAAAATGTCTGTCAAATGACAGACATTTTACAGTTACACAAATCTCAAGTTAATAGCTAAGTTGCATCAAAAAGGTTGACGGATAAAAAGAAATGTTCAATAACTTTAGATCTTACAAAAGATAAAACAAAACTGGAAAGTAAAATAAAATAAGGATCAGTAGATACTACTGAACTGGGAAGAATTTCAGTGAAGATCCTGAAGAACGACGATGTCCTGGTTAAAACTATTATCACAGTTCCATATTTAAATCAGCATAGCACTTTATATGGTAAAATTACACTTGCAAAAAGTCACTTTAATTTAGGATTGAATTATCTCTCTCTAATGTATTTGTTATTTCAGTCGGCATATATTCTGGTGAAACGTGTGTCCCTATCGAAGAAACGTAACGCTGTAACAACGCTTGCTCAGAAAAAAATAAGAAATATCCATTGGTCTTAACACATTTCAAACTATGTTGTGCTTCAACGAATTAAACATATGCAGAGATGATTGTTCACAGCATCGATGACAGTGTGCAGGGTATCTTCTACGATCTCAAGATGATTGAAGAAATTGTACTATAGAGAACTTACATATATATATATATATATATATATATATATATATATATATATATATATATATATATATATATATATATATATCTATATATATCGTCTCATAGCGTCCGCAACAATATGCTCTTCCATAAATTATATTCATCCAGATCCAGAACAACTTTGAAAATAGTATCTGCTTTTACATTTGGTTGATGTAATACTTCTAACTTGACTTTTGTTCTTTCTTCTAAATATGTACTTGATACAAATCGTTTATGACAAATTTTCTATGTTTTCTTCAGTTCTCCTTTAAGTTTAGCAGCTACTTTACTGTAAATACCAGATTGAGAATGGTGTCTCAGCATCAATCCCTTCTTTAGATAATTGCTGACAAACATTTGCTGATTTCCTGGTTAATAAGTTTGAAGATGTCACTAATTTGGATTCAGTTTTGATTTTGCTATATTTTCTCCTTTTTTGTATATTGTTCTTCAGATCTTTCGGGCCCTTCATATTTACTCTCTGATTGAATATCTGATTCAGAAGTTGAAGTTGTTGATATTATTACTTTTGTTGAAATTCGCTCCAAGTACATATTTCTTCTTTTGGGTGGGTGAATAGCTTTAGAACTCAGTCTTTTCAGATGTATAACATGTCCTTTGTTTCCGATCTGAAAATGATATAATCGTCAGCTATTCAAGATTTTCTTTTGTGTTCTTACAAATTTCTTTCCATGGATCATATATATTACTCGTAGGTGTTCTAGTTTTATTTGTATGACATGGATTGATAAATTTTGGAAATTTAACTTGCTAATTCTTTAGCGATTTCCTTTATACCTTCTTTCCTTCGAAATTGGATTTTGAGTGATATCGTGCTCTTTTTTACAGTGATTGTTCTTCTAGTGGAACAGTTCTTTTCTGATGTGATTCTTGAAGTCTTATGAGATTCTTCGTCCAGATCTTCTTGTTTCCTTCAGTGATACAAGAACTTTTTTATGAGACTTTATGGTTAAGAATGAATACTCGGAAATCTTTCCGGAAATAAATCAACGTTGCTCAATCAGGAAGCTTATATATTTTGAAACAAAAAATAATAATCATATTTTCCCATTCATCTTATCTATTGATTTATTACTGTGAAATACAATAATTGCGGCACCAGGACAAAAAGGTGGAAATGGGATGAGGCTGGCCAACATTAACTATCTTATGCCTAGCTAATCAGATTCACGACTCACCTATACATTTCAATTTATGCATTCAACACTTCATCTTTCACCATTCACTATGACATATACCACAATGCCCCACAATCACAGATAAGCTACAAAAAACAGCATATGGCATAAAAATCTACAAATGTCCAAATGTCCTTACGCGAATGTATATAAGAACATAATGATAGTGTGGAATGAGTGAGAGGGGATGAAAACAAAAAAACGAACTAAAATATAACAAAACATCAAACTAAAAACAACAAATGTTAGTAGTGCCTGTCCAGTCCACAAAAAATAAGAGTGGCCTCTGTATTCTGTATTCAGACAAAATCAAAAATCTCACACACTAACGGAGAGGAAAGGATGAAATAAACATAGGCGTGAGGAAATCAAAGACTGACCCAGTCAAGATGAAAAATGAAAACAAACTGGGAAGGGTGGGAATCTCGACTTGAATCATAACAAAAAGGAGAAGCCAGGAACAGGCCTGGAACTACACATATTCCCATTAAATAAGTAAGTAAAAAAGAGGGAGGGTTCAACAGGAAATTACCCCGTTCTGAAAAAGGGGACTTAAATAAGAAACTCAAGGCTAGCACCGTTCACAAGAACCAATCTCGCTGCTTCCACCCTCCTTTTGCTGAAATCTGTCGACATCAAAAGCTTTCTATCAGTTCTGATCTTCACCTTTAGCTGATGCCGAAAGAATTCGACCAGAGCCAGAGAAGAATAGTGTTCATATCACAAGATTCTCTCCATATGCGATTATGCGAGTTCGATGAGCACGAGATTTTCTGGACCGATACGAGCCGGTAAATCGCCGAACGGGTTCACCTCAATACAATAGTAGAAGGCGTGCGAAGCCGTTTCCTCTAAGACAAGGTCACATAGATGACAATACGGCAAATAGGCCCAACTCCATCGAAAAGCTACGTCATTGAGTTCCGAATCAATCGCCAAGTAAGCAAAAACTAAGGGTTTCTGAGGTATGCCTAAGACCAGAAAGGGCGCAATTCGGCTGCCGATAAGAAGAGCGGCCCACAGAGTGGCTCCTTTGGTATCCCCTCCACTAATTTCTGATACAAAACCCTCCTAGGCCGTAAAAGGTTACTGGATCGAGGAATGACATTCACGGCCGCTCGAAATTCTTTGCAGAAACTCGACTAATTCCGGGGATTACGAGGGTGCATAGCCCTAGTAGCGGGTGGAATGATGGTAAGACTAGGGAAGGCTCTCTAATAGTTCCCTTCAAGATCAAGACCTCTGTCATCGCGCGGTATAAGAAATTGACCTCCAGGCTAATCCACCTGCAGAAGTCGGGTTTGAATTCGGTGGCCTGCAGAACATGGTTGACCCTATCAAATTCCCAGGACAGGTCCAAATAGATCAGCGCGGCTTACTCGTCGCCTTTTGTCCCCTCTAGGATCCTTCGGATCAGATGCAGGTTGCTCTGAATTGTTCGACCCTTCACAGCACAAGTCTGCTCAGGTCCCAACAGAATCTCGGCAACTGCAAAAGTTCTGTCAGGATCTAGACAAAAATCTTGAACTGTGTTTAGCAGAGTTATGGGCCCGAAATCTTTTAACTCCCGCCTACTATCCTTGCCGTTTTCAATAGCGGGTGGCCCCCTGCCGGAACCAGTTGTTGAACACGACAGTCAAAATCGACACAAAGATGTGCGACAGCCTCAAGTAAATCGGCTCTCGAAATGCCAACGAAACGTTTGTCATTGGTCGACCTCAGAGCACACTCTTTCTGAGTTATTGTCCTCACGAATGTATCAATCGGAACCTCTACAGATCTCTTCATTTCACGGCTTCTTGTTTAACCTATGCCTAACTATTTGACCCTGGTAACGTTCGCTAGCCGAGATCTTTAGAGTCTGCCTAGCTAAACCTATCTCTAGGGAGTCCTCTCATCTTTCACGCGGGACAAACTATCCTCGATAGCCTTCACTGTTTTAACGATATCTAGTGCAAGACGCTGGCTATATTCGGTGGTAAATGACCTAATCCTGTCCTTAAGCCTTTCTCAGCATGTATTCCCAATAACTACACCCACTAGTTTCTGCTGCAATAGTTTGATTAGCTGTTTCCGGGAGTTTTCACCAGTCGACTAAAGGCAGATTGAATTTCCAGTGGCCTAGCATCTAACGCTATCCGAGTACAAACGATCAATTGTTCGAATAGCCTAACTAGTGGAACGTAGAACATTGTTGAAAGTCCATATCGGCCCTTCTCGCTAACATTATATCCAGGTAGCTGGCTATCCGGGTAGACGGCCACTTGTGCTCACATTCACATCTTCCACCAAGGGGGATTGACCCGGTATCTATCGATGAGATCAAACTCGCCAGTCAGATTCACCAGGTTACGATCGCCCACTCCCGCTAGTTTCCCGACCCCTCTCTATGTTGGGGTCCAGGATGGTATTCCAGTCTCCCATTAAGACTAAGCGTGACGAATTCACCAGGCCTATTTGAGGGAAAAACGCTCCCTCTGATTGCTGGACGAATAAACCGTAAGGATCCGAAACGAACTGATGTTCACGGTAATATTGGCCACGATCAACCGCCTACCCGGTATCGACATGAACAAGGTCCACTCTCACACCCAGGGTACGTTTAACCAGCAAGAAAACATCTCTGGCCAACTGGTCCCCGTATGCTGAATAGACTATACAATCGTTAGATGTTACACGAGCATCAACCTCTCAAACAAAGTCTGTTTCCTGGATCGCCATCAGGTCTACGCCGAAGGACAGGAGATAACGAAGTAGGCGGTCAGCCTGACTCTGATCCCTCAAGCCCCTCGCATTCAAACTATCTTGAAAAACATTTTCCATGTTTGTTACCCTAGTCACACACTGGGCGGAAATCTGCTGATGAAAGGACACCGACAGATTATCACAGTTTCCCTGTGTCCATCTCTGTCGTCATGCGACCGACTAGGTCAATACCACCGACGTTCGTGTGATAGGTGAGTTTTAGGGCCCTATTTAAAGAAGGATGGAGAATAACTGGGACCCTCACCGCGCAGAACCTTTGTAATTTTTTTAAGTCGGGCGTACTCATTTTGACCATTCTGTTTTTCGGAAAGTCGTCCCTTGCCTCTGAACGGTGATCCTATACGTTCAAGTCCCTCCCCGTGTTCCGGATCCCTACGGCCTTCGGAAAATTTTGGAAAATTTCGAAAGTCTTCCACTGATCGCCCGTCCACGGAAGAGGTTTTAAACAGTGGTCTCAGTGACCCGCCTGTCTACTTGACAGCACTTTCCCCGCCTAGGATAATTTTTGGGTCGTGGGGAGTGCTATGTGAGGGATATTGGGAGGAGGCGTGTTGAGAAGTGGATTTTATCAGTTGCAGGTGTGATGCGAGTGGATGTGTTGGGAGGAGGGGTTTTGGAAAATGGGGACAGTGGAGCATTAAAAGGCGAAAAAAGGAAGACTCCTTGTAATGCTTTATTTTCGACTTTGTTTTTTCCATGGACTTTTTCCACCTACATCGACCTGATCGTTTTTCTTTCTTTGACAATTTATTTGCTTTTTCCTCTTCATCATCTTCTCTCACACTTTTCAACGATGAGGACCAGGTGGGTGCATCTCATCCATCTCCACTTCTTCGCATTTTTGTTGTTGTGGGTGGAGGTCCTCCTGCTGCTCCTCCTGTAGCTCCTCCCGCTGCACCTCCTGTAGCTCCTCCCGCTGCTGTCTCTCCTGCTCTAATTGGGGCTTCTTTTTCTCAACACTTCTGCTTCTGATGGTGATGATCGCATTTCGCTACCTTTACCTCCTGTTAATGGGCAGGAGTTGCCACTTTCGTCCCCTTTTTTACAACTTCAGTCACCCCTCCTGAAAATTTCGCTGGTGAGCTTTTTCGTCCTTCTTGTTGTTTTGGATCTGCAGCCGTAATTTCGGTCTCTTTTTCACTAGTGAAGTCAGCGCCCTTACACTACTACATATATGGGCGTCCTTCACAAACCAAAGTGTTTGGTATTTCCATAAACTTTTTTTCTGGTGAGAGTTACCCATATTTCAAGGTTTCCCGTCGCTATACCGGTTTTGCTCTTGATAGGCGAGACATCAGAGACCTCACCAAACTCGGCAAAGAAAAAACCCAAGTAGTCCTCTGTTATGTATAGTGGTACTCCATGTAGAGTGACTTTTGTCTTTCTTGTACCTAAGTGTTCTGTTTGGAGCCTCACTGCTTTTCTTATAAGAATGCTCCCAACATTTGTAGGCTTTTAGGGTCTCCTTTATTATTTCCCTATTGATTCCAGTTAGTTTGCGTGTTTTGACGTCAGTCGTCAACAGGGAAATGGTTCTGGTGTTCACCGTGTCCATGAGTGATGGCACGGTAACAGCTCATTTCCGTTTATAAAATGTTCGTATTTTTCTTTTAGCCCCTTATAATACTCGGGTCGTTTTTGTGGGGGTCTATCCGTTGCCCACCCCGAAGAGGTCGCTTCAGTGGGTGTAACATTAGGCGACTGGGACTCCACCATAATTTTCGTTCTCCCACGCTACTGCTCACAATCAAAAACAATAAAAAAAACGAAATTCAAATGACGAAGACAATAATGGATACAAAAAACACAATGAAGAACATAAACAAAATGTAACACTTACTTTCGAATAATATCCGTTAGAAATATCTCTAACGAAACTTTAAATAAACTGACGTGAAAATGCTCTCCCATTCAGTTTATCTAAATTGCAACCCAACCGGCACTCTCGCTTAGAAAAACCCGCTAAAATGCTCGTCATAAATTTACAAAAATTCTAGAAGGCTCAAGAAATTTGAGAAGGGTCTAAAAGGTTCTAGTAGCTTTTATAGAAGGTTACGGAGAGTTCTAGAAGATCACATAAAGTTCTAAAAGGACCCAGAAGTTCATAACACTACTATACTTACATACGATTTTAGAAATTTCGTGTTGGCGATAACATTAAAAAAATAAACTGAATTAAACCTTTCTTCATTATTTTTAAACAAAAGTTCATCGATACAGGAAATCAATTATTTTACAAAAAGTCATAGAGGGAACTACCATTAAGCCCAACACGCCTTAGCAAATCCTGTCGGAAAATGCCAATTTTTACTTTAATCGGATTTCTTGAACATTCTGGTAGACGAAAATAAGTAAACGTAGCTCAAATTCGAGCATTCACTTTTCAGCATCCAATATTTAGTTTAACGTGATACAAATCTCTGGATTAAAAAAAAACACTATATATATATATATATTGTAATATAATCGTACTTTACAGAAGATTATACAGCCTATGTACTGTAGCTGTCAGAGTAGAACGAAATATATAGAAGAAATATTGTTAAACTACACTGACGCGCAAAATGCAAACCAAACATCGGTTTATTAAAGAACAACGAGAAAATATCTAAGAGGGTAGAAAATAGCTAAAACAGATAAGAAAATAAATATGTTTAGCAAAATAGAAGAGAACGAAGAGAAACTGGAGATAAAAAAATCGTTACGACAATGATGAAAACAAATCGAATAAAACAGAAAAAAAATCAAATCAGTTTACTACTTAATGTCTCTGAAGAGTTTTTAGTCAAAGGTGGAGTGAAAAAGAAACTCATAAAGCAGAATGACACGAGAAAACGCAAAACAAAACTATTTTTTGTATAATTTCTCCTGCGTTCAACTGTTTCGATTTAATACTACATTAATGCACTCATTTACAAAGTACCATTTACTGGCAGAACGAATTCCATTAGCCTGGCGCGGAATTTAAAAAAAACAAAAACAAAAAAACAAAACGAACAGTTACAATGTGTAAGTTATAAGCAAAACAACAAATAACCTGGTATAGAAATTGATAAGCAGTCGATTATGTTCAAAGACCCACAGAAGATAAGTAAATAAGCCAAAACACTTGAAAAGATTAAACTGAAAAAAGAGCGAAATGAGTTGAAAAGTACTGACGTGATATTTTTTTTTACTGTGAATTGCATAAACAAAGAAACAAAACATCTTTTGAATAATAGAATAAATTAAATTAAATAAACATTTAGGTAACTTGATGTAGAGCGATAACTTGCAAGCGATGTCAGCAAGCAATACATCTATCCATTTCACATATGTTTCCCCACAATTATGACTTTGTGTAATTTTAAAATAATAAATCTATATATCACAAGAAATAAATAACGTACGCACAGATATGCACATTGCATACATGTATCATTGAAATACATGCCAATATATATATATATATATATATATATATATATATATATATATATATATATATATATATATATGACGCTAAGGCTTTTTGTACTGTCGAAAACATTTTTGTAAGTCTTCTGTCTTCTGTATGGATTACCGGTCTCGTTTTCTTAAGCGTAGAAACATGTCTTATTCAGCACAGTTGGCAAAATATAATGGACGTGAGAAAATCGTCTGTTGGAAACTATATGTATCTAAAAAAAAGGGTTCCTATGTCCTAACAATGATTAAAACGACAATCTTCATCGACTTTGAAAATCTTTTCCAAAAATTTTGTTATATCTGTTAGATCATAATAGTTCTTTTTTTTAGGATATTTTACCATGTTTGAAACGAGAATACTAATTATATGTCAAGTTTTAGGTAAAACTCTACTGTGCAAAGGATAAAAGTTTCTTGAAGCATTAAGGCAGTTTAAACAGTAGTTTTTACTGAGGCCAAACAAATTGTTTTCATAAACTTCTCTCTTTTCTTTTGATTTATTAGTTATCGCTAAAATCTCCAAAGGAGATTGCAAACACCAGAGAAAAAGACATAAATAATCAGTTAATCTAGAACCAAGTCATGTGACAGACACAGTAACAATATACAATGTAATGATTACTTTTATAGTGTACCTTGAAAAACACACACACACACACACACACACACACACACACACATATATATATATATATATATATATATATATATATATATATATGTATGTATCCGTGCTAGTAGATATAGAATCCGAACAAAAGTGGAGAAATAAGACAAAATGGAAATACCTATAAAGGACAATGCGTTGCGTGTGTTAGATAGGATTTTTCAAGTCAGAATGGAAGATAAAACTTTCATTCAAAATGAGTTTTGTTCTTCATTCTGATCTGAAGGCGCTTACCTAATTTTCAAAGGCGAAACGCGTTGTATTTAAAATAAAATCATAATATATATATATATATATATATATATATATATATATATATATATATATATATATATATATATATATATTCATCTGCTTAGTTATTGGATTGATTCTACCCACTCCAAGGCTAAGCGCTCAAGGGTGTTATGTGGTATATTGACATCTGACAAGTTGCTTTTCAGTTTGTCTTTGTATCTTAGCTATGGGCGTCCTACATTCCTGTAGTCCTGTACATTAGGATCTTGGGTATCCTGTCATTCTCAAGACATGACCAGTCCACCGTAACCTAGACTGTATGAGAAAAGTCTCGATTCCTCCAATATGACACCTGTTAAACAGGTCTACGTCAGATGTCCTATCTTGAAGATTAACCCACAGATTGCACGCAGACAGCTTTTATGGAAAACATCCAGCTGGCGTATATGGTACCTGTATGGTGGCCACGACTCTGAGCCATACAAAAGGATGGTATGTACAACAGCTCTGTAAACCCGAATTCTCCACAAGCAATGGCGAAGTTTGCCGAAAGCACTGGTAGCCTTAGCAATCCGATACATGACTTCATCATCTAAAGTTACTCTGTAGTTGACTTTGCTACCAAGATAGGTGAAAGAATTTACATAGTTCAGGGCATTGTCTTCTACTTTCAATGGTCTCTCTGGAAATTTGTAGACTGGTGGCTAAGTGTAAGACTAAGTCTAAGTGTAAGACCAAAGGCTTTACATGCAGCAGAGAAACGATTTATTAGATGTTGGGCCTCTTCAAAGGATGTCGCAACAAGAGCAGCAGCATCAGCAAAAAGCAAATCATGAATAATTTGTGTATGAAGGTGGGTCTTGGCTTTGAAGCGCTGATGATTGAAGAGACCATCAGTTGTTCGAAACTGAAACTTGACGCCGCTCTCTGTGTCTGCGAAGGCATATTTCAGCCTCACCGAGAAGAAAAGGGCAAAAAAGACAGGGGTCATGACACAACCATGCTTGGTGCCATTTGTGATATCAAAGGATTCTGACATCATACCATCAGACACGATATTAGCTTTCATTCCTTCATGAAAGGAGATGATGACCTTTAGCATGTTTTCAGGGGTGCCGAGTTTCCCCACGACTTGCCAAAGAGCCTCTCGATTCACAGTGTGAAAGGCCTTCGTCAAGTCCACAAACACCATGTACAGCTGTTTTTTCTCGGGAACCTTCTCTGCAACTTGACGAGGCGAAAACATAATGTCAATGGTGCCATGACCCGACCGAAAACCACACTGTGATTCAGGATAGATGTCGTGAACAAGGTGTATAATGATTCTGTTTACAATCAGTCTAGCTAGGATTTTGCCTGCAGTTGAAAGTAGTGATATCCCCAATGATTATCACCGACATACCTGGTTTGTGTAGAGGTGTTTGGTAGAGGTGTTTGGTAGAGGCGTCTTTATAATCCCGTGGGACACAGCCTGCCTTCTCCACGAAAAGGAGATGTAACTTTTCTACCAACATTTGGCCAACATACTTATACAATTCGGGTGGAATAGGATCCTTAGGAGTAGGTGATTTTCCAGATAAGATTTGCTTGATGGAGTCACTTACCTCTTGATAGGTAGATTCAAAAGACAACTCCGGAATTTCTGGATTTTGCTCAATTGATGTAATGGATTCCTCATCAGTAACTGAAGTGGTGTTTAACACTGTTTCGAAATGCTCTTTCCAGCGATCAAAAATGTCAGACTTATCCGTCAAGAGATTTTCACCGTCTGCCATGGGGATTGCAACAACTCCACCTTTCTAAGGACTGAAAATGCTCTTGAGGCCAGCATAGAAGGCCTTTAGATCCTTTCTATTTGAAGCTTCTTGGAGTTCAGTGGCCTTTCCAAACCACCATCGCAATTTCATGGATCTGAGAGCTCGTTGAACCTGTCTTTTGCACTTCTTGTATGCGATCTTCTTATCGGACAAGTTCTTACCCTCAATCCATGCTTTATGAGAAGAATGCAATTGATCTATAAGCTGCCGAACTTCTGTATTATTGTCATCAAACCAGTCTTGATGTTTACGATATGGCAGACTGAGAACCTCCAAGGATGTAGAATATGTTGCATCACGCAGAGCCTTCCAAGATGATTCGATATCATTGGTAATATTTACAGAATCAAGTGCAGCATCAAGTTTGTCAGAGAGCTCAATTTTCGTTTCAGTCGATTTAAGAAGCAGTACGTTAATATCCTTGGACACTGTAGATTTTATAATCTTTCACTTTTGCAGATGCAGTGTAGCTTTACTCCGAAATAAAGCGTGATCTGACACATAGCAAGTTGAGTGGAATGAACGCGTTATCTTAAAATCTTTTATGTCTCGTCTTTTGGTGATGACTTAGTCGATCAGATGCCAGTCTTTCGAACGAGGATGCATCAACGTTGTCTTACGACAGCTGGGTTGCTGGTAGAAGGTATTAGTAATACTAAGTTCAAATTATTTGCAGATAGTGAGAAGGCGTAACCCATTAGAATTCACAAGACCAATATCATGGTGACCTAAATCGACCTTCCAAGAATGATAATCATTGCCAACACGAGCATTGTAGTCACCTGTAAGGATTAATTTTATCCTTATGTTGGACATTGGAGATGACATCCCTAAGGAGATTGTAAAAATCATCCTTTTCTTGATCTGAACTACCTAAGGTTGGCGCGAAGCAACTAACCATCGTCACACGGGTGTTGCACTCCAGATTGAGGGTTACTGCCATTATACGATCTGATACACCTTCAGGTCAGGAAGGAAGTGAGCTAGCAAAATCTGACTTGATGGCAAAGCCAACACCAAACTGGTGTGGCTCTTTCTCAGTCTTGCCAGCCCATAAAAACACTTATCCACCTTTTTCTTCCCTAAGCTGATAATTCCCAGCCATACGTGTTTCACTAATGGCCGTTATGTCGATGTTATACTTCTTCAACTCGAGAGAAACAAGAGTTGTTTTACACTCTGGTGTCTTTCAGGATCCAAAATGGAAAATCTTATATTTCTTTTGATCTTTCTTGCTGTTTCGACTGTTTTATTGAATAACCAGACACCTGCAGCGGGCTGCCAAGTCTCTGTGTGAGCAAGCAATGTTTAGGACTGCTTCTATCGCCCCCTCCCCATTATAGGGAACGCAGTGCAAATCCTAAATAGGGCTGCTTTGTCACCGATGGAGGACACGGACATCACAATTGCTCATGAGTTTGTGAAAGAACAGCCATCACCCATCGGTCTTCCATTGTGTAGAGCTCCTGCTAGAGCCTTCAAGTAATATACTTTACCTGACCCCGTTGCCTCGTCTCGAAAAACCTTCGGTTTATTGATTTGCTAATAATCAAATCAATATCGAAGGAAAAAAGTTTTAAAAAAAAGAAAGAGCCAGGAACATGAACGTCTGTCGAAAGTAATCGTACAGCTTACAGGTTCAAAGCCGAAAGAAAAAAAAAATCTCGACACGAGTAAACAACTAACTAAAAAAGTGCTCAATGCAAAAGTAGTGCAGACCTAGTCAAACCTAGAGAGCCAGACACACCTACCAAGGTTTCACCTAAGCGGATCGTCAGAGAAAGCTGGCTAAAGTGGTAAAGGAAACGGTATACTTATAGGCGATAAACAAAGACAACACCACGTGACCAAAGACAAAAGGGAAAAATAAATAAAATCAAAAAAATCAAAAAACAACACCGGTGTGGGATTTGGAAGGATTTATTCGAAACGGCTTAAAAGTATGTGTGTGTGTGTGGGGGGGTATTTTAAGAAAACTAGAGCAAAAACGGTGGAGTAACAATTCAATCATGAAAGACGAGGCCTAATCTATTAACCAAAATTTTCTATGTCTGCATTTGTTTAGAATCACAGTTTTAGAGTTTAATAAATCGTTAGGTTCCTTATATAAAGCTATGGCTAATTTTTCCTCTATACGTAGGTTACAGAATTTTTGATCTGCTTTATATTTAGAACATTTTTTTAATATTTCCCATTTGAGGATAGGGTCTTTATTATTTTCTTGCCTAATTTTACATACATAGCTAGATAGTGTGGTGCTATGTTTAGTTTTTACATTGTTAAAACTACTCGTATGATTATAAATTTAAATTTTTTAAATATCTCCTGAGTTGCTCCTATATACACTTTAGGGTTTATATCTTTATTGCAGTCATCTATGTCATTGTAAATTTTAGCCTGGTAAACCACGCACTCCTGTTGACATTTTCCCTGTAGGGGACAGGTTTTTTTGTTCCTACAATTACAACTAGAAGTAATGCTTGGATTGTCCCTAGTTTTTTTCTTATTAAATCCGCTAATCAAAGTCCCTACATTAGGCATACAGCAGTAACTAAGTTTACGTTATTTTTATTAAATATGTTACACAACTTAGTTTTCTTGGGGAAATTTTGTTCCAATAGGTTTTTAAATATTTTACCAATATTAGTTCTTACAGGTAGGTTAAACGGAGGGTTAAACCACAAAATATTTCTATGCCTATTCGTACGTTTATTCTGAGTTTCATTGTTATTATTTATGTCAATATATTCCAGTTTATCTTTGTGACCACTTTTAGACAGAGCTTGCTCGTAAATTAGTTTATTAGCATCGAAAATGCCTTTATTCGATGAGTTGGTAGAAAGTCTATGGCTGATACTTTTTTAAATATGTCTTATGATATGCGCTGGGTGATTAGATTTTACATTTAAATATTGGGGGTTCTGGTTATCTTTCTTAAACGGGGATACAGTACCATTTCTTAAATCTAAAGTTTGAGAGACATGATCGAGTTTAGAGAGGGAAGGGAGAGTTTAAAAATTCTTTTTATATTTCTTTTTATTATAATACTTAATATTGAGAAAGGAGGGAAGTAAGATCAGACATTGACCTATTTAATCGGTCAGCTCAACGGAAATGATATGGGAAAAGGCAAAAGAGAAAAAAGCGAAAAAGGAAAAAGGGAAGTAAAGAGATAAGAGTTGTATGTAGGATTTTTGGAGGAAGAAGAGGGGTGGTATAGCTTTAGCAATCTAGATGAAAACAGATTTTAACGTTTGATAGTAATTTAAATGTTTAAAAACTCCGCAAAGAAATTAAATTTAATGCTTGTTAGCAATTTAAATATTCAACTTCTTCACAAATAAATTAAGGATTTAATATAAGCCCAATACTATATTAATAAACAACAATAATAAAAAAAATAAAAAATAAAAATTTACTAATAGTAATATTTTAATATTGTGAATGACTGTTAAAGTAAAATCTTTATCAGTTTGAGTCTAAGTCATGAATTTAATTTGTAGTTATTTTTAGATGGGTAATATTTCTTAATTAATGTTTAGATTTCAAATTAAGATGGTGTAAGATTTGAAGGTAATATTTAAAAAAATACTGTTTTTCATACATGCACCACATACATATTTACGTAAAAACACATACACATAGATGCATGTACATGTACAATTACACATATAACCACATACACATGTATCGATATACATCGGTATATATGCACATACATATACAAATACTTACATATACATTTACATATCTACACACGCACCCATATTTATACATATTTATTTTTTTTCTGAAATTTTACAGTTAACATTAGATGGTGAATTAAGTGTTTAAATTTAAAAAAATATTTTTAATTTTAATATTTTTAACATCATGAATAATGGTTAAGGATTAACATTTTTTAATTTAAATTTAAGCGATCAATTTAAATTGGATTATCTCCAGATGAGTAAAATTTCCAATCTTTCAAGTCTAATAAGAAATAATTTAAAGAGAAAGTAAGATTAAGAGGTGATAAAAAATTCTGTCCTTCCATTAAAACTCTCTCTATATATGTAAACATACACCCATATATACATATATATGCATACAACTATATCCTTTACATATATCATATCTAAAAAATAAGCCAATATTTACCATCGTATATAGTTTTTTTTATATGTAGTGAGTTAAATTGAGATGATTTCTATGTCTGCATTTAAATATCATCTCGTTATGTTGGTTTAGTAATTTATCAGGATCTTTATGCTTTATCATTAGAATATATATATATATATATATATATATATATATATATATATATATATGTGTGTGTGTGTATGTGTGTGTGTGTATAATATCTATATATATTTATATATTATATATGCACGGTACTTACTGGAAGGCGCTCAATATCGGTGATAGAGCTAACATACTTAGTTGTATTGATGTGAGTTTATGACCCTGGGTTTCACGCGGGTCACAAACTCACATCAATACAACGAAGTATATATATATATATATATATATATATATATGAACAACTGAGACATTGTTCTAGTTACAACCAAAAAATTCTTAAATTGCCATATTAATAAAAAACGCTCTCGCTTAAATTTTCAAAAATTCAACCTTAGCGTTGCGACTGCAAGCTCCACACGTTTTATCTGTCATCAATAACAAACGTAAAAAAAGTATTTCGATTTGCATTATATTTTTTCGTCTCGAATACTACCTGATTTTACCAAAAAGAAAATAGTTTCCATGCTTGATGATGACCGGAGAACCCGTTGAAAGTACTTGCATAGTTAAGGAAGACCTAATACAGTTTATAATTTTAAAAACAAGGATCATAAAATTCATCAAGTGGTTAGTGGGTTAATGCATTTTAAAAATTTAGTTAGCGAAGTAGAATTCGCCATTTTATCTCATTAATTTTACTAGTTTACTTTTTGTATGAATGATTCATTGAAATATATATATATATATATATATATATATATATATATATATATATATATATATGTGTGTGTGTGTGTGTGTGTGTGTGCGTGCGTGTATAATAGACAGAGAGAAGGGGAGAGTATGTATGTATGTGTTTGTGTATGTTGATTTATATAGTGTGTGTTTTTTTTACATACCGGTGAAATATTTAAAGTAGTTATTTTAATTAATAAAATTGCAGCAAATATTGCTGCAAATGTTTGGACGTCTGCATAGATCGATAGAAAGTTGATCGTTGAAAGGAATGTGTTATTACATATATAGTTCTGATAAAGTTAGGAAATACATTGGCATTGCTATATAGTTAGATTAACTTTCAAATTATTGACTGTAATTCTCATTGTGCTTTACTACTGTTTTGTACTAAAACTAAATCTAAACCTTGTATACATAGTTGAACGTATGAATGAATATGTTAGTATATGTGCGCATGGTTGTGTATATGTACATAATGCCTCCTGATTTCTCTTGTATTAAAAAAAAAACTATTCATATAGTTGTATTAACTCCCCGAAAACGGTTGACAATAAAGAAAGCATTTGTAACTAAACAAACACTCTTCCTTCCCCAGAACTTACCTCCTTTTTGTCGAACACTTTCAACATATAACCCGCTTGATTCTCACATCTTTATCCATTTCCCAACAATGTCAACGCCCGGCCATTGGCCAGCACCTAAACCATGAGAGTATTGTCCCAAGGGCAATGTTCTTTACAGACACAGCAAGCGGCGAAAATGTGCCGTGTGTTTAAGAAGTCTTCTGTCCAGTAAGCCGTGTCCGCTGTTCTTGGAAGCTTGGTATGCATTTCAATGAGTTAAGGGAATGGTCAGAAATGTCTACGTGTCCAAAGCAGCGGTCAATGAGTGACGGTAAACACTGATATGACCCTTCGCATAGCCTGTCGGTGACATGTTTCATATTGAGCAAACGAAAGACCGGGGCGTACGATGATAGGTATAAATTTTTATATTTCGGTTCATTTTCCCGACATACTGGTCGTCCGATGCCATCCATTATCCCTCGAAATTGTTAAATGTTCGTCTCTTCATAATCATAGCTGCCCTTCCTTTGCTCATTTAATTTTTTTAAAATTATTTTCTTCATTTTATTGTTTTGTTGCTTCGATTTAATATCTATTCCTATTGTTTTTATCTTTTCTTCCTTTGCCGTTAACCATTCATTCAATTTTCTTATTGCTACTTATTTTATTAAAAAATCTTCTGTATAATTTTCATTTGACATTCATTTTTAATGTTCTTTTCATTTTCTATTTTGTTTTTACATACTTTACTACATTTATGTTTCATTTTTATTCCCTCGAATCCTTATTTTACTTACTCGCATTGGTTTGATCTATTCATTATTGCTCACTCGATATTTGTGTATGTGTGTGTGTGCGTGTGTATCTATTTTATTATTTTAAAAAGGAATGTCCAAATTCTTCTGCAACTCATATAATACTGAAATTTGGTAAACGAAACCAACTTGGCTTGTAATAGTTCATTCATCTGTTGTATTAAAAATACTGCACATTTTGATTATCATTTATGCTTGTCTTCAGAATTATTTAATAAAAATATTAAATTTTACGCGAAACTGCAAAAGGCATCTAAAGCAGTATTTTGCTGGGGAAAATAAAAAGCTTTTCAGAGGTTTCTATAATAAAGTTACTTGAGAAATGATGAAAGGTAGTGAGTAAGATCTAACAAATAAAAACAAAAACAATGAAGATAATATCGTAAATAAAACAAACTTTTTATTTCTATTTAAAAAAAATGGATAAATTTTGGGGCTAATCCAATAAAATTTATATTGTATGAAGAAGTACTAAAAAATTCTCGGCCTGATTCACTTTCCATGATCTGAGTGTTATTTTGTCACTAGAGCAAGAAAAGGTATTTATTTAATATTGTGATGTACGAATTCGCAGGATTCTTGTGCTTATAATTTTGATATTTCTTTCAGAAATATGTCAGCAAAATGTGTAGAATTTTCAAGTCTTTACTTCGGGGTGATATGAAATTCATGTTCTTACAGAAGACAACTAAAGTAATGTCAGGAGTTTATAATTCAAGTATGAGATGACAAGTGCCTGTCATAATCAAATGTGAAGAGGCGGTGTACTAACGTCCTACCTAGAGTTTTTTCAAACCCAAGTTTCAGCACTGTCTGAGATGCTTTTAACGTTGTCAAATCCTGAAATTATTGATAATATTCATGATCTAATTTTGCTCGATTGACGTGTTTTGAGCAATATAGTTGCAGAAACAATAGAGATATTCAGAGAATACATGGGTAAATGGATATGCAGAAGATGTCAATCGAATGGCTGGAACGACTTGTCTCTGTCCCAGTATAGTTAAACGAGAGAGAGAGAGAGAGAGAGAGAGAGAGAGAGAGAGAGAGAGAAAGAGAGACAGAGAGAGAGAGAGAGAGAGAGAGAGAGAGAGAGAGAGAGAGAGATTTGGTCTTTTCTTTCTTTGGTGTGTTGGTAGCAAGTGTGTGTATGTGAATGTCTCCACATACTGAGGGTACCGTGTTGGTAGTTTTCTGGTTACTAATCCCGTCTGGTAGTTAGGAGACCGAACACTTGCTTAGCAACTTGAGAGGCTGATCTGATCAACAGTTGCATAATATCGGGGTTCTTGCGGTGTCAAGTCGCGCATGGAAGTGTGTCCCTGCACGCATCTCCGGTGGGCAACACTGAGGCCACACTGCCTATGTCACATACGATGACGGTCTGCTACTATTACATTAGGCCTTTTCCTTACCAACATAATTCACCATGACCATAAATAACAAAAAATATAAACCTAAACCAGCTCAAAAAACACCTAAACACTTTAACATTTCCTTCTCCAACAAATGAGATAAGAGTAAATCACATAATTCCCAGACATAAAAAAACAAAAACAATACAATGTAAACTACTGGTTTATTCGCTGAATGAAAAAAATACCTACTTGAGAAATGATGACTCCAGGAAGATTGTTTATGAAGATGAGAAACTGTGTAGGACCCATTATAGAGTCTTGGGGGTCACAACCGTTCGTATGAGAGGAACTGGAGGAGAACTCGTTTAGGATAACCTTCATTTCACTGTTTAAATCAAATAATCACCATGTAATACTGTATCACTGAAGCTTACGTAAGAGGCCGGCATGCCAAACCCTATGAAATGCTTTAGAATTGTCTTCGTCGTTATTATCAAGAATCCCAGTCGGTGCGTTGATAACACAAAAATATTTTTTTAGTAAGAAGTTTTTGGCTGAGATGGGGGGGGGTGAGAAAAGAGATGTTAACAGCATAATAAGAGTTGCCAAGATGGCAGAGCTGCGTAGCGCAACAAGAGCCAGGGATGGAGGCAAAACAGAGATCGAGAAGGGAAGGGAAGCGTCACCGTCAGGGTTACTGGGAAAAAGTGCAGGAAAGTCAACCGCTTGCGTAAGTGATTGAGTGATTGAAAATTTAAGGTTTGGGATGTCAGCATGGTTAGTTACAGAGTGTTTAAGCCACACGGTATGGTGAGGGTTAAAGTCACTGAACACGAATATGTGTGCAAACGATGTACAGAGATGGCATTTGTCTATATTATCGGAAATGCTATCGAGTACAGCATAGTCTTGAGAGGAAGAGGAACGTTAGAGAAAGAAGAGATAGCTTACTGAACTGAGGAGAGATAAACGGAGACATATACGAATGGTCTGGAAATTTCAAGGAGAGTTTCCTAGCCAGCGGAAGATTATCGCACATATAGCTTCCTAGATCATTCATGTGGATTTTAGAGTCCTTTCTAAGGAGAGAAAGGTAGCCCGGAATCGAGAAATTAGAGGATTGGATTGACGAGTTAAGGTTAGTCTCGCAAAGAGCTAGTATATCAGGAGACTTAGAAGAAGAACGATTCCACACTGCAGAAGTTTTTATGAGTACCACTTCTGTCTCAATAGTAAATCCGGGATTGCTGATAAAGTTAACCTAGCCATTAGTTTCGATAAGGACCACCAATCTCGCCAATTTCGCACTTCTCGACAGATGTCAATTGACATTACATTTATAAGATTATAGTTATCAGAGAAGTAAGTAAGAACTTACTTCTCTGATAACTATAATCTTATAAATGTAATGTCAATTGACATCTTCTGATGCTTTGATCTTGATCCTCGTTCTTCTCTTTATCTTTTCCTCAGACACCCCTGTTTACTCTTACTTTCACTCTCGGTAACCCATCGCGTGCTAGTGTCCCTCTCGCCTTGCTTGGGTTGAAATGCTTAAAAATGTATTGCTTCGTATTTATTTATTCGGTCTTCACACCTTATTCATGATTTGAGAACAGTAATTTTGTCACTTTTTCCAGATTTCAAGTGATTGTTATACAAATAAAAACATCTACATAAGCACAGACACATACACACACACATTACATTTCCGTGTTATGCTGAAAAGTTCTTAGGCTGTTACACTTAACTAAAATATATATTCTATTACATCTGTTATCCCCGCTTATGAAATTTCGAGAAAATTCCTTTTGTAGCATTAACGTTTATATTAATTATGAGGACAATTACTCTGAGAATTTAAATTATAATTTTTTTTGTAACAAACAATTATGGTAAATCTGCTCGGAATCGTAAGATAAAAAATGCAATAAAACTAAGATATTATTTAATCAGAAAAGCTTTTAACTACTTTTAGTTTTAATAAAAATATATTATCTTACGAACAAAATATTTTTTGACTATGAATTAATTTTTATAAGAATTATTTTTATTTTTAAAATTTTAATTAGAATAATTGAAAAACTTTTAAATCGTTTAAAATTCTGTATTAATTTGCATCCGTCAAGTGATGTTGTTATTAAATATAAACTCTATTTCCGAATCATAAATGGAAAAACTTACTAAAATTCAACGGCCCCTAGAAATTTAAAAAGAATTTTGAATTTTTATTGTGTATGTATAAACATACCGATTTTTTTTTATAAATTTAAGTTGCATACACAGCATTATCAGAAAATGAGAGCGGTACTATTAATAAGTTTAAAATTTATTGCTAATTTTCCCACATTTCCTCAACAAGCATCTTCTAAGTAATAGGATAAAGCCAAAGTACGTAAAATTCAATAAAATATTAGAATGCTTAAAATATGCAAAATGTTAAATATTACGGGGTGGTTAACTAATTATATTAAATAGGCGTTAACGTTGTGTTCGTCATGCAATGTTTTGCAACTATCTCTACCTTAAATACATTTCCCAAACATGTTGTCGATAAATGTGTTGACGCCTTATAAAAACATATAAGTCAGATATATAAATGCTTTTCTGTGATATTTTAAAATAACAGTAATTATTATTTGTTCTAATTCAGATTAAATGCAGAATAAACTAATATTTCTCAAATAACATTTCAGAAAAGTATATCTTATTTGTGAAATATTTTCTAATAATGAGAATTATGATCATAAAAAAATCAGAGAAATCAGTTTAACTTGGTTTGAAATAATGTAAATTGTCTGTATCTATCTGTCTGTCTGTCTGTCTGTCTGTCTGTCTGTCTCTCTCTCTCTCTCTATATATATATATATACATATATATATATAAGGAATCAGCACATATGCTAGGCCACAAAAATTTTCTGAGCCGACCAAGCATAGAAATGAATACAATATGGGAACCAGTAATAAGGAGTGCCAGAGAAAAGCGATAATAACAACAAAAATTGCAATATGAGCTCTGGTAAAGACATGATTTATAACAGCAAAAATGGCAATATGAGCACTGCTGAAGACATTAGGTTTATAATTCCAAGAAATTCATACACTGATGTCCTCAAGGACACATGGCACAGTGGATAAAGGCGTTAGTTTGATCCAGTGACAAGACCCAAAGAATGTGAGTTCAATACCCGGTTAAGGCAGTGGAGAACTTTGAGAAGGGAATTAACAAGAGATAACTGACGTGGAACACCAGTGAGCGAAATAAAGGGTTCAGTACGACCTTCCAACTACCTGACGAAGGCCGGAGCGTACAACGGTCGAAACGGTGTAATAAATATGGCGACAAAGATGAGGACAATAGTCCGAATAATGTAAATAGTATAAATTATCTGGCTTAATAAAAATATTAAATTTAATCTATTAGCTTGAAATTTTCAAGAAATATTTTCTTTTTTAAAAATCGATTCCTAAGGTATTTTTTAAACCTTAGGAATCGATTTTTTGCAGATATCCATATGTATACAGAGTGTCTAAAAATGTAAACATATTTTGAAGTTTTCTCAAGAAATAATTCAAGCAACTAGAACCAAGTATATCCGAATGCATATGAAAACAGAATTGACTGCAATTTTGTCATAGCATGCTTAAGGATCTGGTATGATCCAGACATTTCTGAAAATTCAACTCAGTGGAATGACAAACAGGAATCAACATTTTGATAGGTATTTGGCTGCATTCTTTCTCTATGAAAACTTTCATTTCAGCGATGATTGATGTTGTTTTTTTAGCATAGACTGTATTTTTCAGTATACACACCAGTCTAGAAAGATGATGTCCGGTGAACGAGGAGCATATGTAATACAATTTATACAATTTTTAGACAACCTGTATGTAAATATATATATATATATATATCTATCTATATATATCTATATATATATATATATATATATATATATATATATATATGTGTGTGTGTGTGTGTGTGTGTGTGTGTGTGTGTGTGTGTGTGTGTGTGTTAGAGAGAGAGAGAGAGAGAGAGAGAGAGAGAGAGAGGTATGCATATATGCACTCCGAGTGTTGTGTTCATGTGAACACGTATTATTTTTTCTTTTATCTAAAAGAAAACCATTAAAAGTTACAGCAATTCGTAAATAATCATTCAAATTAATTTGATATTTTCTGAAGGAATTTTTAAGTTTTGTCTATGATTACAATGCATTGCAAAATTTCGTAGAATTCAATAAGATATACACATTAACAATTACAATAATAATAGATGACAGTCAGTTTAGTAAAATCACAACTCTGAATTCAGAATCTTCAGAGAATAAAACGGGTGATTATTCCATTATTTTTCTAGGAAGGTATGTCAGTTCACATATATTAAAAAAGGAAACCGTGGAAAATCATAATCACCCGTTTTATTCTCTGAAGATTCTGAATTCGGAGTTGTGATTTTACTAGATTGTCTGTCATGTATTATTTCACCCGTAGAGGCGGTAGGAGAAAGGGTGCATTTTCCCCAGGGCATTTGTGCGAATTAAATGAAATAGATTTGGTTACAATCTGAACACGGATCAACGATTCAACTTTCTGCACCGATAATCCTTATGACACTCGTACATCCAAGGTCATCATATAAGCGGATATTTATGTAAATATAGTGAAGCTATTTGCAGACATATACAGTAGATTTAGTGCGTTCATACTTTGGTATTCATTCACTACAACTTCCGATCTCCGTCTGTTGTATGAAAAGTCAAATTCACAATAGAATCATACATTACTCTCTATTCATACAATTTTTAGAATAAAAAAAGACGTGTTTTATCTATCTCCCATTATACGAGAGCAAGATCAGATTTAATATATGATCATACATGCGTGCATTTTCTGCTACATATCCAATAAAAGCATTAAACGAGCCCCGCTTTTAGTGCAATCTCTAAGAAAAAGGCATATCTACTTCAGTTTCATGCTTCTAGTTTACCCAAAGTTGGATTATTTCTTATACTACATGTGTGTTCAAAAGCTGCACAGACCCTTCGGATTCTACTGTAGACCGAAGTTATAAAAAAACAAAAAGAAACAAAAATTCTGCTTCTCTGTGGCCTTTACCTCAAAAGCGTCAGAACATTCCACAACCAGCTTGTTTATGCAATGAGAGGGGTTGCACTGAATTTGGAATCTGCTTCAATTTTATACTCAAATATCTCAAAACTGACCATAGTCACCAGTGGAGACGAATGTTTCTGTTATATACAGAAACAAATCTATGTATATATTTATGTCATATATAATCTTATATGATTTGGACAAGCCAACTATGTCCCAAGGCAACGGTTCTGTCGTAAATGAATGTATTTATGACCAAACTTTATAGAATGAAAATCTGCTCCAAATATAAATATGTTGCTATCCAGACATTATGGAAAAATTTAATTTAGAAATATTTTGGTGAGCTTGTAGTTTCCTAACTTTTAACTTCACACAGTCAGTGGAAGGTTCTTTCAATTCCTACTATGTGTCATTTTTCAAATATATTCTATAATCAACCAAGAAATTTAAGTTATACACACATATATATATATGCATTTTTGACCAAGGTGGATGCTACGCGGTAATCAGGTTAAACGGGTTTCCTTTAAATTAATATGGAATACGTCTTTAACTAAACTCATAAACTTAATAAACATACACTAGGGGATTAACCCCGATCTAACTTTACACTAGGTTAAAGTATATTTATAACCTGCTAAATCTTAATAAATATATCTAGGACAACATTTTAGGACTCTAGGTATTTAACTTTTATAAATATGTTTCTCTGAATATAATTAATAAACATTAAATTCAAATCTCTTAGGTTTTTAATTAAATTTCTTGGTTGATTATACAACAAGTTTATTTAATTTTAAAAAAATTCTTCGCTAATTTCGAAAAATCTTTTAAAAATGTTCTGAACCAGACACTTTTTATAAATATTATTTACAGAATTTGTTGAGTGAAATACAGGGGATTAACCCGGGTTTAGCTTTTCCTTAGTTTAAAGTACATTCATATCCTGCTAAATATTTTAAATACATCTAAGATACTTTAAATATAAATATATTTCTCTAAATATAATTGATAATCATTTAATTCAAACTTCTTAGGTATTTTAATTTAAATTTCTTGGTTAATTATATAAAAAGCTTATGAAAAGTTTTTCGCTAATTTAGAAATCTTTAAAAATGCTCTCTTTTAATATTATTTATAAATAATTTGTTGAATGAAATATGTCAGAATTGAAAATTTGGCCGTTGACAGAAACAAACGCGATTGTTTCAGATTCACAATGAACTAACACTTTAAGCCATTCCACCATCCTCAAATGATATAGTGTGACACAATAATTCATCACTCTCTGCCTTTTCCCACTCTATAATGAAGATAGCAGTATCTCTTGTTTTTAACCCGGAATATTTTCCCCCATTTCATTTGTGATTTGTTTATAGGTCTTGAAGATTTAGAGCTGCTGTTTTGTATATCTCTCATGAAATAAAAATTATTACCTATGGGTTTGATATCCTTTAATTAATAATAATTTTTCTCTGTCTTTTGACATAGAGCTCTCCCTGTATCTATATCCTCCTGGATTAGAACATTGTATCATTACTGTAATGCATACATATATATATATATATATATATATATATATATATATATATATATATATATATATATGTGTGTGTGTGTGTGTGTGTGTGTGTGTGTGTGTGTGTGTGTGTGTGTAAATATAGAAAAATAGGAAAGAACAGTTAGGTTAATAATCCAAAGTTCTTTAGTATTTTTGTTTTTATTTTTTTGAAAAACAGTGCTCAATATATAACTAGAGTCTAAATTATAATTATTTTAAAAAAAATATGATTCTATCAGTACATAAGAGTTCTCATGTTTCAAAAACAGAAGCTAAAAATCAGCTCTGTTTCATCCTCAAGCGAATTTTGGAATAAAAATTTAATTGTACTATGTACAATATGTGGCACAAGACCGAAACGGGGGTTGGGGAAAGGATGATCTTATTCTGTCTTAATTCTAAACTAGTCACAAACACTGACCCAAACATACCAACAATAGTCCTAACACCAAAACAACACATTCTCTCTTACCTTTCTTACTTCAACCACATGAAATCCTAACTAGTTCTCATATGTACATTTCTTTGTCTGTGGTGTGGGGGGGGTAAAACAATAATTAAAAAAATCCCCAATGATTATTTACAATATGAAAACAAATTATTTACATGGAAAACAAAACAAAATAATGTTAGTAATACCCCCCAACACACACAATCCTTAAATGTGGCACAAACATCAGTTAACTGAACGAAAAAATTCGGGATTATAATTGTATAAAAACATTCATTCATCCCAAGTACACACAACAACAACTAGGATAAACACACACGCAAAACGAAAGGCACCCTGCAACTACCAGAGAACTGACATCACCGACCACCTAAACGGTGGAGGGGCTGGGGAATTAAACTAAAGGAAAATAGGGACGTAAATAAAAGGGACCAATGAACATACATACCCTAGCTAAGTTAATTGGGGAAAAGGAAAACTAAAGATTCAAAACCAAAATCTACACTAGCCGAATAGGATGGGTTGCCACTGTTCAACACAGGAAGGACAAAATTCTTATACCTAACCGGCATCAAAGTGCTACTCCAGGTCAACCTCTTTCACTCGACACATTCGCGCAAGATTCATCCACCTTTTGTCGAATTCTGATGAAGGTAGCTGCCACCTTTCAGTCTTAATCTTGACCTTAAGCTGATACTTAAAGTAAGAGATCAGTTGGGAAGAAGAGAACATCTCACCTCCATAGAATCCTAGGCCAACCTGTTTCAACGCTTCCCAGATTTCCGACTCTGTGACTCGCACCCAGCCGCTTCATCTGCCTCAAGGCAGGGAAAGTCGGCTAAATAGGCGTCGAACTGAGCAGGGCTCAGACCGGGCTCCCTGGTAAAAAGATCCCGAAAGTAATCCCGAAAAGCCTCACATATGCCCGAGTTTGTAGTTACGGTCCGCTTATCCGGCAATGTGACGCACGTGATATGCCGCCGTGATGCATTCTTACTTTCCTCTGCACGCAATTCACCGGCCACATTCGTCGCTTCAGAGGACATTCTTTTATCCTAGCCCTAACTACCAGAGCTTGATCCTTCTTGATAAGCAAGGAGGCCAACTCTACCTTAGCTAAGGCTACTTCCCCACTATCACGGTATTTAACTGTCCGATCTACTCTTTGCTCACAAGCCGTTTGTGCCTCTAATCTATCCAGATTGAGTCGACGACTAAAATTAGCAGCAAATGTTCGAATTTTAGATTTTAATTTGTCTCACCAAACATTCCCAACAACAGCCCCCGTCAGTTCCCTCTGTATCATTAGTATCAGCTTGTCCCGGAATTCCTGCTCGCCAAATAACGAGCAGTTGAATTTCCAGTAGCCAGCCATCCTTACCTTAGGCTTATCTAAGTTTACACGGACCCAGACACGCCTAAGTTTGTACACCCTAAGAGCCATACATCGACTCTCCTAACTAAAACTCGGTCGCGGTAGCTAGAACGCACCCCGGCAGCCGAGCTGACACTATTGTCCAAGTCCAAACTACTTCCCGGGGATGCTCATTCCGGTACATGTCGACAAGATCAAACCCGTCGACAAAGTCGCGAATAGTTTTCACGCCGCAGTTGTTAGTACCCGAATTTGACCCTATACGATCTATTTCGGGGTCAAGGACGGCATTCCAATCCCCCGCTAAAACAAACCGCCGTGATGTCGTCATAAACGGCTCGATCTGCCGAAATAAAACAGGCCGCTCAGTCTGGACATTGGGCGCATAAACTCCAATGAGACGCAGATACTTCTCCTTTATGGTAACATTCAGCACGCAAAGTCTGCCCGCCGGATTTGCGAAGACAAGAGCACACGCAGCCTTCAAAAACTTGTTCACCAGCCAAGAGACACCCCTAGAGCGTCCGTTAAAACATGCTGAATAGAGAGTAAATCCCCTAGACAGAATTCCTTCATAATTGCACACAACATAAACGCTGAAGGTCGCGAGAGAGCCTCATCCTTCGAGATTCCGACCTCAGGCCTCGGGCATTCACACTTGCCAACCAAACTGATATTTATCAAAACAATTAGGGTTGTCCTCCAGCATTGAACATGGCCGGGGTGAGAACATCGACACCCCGTCACATTGATCCAGATGCCATGTCAATTTCGACGGTATCGTCATGAGGCAACACGCCGATGTCCGCAGGATAGGTTAATTTAAGGGATCTATACAGGGCTGGGTGAACAAAAACGGGGACCCTCCCTGTACAATGTTTTTTTCATTTTCAAGCAAGTAGGCCGTTGGGGTCACCAATTTCAGAGACGCGTTTGCCTCCTCTATCATGTTCCAAATCTCCCGTGTACCCGGGCCAGGTCTCACAACGGTTAGAACTTTCCCAGCTGATTTGAAGTTTTCGGGTACTTCAATGTCCACTCCATTGATGTGCATAAAATTTCATAGAACCTTCAATTCTTTCGGGTTCTTTGTTTGCCCGAAAACCCTCTCAGCTTTTTCCCAGGATACGCGGCAGACGTCTTCCCCTGGGAGATATGGCGGCGTGATTTTTTTCTTCCTCCTCCCTGAAGAGACCTAAACTTCAGGACTTCTGTTCCTCTTTTTTTTAGGAGATTGTATAAGAGTCGGTGTAGGCGTCTTGTTGGGAGTGTAGGTGGGTGAATTGCCAGAAGTGGTCTTAAAAGGGGAAGGTGTAGTTGATGGACAGTCAAATGTCCATCCCCGGTTCAGGTTGTCGGCAAAAGCGCGTAAAATTTGGCCGTGTTGCATAAAAAATGCAGCTAGGTGCTCTCCCGTTACCTGAGGAGGGACGTCGAATACGGCCTCCCTGGTCCTTCGCCGACCCTCGTATTCTAAGAATAAGGTATTTCGTAATTAACTCTTTTTTAACCATTTCCATGCAATCTTCTGCTGTGGGCAGCAGTATGTCCCATATGAAAAACCCGGAATCTTTAATAACTCTTTGGGGGTTTAAACCCCAGTGACAAAAGTGATCTGATTACTGCGTCTTTTATGGAGCGACAAACTTTGCGCGTAAGCTTGTCCACCACGAAGACCGACACCATTCTTTTTTCTAATACCTTCAGTTCTTGTACCTCTTCAAGGAGCCCGTCCTCTTTTACAAGATGAGCGTAGCCCTTAGCCTTTTCCAAGAACTCCGAGACATTCATAATAAAACTCGGCGAGGACTTCCAACAAGAGGGCGATTCCCAGGCTGTCGCCTGAACTTGTGTCTCCTTTGGCACCTTGTCGTCTTTAGGATTGTTTGAGACCAGCATAGTCTCTTCGTTGCCAGAACTGCCTTAGCGGCAGCCACAAAACGATCCTTCAGACCGACTACCTTTGCCAGCCATTTTGGAAGGAAAAAACTCCCCCCAGCAGGTCTAAACATTTTCAAATATTTTGTAAAAAGGAAAGGAGTAGGGAGGAAGGGGAAGAAAATAACAAAAAACACTCAAAATAAAGGTTTAGATTCTTCTAAAAATAGAAGAAATTAAACAAATATTACAAATAAAGAATAAAAACAGAAAGTCTGGTTACAACAGTGAAAAAGTAAACAATAAAAGTATTTATAAATACTAATTTTAAAAGAATGAATTATACCAAAACGAAAAGCAATAAACTAAAAATAAAGGCTGGTGAATAAAACTGGGAAAACTAAAAGTTAACCCAAATTAAAAAATAAATAAAACTGATAAAGTATTTAAATTAAACTAAAGTAGCTCAATTAAGTAAATAAAAGAAAGAATATAAGCTAAATTATCTGGTAAGACTTTAAAATTTTAAAATTAAATGAATTCAAAATGGTGCCCAAAAGCTGCCGAGAAAAAATAAAAACAAAACAAGTTTGACAAGAAGGGGAAAATAAATTAAAAGTTAAAAATTCAAAATATAATAAAGGAATTCCTTTTTTCATACGTCAACAATTAAAGTGAACTGTAAAATGCAAAAGAGAAAGAAAAGAATTACAAAAGATTGGTTTGAAACTAGTCAAACCAAAATAAAAAAAATAATGGTTTGCATTTTTTCTCTTTTCTTTTCTTAAACTTTACTTCTTTTTTCTGTAAACGAAAAAAATGAAAAAAAATACACAGAAAGAAAACAAAAAAGGTAGTAGTCCGGTAAGACGTTGTCAAACCGGACTAAAAATAAAAATGTTGGCCAAAGCCTAGAAACAATATTTCAAACAAAAGAAACGAATAAAAGAAAGAAAGAAAAATAAGTGAACTTAACTAGTAAATTGTAGGACGAAGAAAGTTCGTAAAAATGCACAATAATCATAAGTAGGTCACTTCCGGTCAAAAATTAACACAGACTCGTCTGACAAGCGAATTTTGGAATCACTAATCTTGAAATTTATAAGCTTTGTAAGCATATACATTCGAAATATTAATTACGCGGAAACGGTGAAACCAATTATTGTAATAAGGGGTAAGGTTGAACATATTGTATCAACATATTAGTTACTTTCGGAAAGAGGTTAAGTCAAGGTAGGGTCGGGGTGTCTATTTTCAAACCAATGATTACATCAGTTTGACGCATATCGTCTGGTCGGTTTCAGTGACAGAGAGTTGTTGGCATTATTGTTCCGCCGTTAAATTCGTATTTTTATACCATAAATCTTTTTTCCTAAAAGGGTTGTTTGTATATAAATACGTCGTATTGAACTACAATTTGTTTTTTGACGACTTCATAAAGGTTTTTTTATCTTATGATTGTGTTGAACTTTTAAACCATTTGCTTGAAATTAAAATTCTTTATAGACTATGAAATTTTAAAAAAATTAAGCTAATTATTTAAGGCGAAAATTTGTTGATGTCAAAAACAGTTAACGCGTGACTATGATTTAATAAATTTTCGGTTTTTACAAACTTAATAATGTGTACTTTTCATGTAGGTATAAAGGACATGGGTCATCCCAAGTTTTACAAGTTCTTGTTCTATTTATTATTTTCCATTTCACTTTTGGTGTTTTATTCGTTTTTTTTAAATGCCAAAAATATTTGGATAGGGATGTCTGATTTCTATTTCTAATATTATTGAACGAACTTTGGTGTTGTCTCCACCTAATTTAAAATTCATTCTTCGTGGATCCTATATATATCATTTCAGTGTTAGGATTCTTAATAGATGAAATTGTGCATTGGTATACCACAGATTCTATGCGGCATTTATTTAATTCTTCAAGGTTTCTACAATCACATATTTGATTTTTTTTTGTCTAATTTTAGTTTAGGGTTTTTATTAATAATATTTTGGCAAGCGTGTTTTTCCAGGATTTTATTATGTTTTTTTTTATGATTCTTTATTAAATATCTTGTTAAGTCTGCTATCAGTAGGAGAGAGTTTTTCAATTAAAGCTAGGATTTTTTGTCCTAGCTTAATACTAACCATTTGGTTGGACGGAGGGGTATACGAAATGTTTTTTATTTTCCTGTGTTTCTTCTGGTTAGTACTATTGTTTCTATAATTCATGTTAGCGTTTTTGTATCCACTATTTTTATAGATGTGTTGTAAAAATTACTGTGTTGTTGGAAGATTTCTTCATTTGCGGAGTTCATGCTGATTCTTTTCTTTATTGGTAAGGGTATATGCTTAATTATAGATGGAGGGTGGTTTAACCTAGGGTGTACATACAAGGGGCTGTGTGTGTATGTGTGTGTGTGTATTTATATATGTATTATTTATATATATATGTATAATATATATGATATATATGTTGTCTGATTATAATAAATGTATGTTTTACACCAAAATATGAATTTTTCGACATCTGTTTTGTTAATGTAACTTATCCAGTGAAAATTAGACACATATATCGAAAATTATACAATCTCTCTCTCTTACACACACACACACACACACACACACACACACACACACACACACACACACACACACGCTATATATATATATATATATATATATATATATATATATATAAATAAAAAGAGAGTACAGATATTTATCTCCCAGGAAATAGTCAACCTAACTTTTGTTATTCGACATTACACCTTACAGTCATCCACTTCAGCCTTAACTAACCAGCCAAAACGAATAAAATCACGGCGATCATCAAAACCAACCCTAACCACTCCAGTAATGAATTAGTATGTCCGAGTAGCTTAATCGGAGGACTCATCCTTTCGTCTATCAGTCTGACCGACTGACCGCGGTCTGTGGCCGGAGAAAGACTTATGTCGGAGTTTTGCAGCTTTTTGGACGCTGCCCAGACGTCACCGTCTTCAGATTTCGTACAACGAGGGTAAACAACACTGGTCACGCATCAAATGTCGATCTAGTCTATGGAAACGGTCAAGAATAATCGACTGGCTTTGGTCTGGCGAACAGATGGGAGGGTAAGCTATATTTTGGCCTTAGGCCACCGATAGATTGAGGTTTGCTGATGAATGTGCCGTGATCCTCAGACATCGTATCCGGTACTCAAATCTCTTCCTATTAAATTTATCCCTTCTTTCCTTCCTTTCTTCCATTTTAGCTCCTTGTGAAACTGTTTTTCCTTTTTTGTTTTTAAATCATCCACTTTTTCTTTCTTTGTCATTCATTGTCTTATGTTTTTAATTTCTTCCTTCCTCATTTTGTTTTAACTTCTTTCTTTATCTTTATCTCTGATTTTATCTTCTTTCTTTTCGCTCACTTCCTTTATACCTTCATTTCGTCAATTGTATTCTGCTTTCATAAACTTTTCCACTCATTTTCTTTTTTATATCACTCTTAGACCTTTCTTTTTCCTTCCTTAATCTTTTCTTTCACATCTTTTTAATATTCACCTTTCATTGTTAATGTTAAATGCATTAATTTTCGTTTTTCCTTTATTATTTATTTTCTCATATTCAGCTTTGCTTTATGTATTGTGACTTCAGTTTTTCTTCTTCCAATGTTACTACTTTTGTTTCTTCTGTGAGAAAAGGTAATCAGAAAGTAACGTGATATTTGTAAACAGTATTTATATTTTCGTTGCTGTATTTTACTATTCTTTATATTTTACTTATCTGTTTAAGAATTTATATATAATTTTAATCTTTCCCTCAACCACAAGTTCTGTATTTTTTTCAAATACATTTATTGGAGTATATATTTGGCATCATTTCTAGTAATTTCCATTTTCCACGGAACTTCATTTTTCCATCCTCCCACAATTTTTCATTTTTTCCAAAAAGAACTGCACACACGTACACACACACACACACACACACACACACACACACACACACACACACACACACATGCATACACACACATGCATACACGCGCACACACATTCTCTCTTCAGATCATTATTTGCCATTTAGATTTTATGATATTTTTCTTCTGCTATTTCTCAATCAGTTTTTATAGTTAATATTTTGTTTCTGGTTTACTACTACTTAGTGCATTAATTACTAAAAGCAAATATTAATACACATTTAAATACAAAAATAAATGTCATAATCTACCTAGCTAATATAATAATGTATTGCTTGAAAGAAGGCTTGGTAATCACTTTGAATATTCTGTTTATTACCAAGGATACAGGATCTTTTAAAATGGAAAATCTCCAGTTATATATAACCTGATTGTTTTTACTCAAAACCGACTTTTTGTCTATTTTATGCGTATAATATATAGAATATAGAATATTTGCTCGACGATTTCTATCATTAACAAATCTCTAAATTGTATATTTATGTAAACATTGAATCAACTTAGTTCTTTAACAATTGGCAGTCAGTGTGTTGAGGATTATAGAATAAATTTTAGATTTAACAGTTTTTGGAGTCTGTTAAGAAGAGACCGTGGCACAAATCTCATAATCCACCCTTCTTACTATCGATTTAACAGTTACAACATCCATGTTTCCTATTTGGCATTCCAGTATTGCTGCCGTGTACGAACACACAAAAGTATTGGCTATTGTATTTTAATTAATTCAGACTAATTTGCAAGGCCTTTTTTTTATTAAAAAAGCAAATGTACCATCCTGCCTTCAGTGTGCTTCTGCTGGATTATGAAATGTTGAAACTTCTCTACCCTTCCCACGTTTGTCAATGAGTGTAAGCTCGTAGAAAGGTTTTCCGCCTAAACCCGCATTAATGTTTTGACCTTACATTAAATGAGATGAAATTCAAGAACACTTCCATTTGGATGTTTTGTTTTTGGAACCTGAAATTCAATGTTTAATTTTTGAAGAATTGTTTCTCACGTGCTTTTAATATCTATACTTGGCCTGCTGATTGAATGGTTTTAGTATGTATACTGCTTCCACCAACAGTATTATTCTCCAGTTATTTTCCTTAATAGTTCTTAAAATTCTATAGAGGTTATGGTGTTCACAGCTTCCACAGGTGAACAGTCATACCGGATATCAATGCTTATCCACGGATTACAGTATTCCAATATTCTGAAAATGTTATTCTTAATATTATCTGTTATTATACATGCTGTCACAACCACATGGGATGTTGAACACGAAATTCTTGCTCGTGTCTTCTTCCTCTAGAAATGCGGACTATCTAGTGCGGGACAGTTTTCAAATACAACTGCGATGTTATATGTACTATTTATGCACTGGATGATTGGAACCGCAGTTCAGATAACGTCCACTGTTTTTAGGTTCAGATGGTTTCAATCCACTTTCTGTATGCTTAAAGTCAATTCGCAGTTCGTTTCTTTCCTCATAAAGAAAATATATTAAACATTTTCACATGCTTCACCGTTTAGTCATCCTAGCCAGTGCTATCGTTCTTAGTGTAATTTCCTTAAATTATACTATTTATAAATTAGCCATCACTAATGATGTAGTATAACCCAAACAGAAGTTATTGTTTAACAAAGAAATATTAGCATTTTCCTTTAGTTGTACGTTCGCTGCGTCTTAGATAGGATTTAATGATTTAGTGAATATAAACTTTGGTTATGTCTAGCTGGTTGTGGTTAGTTCGATATCTTGAACAAACCACAATGTAGTCATGTTCATGTATTCTGTATCCGTGGAATTAACAGAAGTTGCAACAGAAGGACATATTAGTTCATGAGAGTTAACTAATTTGAAATATCTTCCAACCTCACCAACCGATGGCTACATTTTGTAAATTAGCGAACACTTGACATCAGGAGATCGAACATATATTAACTAGTTTAATTGCATTTTTCAATTAGTCAGCAACCTAATTGTTGTGGATTCCGGGATGAATCCGATATCAATGAATAACAAACGCCAGGAATGGATAAGGAAAATAAATGTATTAACGTAATAATACAAACTGGTAATACGGGTTAGTAGATCCAGGAATGCGGGTTAGTAGCACTAATATATATACAGTCTTGGTATTGAAGTATCGCGGTATGACTCCTTACTGAGTCTACGTGCTCGCTAACTGTGACTCTTGTGCTACCCTCCTCTATTACAGACTGTCCGGGTATTCACTGGCAGTAGTATATGTATACCTTGGGTGAGTCCATTTGTATGAAAAGGGGAGACCCCTTAACACCCCCCTCATTATATAGGGAGTTACTATTTTTTCCTCTTATGATTGATGATCAGAAGTTCAGGAAATTTTCTCTTCCTGTTTGACCCTCTAAATTCTGTATCTTCCTGTGGTCTTTGAATCTCAAAAGGTTCAAAGATTGCGTCCATTGAGTCGTCATTTTCTGCGGGTGACGAGCTTGGCTCCCCAACCCGTCCTTTTTGTATTTGGTCAATATGTCTTCTATGTGTAAACTTTTCGCCTTGTACTGTGTACATCACATTTCCTAGTCTGTTAGTTATTGTATTTGGTTCCTCATAAGCCATATTATTACTGAAATAGACCCATTCTTGTTTAAATGATCTCTTGAGTACTGTAGGTGTATACCGGTTTTTATTTATTTTTTCCTTCGTCCTCTGAATAAATTCATCCTTTTTCGCTTCTTTTCTTATCTCTCGCAAGGTCACAGGTAGTTCCTTTACTGCCTTGTATAACTCTTTACTGTTTTCATCTGTGGTAGCAAATGGCGTGTTTCGCTTCTTTTTACATATTGGTTGGACATTTACTTTCAATTCAATTCTAGCTGCACCCTTACAAAACCAGCTGATAGGTGAATCCCATACGTCGAACTTTTGCATATAGTCTGTACCCACTTGATTTTCTGTATCTTTCATTACGTATATCTATCATTTACTATTATTTCTCCTTCGAATTTTATACGCTTCCTATCACCGACTTAGCAATTTTTGTGTGTGTAACATGGTTGGTCTGTTAAGCTTTTTCCATGTCTGTAGGTTAATTATCGTTAGATCGGAACTCTAGTCTAGTTGCAATTTTATCTTTTTATTTAAGATTTCAAGTTCCACATATTTCATTATGTTGGTATTGTCTTCTTCATGCATCCTTCTAGCTCTTATCCTACTAGTAACTTTTCTGTTCCTACATTGGGATGCCTTGTGCCCCATTTTTCCACACACAAGACAGTTTTTATATTTAAAACGGAAATCCTTATTCCAGTGTAGTCCTCCACATCGATAACATGCAGATGGGGACGGGCTTATATTTGTTTCGATTTTCGTCATAATTTGTCCTATATGTTGTACTTTTTCCCTTATAGAATTTTTGTTTTCTTTCCGGGGAGGGTGAAGAACGTAAACTTTTGTTTAACTTACGTATATGTGATACTCCTGACTCCTCAATGTTCTTCGAGTCTTTCTTTATACTCAGGCATTTTTGGCAATCTTCTGATAATTGTTGTAGTGTTAGTCCAGGTTCATTTTGTAGTTTTGCAAGCATACTTTTGCGCATTTCACTATCTTTTGCAGAGACTAACCCATGAACAAAAATGAGACACTTGAAATTGTCCGGTGTTAATTCTGCCAACTTGAAGTCGTCGCAATGTTTATTCACGATTGCGGCAAACGTGCAATAGTCCTCATTTTCGCCCGTTACCAGGTTAAGACATTTCCACCTCTTGTGAAAAGTGACGTTTTTGGACTGAACAGCTCTGTAAGACATGTAACTGCTTCGTCAAACGTTAATTGGTTCGTCTTTTTTGGCAAAATGTAATCCACAAATTTTGTGTATTCCTCAGTTCCTAATTTTCTGAGCAACAGACGTACCTTCTTTGATTCTGTCCAGTTTTGACAATCGATGTTGTAGATGTCTTCGTGGCGTCTAAAATAATCCCCGACATTTTTATCCTCTTCTAGAGAGTATTTGAAAGTTTCTATCGTATTCCACACTGCGACTTGGGAAAAAGTCGCCTCTTTTTCGATATTTTGTGGTTTGTTACCCGCTACCTTTAATATTAGTTCCTGCGTTTGTAGTAATTGTTTTTGCCATTTTTCTTCCATTCTCTCTTGGAGTTGTAATTGTTGTTCATTTTGGTATTTTACAAGTTCTACTAAAATATTTTTAAAATCATCCATGATCAACGTCTTACGAAAAACTCACTTGACCGTATTTTAGTCCTCGTAAATCTTTTGTCGCCAAGTTGTTGTGGACACTGGCAAAAAAACAGCAAAGGAGACTTTTTTTCTGTGTGTGTTCGAATACCTTGTCGTCAATTTGTTGTGGACAACGAGGGAGAATTTTGTTTCGATTTCCTTCCCGTGTGAGTTCAAATTCCTCGTCGCCAATTTGTTGTGGATTCCGGAATGAATCCGATATCAATGAATAACAAACGCCAGGAATGGATAAGGAAATTAAATGTATTAACGTAATAATACAAACTGGTAATACGGGTTAGTAGATCCAGGAATGCGGGTTAGTAGCAATAATATATAAACAGTCTTGGTATTGAAGTATCGCGGTAAGACTCCTTACTGAGTCAATGTGCTCGCTAACTGTGACTCTTGTGCTATTCTCCTTTATTACAGACAGTATTTACTGCCCCCCACTATGGATAGATGTGGCACAAGGCCGGGTTTGAAGTGGAGTATTCCCGAGCCCGTAGCCTCGGCCAAAAAATGCCCGTAGATCCCGTATAAACGGGATCGGGTTGGTCAACCTCCCCGAACGATGCTCTACACTTCGGCAGAGCCTCGTCCGGGTTCCTCTCTGCTCAGAGGCAGAGAGTTCGACCGTCTAACAGAAAAGACGTCGCCGTCTACTCGGTTTCTGACAGTATTTACTGCCCCCCACGAGGGATAGATGTGGGACAAGGCCGGGTTTAACGTGGAGTATTCACGAGCACGTAAGCTCGGCCAAAAAATGTCCGTAGATCACGTATAAACGGGATCGGGTTAGTCAACCACCCCGAACGAGACTCTGCCCTTCGGCGGAGCCTCGTCCCGGTTCCTTTCTGCTCGGAGGCAGAGAGTTCGGCCGCCCAACCGAGAAAACGTCGCCGTATACTCGGTTCCAGACTGTCCTGGTATTCACTGGCAGTAGTATATGCATACCTTGGGTGAGTCCATTTGTGTGAATAGGGGAGACCACTTAACACTAATATAGGTCATATTAATAAAAAGAGATATGCGTATAATTTACTTGGAATGGATATTTGTTTGATAAGAAAAAAATCGTCTGAATTGAAAATCATTTGAACAAAGAAATATCAATTGCTTACAAGATTAGCATGACAGTTTCTCCTCGATACCGAGAGCTTCATATCAGTTAATTACCTTGAATGTTAAAGTATCTAAAATTCAGTAAAGTTTTAAAATGTAGTTAATTTTAGATATATTGATTTTCTTTATTCCGTGCAATGGAGACGTACTGTTTAGACTGAAAAAAGTCCCTATAATAATTTATTACAGAAATCTATCAGTAATTACTAATAAAGAAAAATAAAATATTCATCATATTTTAAATTACTGCAATGAGTAAAATTGTATGTTAGCATTGTATTAATATTATTATTGTTGTTGTTTTTGTTGTTGCTGTCATATTAATATAGAAAAAAGAAGACGAGAAAGAAGAATCAGAACGACAATAATAGCAGCAAAAGGATTTGAGCATCCAAGAATAATTAACTGTAAATCTCGAAAAAATAAAGCCAGGTTATCTGAAAAGCGTCATTCGAATTTGTGCTATTCACCTGAATACAAATAAGACATAGTGAATGGAAGCAACATCGCCTTACATTGGACGAGACAATTTTTTCTCCTCTTACGATTCTCACACCGACACTATTGACTTAACCACCCATACAGCTCTGGCCAAACTCTCTACCTTACTTCCAACATCCGGGGCTTTCTCTGTCGCCACCTAGTGGGATCTTATTAAAAATTCAGAGGTTTCTCTTGTCTTCATAATCTATCATTCATGCCCACTGGCAGGTATCATCCGTCAAACACAGTTAGATCATTTCCGGTT
Source organism: Acanthosepion esculentum (assembly GCA_964036315.1). Classification (NCBI taxonomy): domain Eukaryota; kingdom Metazoa; phylum Mollusca; class Cephalopoda; order Sepiida; family Sepiidae; genus Acanthosepion; species Acanthosepion esculentum. The sequence continues at coordinate 77,781,104 of OZ038499.1, read as the reverse complement.
TTGTGTAAAAATCTCAAAAAAATATCTCAAGAGCAAATGAAAACAAACGAAAGAATAAATATGAAATCGAAAATAAATAATAAAATAAAATTTCTTTTATTCTTCTTCTTCTTCGTTTCTTTTATTCTTCTTTCTGTCTTATATTGTTGTAATTTTTCAGGCTTTTTATATTAAGCCTGAAAAATTACAACAATATAAGACAGAAAGAAGAATAAAAGAAACGAAGAAGAAGAAGAATAAAAGAAACGAAGAAGAAAAAAGAATTAGAGAGGGAGACAGAATACGACAAAAACTGAAAAAGTTAAAAAAATAAGACGCATTTTTCCTTTGTGCTTTTTTCTTTATGAAAGAAAAAAATGAGGCAAGGAAATATACAAGTTAGAAAAATAACCATAGGAGTCGTAACGACATTGTTAGGACAGAGAAAATACAAAATAAATAACAAAGTTTGAAAATCCAAATAACAATCATAGATATTTTAATTATCAGTTAAAGCCATTTTAGAATGTTAAAAACTGTCAGCATTTGACTCAGAAAAATGTTTATCCTTAATTTTGGAATATAATTTTACAATAAAAAAATAAGTAATAATAAACGATCTGCAACACAAACAGAGTATTTCATGTACAATGGCATTCAGTTTCTTATGATTGGCTGAAAAAGAATAATAATAATATGCTCCTAAAGAATTCAAATAAGGCGATGCTTTAGTCGAGCCAAGGACAAATTATTATACGTACATTTCAGTAATCACAAAAATTTCTAGTAAAAATATTGGTTTGACATCAGAAAATCATGTTAATGTTTATTTATATGAATTGAGAGAGGGATAGATTTCATGGGAAAGGTGAAGTAAAACTGCTAGCTGATTATTATTATTATTATTAAAACTATTATTATTATTATCAACACATTGAATGTTCCCATCATTAGTATTTACATTAATGATTGAATTATGAAACACGTGTTTGATTGTTTGAGCAGGCTCATGTAAAGCGCAGCAATTTGATGGATACATCTATCTATGTGGATAGATCAATAAGTCTGTCGCTTAGTAGATGAAATTTCGTCTGAGACTTTCAATATATTACATACTGAAAATTTCAGACCAATGTGATGCACGGGGGAAGTGTTGATCGGAGAGAATTGACAAATAAAAATAAATGGACTTGTTCTTAGATACATATTTTGTAAATCTGTTTTTCTGTATGTGTCTATGGATATATGTATGTGGAGTATTTATGTATATAGATCATTTATGCGCGAGGACGTAGAAATACATGAGTTGTAGCTCAGGGGCGTGGTTTGCCCATTGATAAAGTACCCGCTTAGAAAAAAGAAATGCTATTGTTGTTAGAGAACTCAGCTGTTATGCTATTGATATTGAGGCTCTATCTGAGACCAACCCTTTGATAAGGATCAAATCGAAGAGTGGTAGCCTTACATTCTACTGGAAAGACAGGAAAGCAAATGAACGAAAAGAGGCTAGTGTAGGGTTTGCTGTGCGAACGAAGTTAAGGTTTCCCTTGAGCGTGCTATGATCAGGTTAGGCCTATAATACTTCTGTTACACCTTGCAGGTAGGCGATATACTGCCCTAATGCACTGAAAAGTTCTCATTCTGCGAGGCGTTGTTTGATCTCCTTCAATATATTCCTAGAACTTATAGAATTCTCTTGTAAGGGCATTTTAATGCTACGGTTGGCAGTGAGTAAGCGACCTAGAATTGCTTGAAGTTGTACGGAACAGGAAAAATGAATAGCAACGGTCAGTTGCCTCTTTAAATGTGCGCAAATTTTCAGCTGCACATTGCGAGTACACAATTCCAACGCAAAGGTGACAACTTAGTTTCACCCAAGATCCCGTCAATGGCACTACTTTATAATCCGCAATAGGCAAGTTGAACATAGTGATGATTGACGGAGAGGATAGAAGTTTTGCTGAAATCCTGTTGTATAGTGCCGATCACTTTTCTAATAGCGTGTATAGAATCATCCTGAACAGCTGGAATGCCTGGAGAGTTCCAAAGAACTGGAGAGATGTAATCAGGATACTAGTGGTCAAAGGCAAAGGTATAAGAAAATTTCGTAGGCGCTATTGTAGCATAACTTTTACAAGCGAGTAATAGTCTAATGGAGATTTTACTGTTTTGCTTGACTAATCATATTGTGGGTACGATATTTTCAGATTCACAATGTGTCTTTCGGCCTCACAGGAAAGCAATGAATATAATTTTTACAGCGCGACAAATCCAAGGGAAGTTGTATGAACAAGAAGAAGGCCTTTTTTACTTCTTCGTAAATCTTATCAAGGTCCTCGATACAGCCAAAGAGAACTCATGTAGAATATCTTCATATAATTATGTCGTTCTCGTCATTTCGTAGATATCATCCAGTCGTTTCATGATGACATGGAACATCAATGTTTTACTTTCAAAATTCATCAAGGTACAAAATGGTGTCAAGCAAGGTGACTTTATTGCACATACATTGCTCTCCCTTTCTCTTCTGTTGTCTTCCATGCTTTTAATGTATATATAGGGTCTATATATTCGATATGGTTGGGTAATGGACATTTGTGTCCCGGAAAATTGCGTACCAGGCAATTGCGTGCCTGGACATTTGCGTCTCTAGACAAATGCGTCCCTGGATAATTGCGTACCTCTGATAATTTTTTCAAGCTTTTAAAGGCAATTGTCATACATTTTGAAAATAGGTAGTAATGATAATGATTTTACAAAAAAGGATAGAAGAAATAAAATGAAAAAATAAAAGTTTATTTTTGTTTAGAATTCAATGACAGATTAACAGTGTTTAAAAAATCTTTTAAAAATTTAAAATTATCTTTATTTCACAAATAAATCAAAGGTTATGAATGTTGTGAGGTATCCCTTTTAAGAAATTTATTTTGTTTTCAGGAGTAGACTTATCTAACAGCGCCATGATTCTCTTATTTACAGTTTTATTTTTTGACACATTATAATTCCTCTTTCATAGTCACTTTTTTAAGGCAATGGCCTTCTCCTTTTTCAATGTTTCAATTAATTTCCAGATAGAGGGGTGTTTACAAGATAAAGAATATTGCAAAGCAAACTATTATTAGATCTAAGTAACTGATTTCTATCTCTCTCTCGAAAATTCCATGACTCGATAGAAAAATGAGTCATTCACTGTATGAATTCTTGCGTTGCAAGATCTCTCTTCATATCGCCAGTATGTTTTTGTCATCGGAATTTTTCTTATGATAGTGGTCGCTGTCATTTTCTTCGTCCGCAAATATTTTTCCATCAGCGTTTGATTTTCGGAAATTAGCCATAGGTTCCAAATAAAAATATAATCTATAAAATCCAGAATCTATTAGATGTTTGTGGTACGCACTGCTGGAGTGAATTGAAACTGCTTGCCTAATTTTCTCTTCCTTTAAAAAATAAATTTTTCTCCCTTTTTTATTTATTGTAACTAACTTTCTTCTTGTTTAGAGTAATTAAAGGTATTGGTATGCAAATTTCTCTATTAAACAACACTTTAAAATGTTTCTTTTTCTTTTAAAATTTATAGTAATTACATTTTGCTTGTTTAGAATAATTAAATGTTGGTTTGCAATAGTAACTCTTAAGAAAAGAAAGTATAGTAACTTCAAAAAATTATCAGAGGTAGCAATTATCCAGTGACACATTTGTCTAGGGACGCAAATGTCTAGGTTCGCAATTGTCTCATACGAAATTGTCCGGGACACAAATGTCTAGTACGCAACTGTCCGTCCACCCATTGTACGTACGTGCTTGCCGTACTCCTATAATACATGTGTTGTGTACTACAGACACTTAGACACTCTGGAGAGATTCCGCTAATGCTTTTTAAGAGCGATTCTTGATATCAACTGGATAACTCACAGGCCTAAAAAGGCCAATGTAATCAGCATCGTAGCTAACATTCATCGACGCAGGCTTCGCTGGGCAGGCCATGTCATTCGTCTTGATGACTGTAAAATACCCAAGCAAATGCTCTATGTCGTGTTGCTGTATGGCATTCTGCATAAGCTAAACAGGCGCTCCGATTAATTTTAAAAAGAGTCTTTTATATAGGATATAGAGATAGTATAGAGGATCCTGCGTGTGAAACTGCTGCTTATAATCAAATTAAATAGTGGCATTTAATTCATGGAGGCGCTAGGATCTTCTAAGAAAATCCAATGAGTTGGACAAATGTCAATTTTGCATATAGGAAAGGGGAAATCATTGACCCAGTAATGCAGCAATTTACACGTAATGAATGTGGCAGAGTATGTCTACCAAATGCTACTATAGTGGAAATAATGTAACATGCTGGGCATGTCAGAAAACCTGCATAAACCGCTTTGATCTAACCTGTCACATGAAAACCCATGAGCAAGCTGAACAGTCTTTATAAAACAGGTCAGACACTGTAGAGAATAACTTAGTTTGCTACATCTGCAATAAGCTTTTCCGGTTACTTGCTAACTTCAAGAGCTATCGTCATTCTTTATGAGAACTAAAAAACATTAATCAAACTTGTCATCGATAGTCATACGCGTTTAACGAGTCGACGTCCATGATGTATGTGGGGTGTACATGTCCTCGGTCTTCTTTATGCTGATAGTTAGTCCTAATGTACTACACATACACTGGCGAAAATGAGAAAAGTGGTAGATAGCTTTATCATGGAGTCACCCACCAAATATAGAAGATTTGAAGTAATAAACCGCTGTGTCTCTCTCGGAAGCATGACAAAAAATCGCAAAAGAATTGAAGCAGTAGATAGCTTTATCAGTCTGAGAAGTAAATCAAAATAGAAAGAAATAGACATGATGTTGAAATGTTAGATAACCTTGTCTATCTCGGAAGAATAACCAAACAAATAAACGAAGATGGCTTCAAGTGTTAGATAGATTGTCTATCTCGAAAACACGCTCACTCTTGACACTGAAATTAATCACATGATAGCAAAAGCTAAGTGCTTCTGAGAAACTCTGAAAACAAATCTGGTCAGATCGTAGTATCACCAGAAACACAAAACTATGTACGAGGCTTGTGTTCTTACAGTTTTGCTATATGGATGTGATGCATGGACAATGCATCACATCCATACAGCAAAGGCATCATGGTAGGCAGCTAGTGTGATTTCATCAGAATTGCATATAGAGCATCAATGTGTCTTTTTGCACAAGAGATACCGTGTTGTACTTGAGAGAGCATGAAGCCCATGTATCGAGAAAAGAATAATTCTGAACTTGACTGATTATATTGTCAGTACGAATGAAGAGAGCCTCCCGGCACAGATATTCTATGATAGCTAACCACAGAATGAACCAAAAACGCGGTTTATGTATGCTGTAAAAAACAAAATCGATATTCTTTATCTTCTATATGCCACATCCTTTCAGAACATAGGCGATCATGTCTCTCCACAACTTTCTCTCTCGTGTGGCCCGTAGCACTTTTTCCCCTTTGCGCCCTCCGTTCCACCATCCATCCATCCATACAAGCTTGTGGATCACCATCTTCACTATCTCTCTTGACTTCAATATGCCCCATGAGAGTTAAGTTTTTCAAAGGCTGCAGCCTCACCTCGTTTTGTCATTTTTTTGCAACACTGACTCCTAATATATATTGTGGCTGGATTTTCTTCCGTTGCTGTATGGAGATTATCCAATAACTTCTAACAATGATTTCTATCGTCAGTTTGTGCTAAAAGTCTCGACACTGCGATTGCCTTTCGCCTTCTTTTCTATTCGACCAGGTTTTTTGTAACATTTCATAGCTGTTTTTATTGTTATTTTTATTAAATTTTCTCCTCCCGTTTCTTTTTCCCACTGCCTTGAAATATTTCTGTATCTTTCTTTTGGCGCTCTTTTTTCTTCGTTTTGCTCTTTTTTCACATATTCAGCTTTTTGTAATAATTAAAATTAAAGCAATATTTTTACTATTTTTCATAAATTCCTACTCTCCGTTCTTTAGGTTTCTTTTTTGAAGAGTAAGACAATGAGCTGAGTATCTTTTATATTATGAGTTTAGCTCTGTAAATGTCACATATCGTTCCGGTACGAAAACTGCATACCTGAAAAACGGAGGATCGATTGACCATATATGCATGTTTCAAAGAAAAAGCCAGACAGCCGTGATTCGGACAATGTCAGATAAATATTTCATGACATGAATTCGCCTGATTAGGCAAACCGGATTTTAAAAGCGTGAGACGTTGTGAGGGCGTCTGTTCTAGGTGGATTTCTCTTAAAAAGATAAAATGAAATGAAACAATTCAATGCAGCAAAGAACAATGTAAAGTAACAGAAATGAATACAATAAAAATGTCGAGGAGACAATCCATAAATCTTCTAACATTGCCTACAATTAAATTAATAATTAAGGTTCGAATGTATGTAATTTACAATGTAAAGAGATTCGGATAGAAAGAGAAACGGAAATAAAAATAAAGGAAGAGAACAGTTTAAAAAAAATCTTTACATACGCCAATAAATGTCTCATAAAACTTGTATATGAAATTCATTAATATATGTCGACGAACATCTTTATTTTTGTCGTTTTATTGCATTACATAAAATCTATTTTAAAAGGAATAGGTATTCGTTTCTTTTCAGCACTCATGAATTTGTTCGAGAAGTAAAACGGATTTATAAGAAAGATATCACTTACAGAGAAAATAAAATAAAATTCTAATCAAACGTTTTAAAATTCAAAGTAAATACTTACCTTAACTTTGTCGAGTTTTCACTCGAAATAAAAAAAAAACATACACACCTCGAAATTCATGTCTGATATCCGAAAACTGAATTTAAAAATAAAAATATGCTATATTCACTTTTTTCTATCCCCTCGTGTGTGGTGCATTGCCTGGTGGAGAGGAGGGTAGGGGAAGAGAGTAGAGTACTATTAATATGGGAAAGTCAAGATAATAAGTTACTTTGAATAAAAAAAATGATTAGTGAACAGTTTCAATTTAAAACTGTCCACTAATCCAGTTTCAATTTGAAACTGTCCGCCACGCTAGGGTTGCCTTTTCCAACGAATGATGACATCCGCTCAACGCATGTCGTCTGGTCTTTTTCAACGACAAAAACGTTTTCGGCACTTTTGTTTCGCCGTTAAATTTGTACTTGTATACATAAAGATTTTTTTCTAAAAGGGTTGTTTGTATATGAATACGTTGTATTGAACTACAATTTTAAAATATTATTCTTAATTTTAATTTAAAAAAATCTAACGGCGAAACAAAAGTGCCGAAAAACTTTTTGTCGTTGAAAATGACCAGACGACATGCGTTGAACGGATGTCATCATTCGTAGGAAAACCCTACCTTGACTTAACATCTTTTCGAAAGTAACTCATATTTTGATACAATAGTTGTCAGTGAAAATGAATACCCTACCGCCCCTTGTTAAAATAATTGGATTTCTCCATATCCTTAGAAACTAATAATATAAATATATGTGCTTATGAAACTCAGTAAATTTCAAAATAAGTTATTCCGAAATTCGCTTGAAAATGAAACATAACTATGAACTTTAATTTAATTCTATAACTGAATTTGAAGTTTTTAGCTTCTGTTTTTGAAACGTGGTAATTCCTGTGTAGTGATGGAACCATATTTTAAATTAGTAAATTTATTATATATATATATATATATATATATATATATATATATATATATATATATATATATAAAAGTGGACATGAAAGTTAGCACTTACAGGCGACAGTCTGTTTCATGCTAGTGCAATCGTCAGGCGACTAGTGCTGTTATTTTTCTCGGCTATTTATATAAGGGTCAGTGGTGCATTATGGGTAGTCTATTTTTACTTTTACCGGAAGTCGCTTATTTGTTTATTTATTTATGTCAAATTATTTTGCTTGTTTTTTGTTTGTTTTTTTATTTTTATTTTTATTTTTTATCTTATATATTTATTTATTTATTCATTTATTTTGATCGGTGTTTTTGGTTAACGTAGTAAAATTTTTTTTATATAGCTTATTGTTGGTAGTCTATAATGGCCGTCATTTACCGGAAGTCGCTTGTTCGCTTATTTATTTGGGTCAAATTGTTTTGCTTGTTTTTATTTATTTTCATTTTTATTTTTTATCTTATATATTTGTTTATTTGTCATTGATTAAATCTGTTTGTTGAATTTGGGGGTGTGATGTTGTGGTTTTTTTCTTACTATTATTTAGGTGGGAACAGTTTTTAATTTATCTATTTAGGTTGGTTATCTTTATTTGTTTTTTTTTGTTTTTTTAAACGGCTAGTTTATCGTAATCGGTTGTTAGTTTATTTATATATTTGGATGTATTTAGATCGATTTATTATATTTGTTGTTATTTATTTGTTACACTATATATTTTTGGCTCTCGGTTTTTAAGTAACGTAGTATATTATCTTTTATTAATGTTTTTTTATTATTATTTTTATTTGTATAACAGTTATAACTTTCGTCCGTTCTTTTGTTTTGATTTTATTTCGTATATTCTAACAGGTGTGGTTTTGTGATTTGTTTGGAGTAATTTATTTTGCTTATTTTATTGTTGTTTGTTTATATATTTATTTATTTTTCTATTTTAAGTTACGTAGTAAAAATTTGTTTTCATGTCTACATTTTGAGATTAGCTCGGATCTTTTATTTAATAATTTATTTTGATCTGGGAAGGTAATGATAGCTATTTTTCCTCCAAGCAAAGTTTGCAAGTTTTTGATAGGTTGTTGCAGGCTGATGATTTTTTCCTTATTTTCCAATATATTTTTGGTGTGGTGTGTGTTTTGTTTTTTATTTCCCAGATATACTTAGAAAGCATTGTGCTGTTCGCATATTTACTATTTGTGAAATACATTTTGTGTACATAATTTCTTTGTTTCCATGGTCCTTCGGTTACTCCTATATATACTTTTTCTTCATTATCTGCTGATTTTGTCGTGGCTTGGTAGATTACGTTGTTTTGTAAGCAATTACCGTTTAAGGGACATTCGTTTTTTATTCAGCAGTTGCACGTGGGTTTAATTTGTTCGTGTGGTTTGTTAATCATTTTTCTGTTGTGATTTTTTATTATTTGTACCATGTTCTCGGTGCAACTGTAGCTGATTTTTACTGTGTTTTTGTTGAATATTTTGAGTAGGGTGCTTGATTCCGGGAAGTATTTGTGTAAAAGCTTGAAGAATATTTTTCCTATGTTTGTTTTTACGTTTTTGCTGTACGGTGGGTTGAACCATATGATATTTCTTTTTCTGTTGGTCTTTTTTGTGTTCTGTGGTGAGTATGTGAGTGTTGCTGGGAATCCGCTATCTTTTAGGGCTGTTTCGGAGTCTTTCTTGGCTTTGTTAAATATAGATTAATCGGAAGAATTGTCGGAAAGCCTGCAGTTAATCGATTTAGGTATCTGTTTGATTATAGAAGGTGGGTGGTTGGAGTATATATGTATGTACTGTGGTTTATCATTCGGTTTTCTGTATGGTTTGTGTGTGACTTTTCTTAGGTTGATGGTGACATCTAGAAAATCTACTTCGTTTAGGTTAGTTTTTATATCTATCTCGAATCCGTTATTTTTGAAAATTTTAATTATTGCTTTTCTAGTTTTATCTGTCTTTTGTTTGTTGCAGTTTCTATCAGACCGTCATCTCTGTAGAGCCCTGTGTCATTTCTATCTATTATTTTGCTTAACTAAGGAAAATAATAGACAGAAATGACACAGGGCTCTACAGAGATGACTGATTCGAGATAGATATAAAACTAACCTAAACGAAGTAGATTTTCAAGATTTCACCATCAACCTAGTTTTTATATCTATAACAGTACATACATATATACTCCAACCACCCGCCTTCTATAATCAAACAGATACCTAAATCGATTAACCGCAGGCTTTCCGACAATTCTTCCGATGAATCTATATTTAACAAAGCCAAGAAAGACTACGAAACAGCCCTAAAAGATAGCGGATTCCCAGCAACACTCACATACTCACCACAGAACACAAAAAAGACCAACAGAAAAAGAAATATCATATGGTTCAACCCACCGTACAGCAAAAACGTAAAAACAAACATAGGAAAAATATTCTTCAAGCTTTTACACAAATACTTCCCGGAATCAAGCACCCTACACAAAATATTCAACAAAAACACAGTAAAAATCAGCTACAGTTGCACCGAGAACATGGCACAAATAATAAAAAAGCACAACAGAAAAATGATTAACAAACCACACGAACAAATTAAACCCACGTGCAACTGCAGAATAAAAAACGAATGTCCCTTAAATGGTAATTGCTTACAAAACAACGTAATCTACCAAGCCACGACAAAATGAGCAGATAATGAAGAAAAAATATATATAGGAGTAACCGAAGGACCATGGAAACAAAGAAATTATGTACACAAAATGTCTTTCACAAATAGTAAATATGCGAACAGCACAATGCTTTCTAAGTATATTTGGGAAATAAAAAACAAAACACACACCACACCAAAAATATATTGGAAAATAAGGAAAAAATCATCAGCCTACAACAACCTATCAAAAACTTGCAAACTTTGCTTGGAGGAAAAAATAGCTATCATTACCTTCCCAGATCAAAATAAATTATTAAATAAAAGATCCGAGCTAATCTCAAAATGTAGATATGAAAACAAATTTTTACTACGTAACTTAAAATAGAAAAATAAATAAATATATAAACAAACAACAATAAGATAAGCAAAATAAATTACTCCAAACAAATCACAAAACCACACCTGTTAGAATATACGAAATAAAATCAAAACAAAAGAACGAACGAAATTTATAACTGTTATACAAATAAAAATAATAATAAAAAAAACATTAATAAAAGATAATATACTACGTTACTTAAAAACCAAAAGCCAAAAATATATAGTGTATCAAATAAATAACAACAAGTATAATAAATCGATCTAAATACATCCAAATATATAAATAAACTAACAACTGATTACGATAAACTAGCCGTTTAAAAAACAAAAAAACAAAAAAAAAAACAAATAAAGATAACCAACCTAAATAGATAAATTAAAAACTGTTCCCACCTAAATAATAGTCAGAAAAAAACCACAACATCACACCCCCAAATTCAACAAACAGATTTAATCAATGACAAATAAACAAATATATAAGATAAAAAATAAAAATGAAAATAAATAAAAACAAGCAAAACAATTTGACCCAAATAAATAAGCGAACAAGCGACTTCCGGTAAATGACGGCCATTATAGACTACCAACAATAAGCTATATAAACAAATTTTTACTACGTTAACCAAAAATACCGATCAAAATAAAAGAATAAATAAATAAATATATAAGATAAAAAATAAAAATAAAAATAAAAAACAAACAAAAAACAAGCAAAATAATTTGACATAAATAAATAAACAAATAAGCGACTTCCGGTAAAAGTAACCGCCAAAATAGACTACCCATAATGCACCACTGACCCTTATATAAATAGCCGAGAAAAATAACAGCACTAGTCGCCTGAAGATTGCACTAGCATGAAACAGACTGTCGCCTCTAAGTGCTGACTTCCATGTCCACTTTTATATTTACACACGCTCTATCTCTGATATTGAGCACTTTATCCCATAAATATAGCACACTTTAAGACTATATTTCTGCATATATATATATATATATATATATATATATATATATATATATATATATATATGACGTCATATATTTTTGAATTGGACAATGTCCGACAATTTATTTTAAAGACATTTATGATAGGTTTAACGTTCTTTTTATAGATACAAGTATTTAAGCAAATAACATTTACCGGCCTGAAATTTCTATGAAAATTTCTCGGACATTCAGGCCGGTAAATGTTATTTAATACTGTTTATTATAAAACACAGCATTTGCTTAAATACTTGTATCTATAAAAAGAACGTTAAACATATCATTCATATATATATATATATATATATATATATATATATATATATATATATATATATATATATATATATATATATATATATATATATATGTATGTATTGCCTGTGTATGTGTGTCGGAATATATATATTTCTCTGTGTGTTTGTATAAGTAGGACATTTGTGGGTGATTCTAATTATAGTAAGCTTGTTTGTCTATTTTAAATTCCTTTCGCGCTTTTGTTTCATAAACTTTGAAAATTTGCCTCATCTTCATCAGCATCGTATTACGCATGGTTTGGTAAATTCAGAACAATTTTACTTTAAAGATAAATGCATATTTCTTCCTTTTCCAACCAGTATTTTAAAAATATAATATATAATGTATAAAGATTTATATCGTAATTCTTTTCGGAATTGTTATTTCAGCCGTTACATTATTCAAAATATATCAATTTTCTCTTTTAGGAAATGAACTGAAATTTTATTTAAATACTATCAAGGCAACAATACCCTTAATTTCAAACGTTCCATATCTTCAGCAACACTTCCAACTTGCCACTGTCTTTCATGTGGAGATGTTCCTCGACGTTTGACTGTATAAGGTAAGTGAACCACATGGAATTAACGTCTTTAAATGCATGACTTAAATCTGTTGTAGATAAATCAATATATACCACTCAAGGTTATAGCGCTTACCTTTCCTACGTTTAAATATGGTCCGCTATACCAGATTTCTCATTCCCACTTCTGGTGATAGTTTTCTTATGTTCTTCGTGTCTGCATTGAGGTCATGGCTTGCTTTACCTTGAAATGACTTTTCTCATACGCATGAAATACTGAAAATAACGTTTTTTAACTGACTCCTCTCTCACAAAAGACCCACTTTCGTACAATGTGTTGTTTTTTTATTAAATAATATCCTGCTATTATAATATCAGACAATACTTTTATTTCTTCACATAAGGAATGTTCCAAGTAGCCACAGAAATGGTGTTATTCTTTGGTCTCCCTTCCATACATCTGAAAAGGACAGTAGAATGGAACGGTCGAAACGTTGTATGAATGTAAATAACATTAATGAATTAAGATATAGGATTGTTCGAAAAACATACGGTATGGTAATGGCACTGCGCAAACATATAGACAGTAAGAGCATATACTTCTCATAGAATAACTTTAGTGGAAAAATCACACGCACATATATACATTCATACATACATACAGACATATATGTATATGTGGGAATATCTGGAAGTTTGTTTACAGAACAATCAAAAAGATATTGCGATCCAAACACAACACGTGGGAAAAGTGTTTGATTGGAACTAGTTATCCAACTGTGAAGAAGGTTAATTCCTGAGGTCATTTATCACTGTCGTAATTTGTCGAAAATATTTAACCTCACCGTGGGAAACGTGGGAAATCTTCAGGGTTATGCGAGGAGTCATATCTCATGTGAAATGAAAACGAAATTATTAATTACAAGCATTAATACTTTTATAATGCACTATTTGGCTTATTTTCCAGTCTAGGAACACGGGTACGCACTCAGACACCGAGCCACACACAGAGGTACGTGAAAACAGATTGAAATATACCAGGTATTTTAAACATATTTATATATTTTTAAACCATTCTGAACTCTTGCGACAAAGTTTAAAATGCATATAGCGCACATATATATTTATATGAGTGTGTGTGTGTATGTGTGTGTGTGTGCAACGTTTAATGATAATATTATTAAAATAAAACTATAGCGCTATCTGAAGTTTTCAGATGAATTATTTTCACTCTTCCATTTATCTTTCAAGCTACAATTTTAATCTGATCCCTATATTTTGTTCGATATGTTCTTCCGTCGAATGATATGGTTCTAATAAACTAGAAGACCAAATAAGTACATTCTCTGGTTCGTTCACATTTTTTCTTTAAATTTCACTTTGAAAAACTCACAGAACCGAGCGTCATGGATTCATTTAACATTGCATTCTGTGTTTTTTTTAGTATTATATTGTTTAAATATCAACTCATTAATTATAAAATTATGTTCGTAGGTATGTTACTCGTGTACAAGAATGAATATTTCGAGGTGCGCCCTCGCAAAACGTGTGCCTACACAAAAAATTACGTTCTTCTGAGACGGTACAATAGTTTATATCTTCTGGGAGCAGAATTCAACACTTTTCCCATAAAACCGATTGAAGTGGAAAGTATCAGATTTTTCATATACGCTCGATAAAAGATACCCCGCACTTACCTGACTCCTCTAGAAGGTTTTACGGATTATGAATAAAATCATCGCAGAGAATTGGGACTTACCAAGTGTAATCCGCATAGCAGTGGAAAAATCCTAAACCTTCGATCAATTTTCAGCCGATTTCTTTGTTTAAAAATGAAAAAAGTTCTTTTTCAGTGAGCTTCAAGAAAAAGAACAACGTGTTTTGAATCAAACACCTGGATGTATCAATTCCCTGTTGTTTTTTACGTTGGGAAAAAAAAATTATATAAACCGCTAAAAGCAAGACCTTATCTGAGTTTTACTTGTTCTGTTTAGATTTTGAAAATGCCTATGATTTAGAAAAACACACATATATAGAAGAGATATTGAGAAGTTTCATATCACAGTAATTCGAATGTATATAAGAATTGGTAATGAGGAATATTCCACTGAATGATAAAAACAGAACTCGGTATCATGATGAGTTGCTTAATTTTACTCTTACTTTTTCATAGTGGCGATATGGAATAATAAGGCTCACCTTATGCTGAATGAAGGTAATGATAATTTTATTCATCTCCTGAAGAATCTTTTATGGATGATGAATTTCAGAATTGATCTGCCGCATAAAAATTTCATAATATCTAAAGTAGACTTGCAAGATCTTTTTATTTGTGCAAAGGTGAGTGTTAACCGGCTAATTGCCACAGTCTGTTTATAAAAATGGAATGTCAATAAGATTAATGTCTCTATGAATGTGATTTAAATCAGTGATAGAAGACTGAAGAGTCTCGAAAAAAATGAATGATTGAACAATGAATATATTTCTTATCGAAGCGGAATGTTGAAATTTCATTAACAACTCGAAGTTTTTATACTAGGAACATCTTTTTATTATTATTTTTTGCAGTTGTGTTCACTCTTTACAAGGCCTGGGGACCACTCGAGGTAGAGGGTTACAGAATAAGAGGTACAACTTATGCTAATATGCGAGAAGATAATGGTTAACTTTATATATGAGGGTGCTGGCATGTAAAAGAGGAAATAAAAATATATATAGTGTATAAAAGTCATTCAGTTGTTATTCTTGCCTCCTAAACAGAAAAAAAATGAATATCCTGAAAGATATAAAATTGTTGTCGTAAATAATTTAATCCCAAAGAATAAATTAATCTCATCTAATACAATATTTTTAAGGAATTATTTAACACAAAAAAACATTTATTAATAAGGGCTTCCCTAATTATACTGTTGTCTATCAAATTTGAATTCACTTACAAAATAATAATTTGTTATATAAACCCGTGTTCTCAAGATAAGATTAATAGAATTAACATATTCTATAAAAATCAAATGCAACATAATTACAAAAAGGATGAAATAACAATAAAAACATAATGCACAGACATTAAACCTGTTGTTACAAATACATATATAATATTTATCATTAATTATAAAAATTTAAAACCATAAATCTAATTATCAAAAATAATACTTCTCAAGCCACTAACCCACTACATAACACTAATGTTTTTTTATGAATTTATTTATTCAATTGGAGATTGCATCTTTGGCAATAATAGACACAGTATGTTGTATATATATTACGGAACAACCAAACATTCACGCAGGATTACAGGTAGTGTATCTGAACAGAATGTTATTGAACATCACACTGAAAAGCGTCACAAGAAATAAAAGTTCAGGTAGCTCCTCACTAACAATACTAAAATACTTCATAAATCCAATCGCGAAAAAGCAAAAGATTATTGAAGCTATTTAGATCCAACAAAAGCAACCATACAATAAAAAATAACGATATTCTCTATCGACGCATTCTTCAATGCATACACAAAGTACACATTAGTGCACGTGATTGTTACACGTTACTGTTGCACGTACTGCGTTTTGATTTATAACGGCACTTTCAAAAAAATGACCTGCTTAAAACACTTCTGTTTTTCTTTCCTTCACTTTACTTCTTTTCAGCTTCCGAATATGGAATGCTTGAAAACAGCTCAAATTTTGGATATTTTTTACATCTGCAGAGGCAGGGTTTTACGACAAGTTTACGACATGTCATTCGCAGTTTGGAATAGACAGAAAAGCAATTCCTATCTTTTTTAACATATATATATATATATATATATATATATATATATATATATATATATATATATATATATATATATATATTACAGCGAGGTTCTCCCTTTCCACAGGGCAGTAGTATGCAGGAAGAAGCTGCTCGAGTGGAACATACTTCTCACCGATGTAATATGGTGGGAATGTGAGTGTTTTACTTTGCTACGATGTAAGTGGAATGTCGAGTTCCTGCTATGAAGGTTTGCCTCAGCGGGACCAAGTAATGTAGTTCCTTTGAGCACTTTCCGTAGATGTAGCGGTAGAGCAGTAAAAAGCTTGTCACATACCGCTTGTGGGAGAGAAATAGAAAGGCGGTGAATAATTCGTCACCCACAAGTGCTCAGAGAGGCTTTTGAACTCTATCAAGGCTGAAGAGTGAGGTCTGGGTAGCACTCATCCAAATATGCCAACAATACTCTATTTTTGGCCTGATCTGGCTCTTGTAAAGATAGAGGGTAGCAGGAGGATTCAGGTATTTACTGGAGCGGTACAGGGGGCCGACCATTTTACTTGAATTCTCAGCAATGGATCGTATGTACGAGTTCCATTTCAGGTCGGGTGTGAGACCCAACAGTCTTTCAAGTCACGGTGCTTCCCCAAGAGGACCTCCGTTCATCCTGATTGGTGTTAGTTCGAGACCAGATCGGCGATGATGAATTGTAAATTGCTTGGTCTTCGATGTATTGTATGTAACCAGTCAGTTTTCACCACATTAGGTAGTTTGTGCAAGATCGGAAGAGAGATCTGTCGCCAATATCTGACCGTCGAGTTTTTCAGAAATACGCCCGTATAGTATCATCGGCATAGGTGTTTATAAATGATCTGAGCAGTTCATTTATGTAAATTAAAAAGAGGTTTGGTCTGAGAAAGACGGCTGCGTTTACCTCTAGGGCGCCAGCGCACTCGTTATTGATAACTACTTTCAGTAACCTATCTGATAGGAAGGATTTTATGATCAAGAAGACCATTCTAGTGACTTGTGTAGTAATACTTGTGCCACACCTAGTCGAAGGCCTTTGCGGTATCTAGTGATATGGTCCTCGAGGTGTGTTTGTCATCTAGAGCCTCACTGCTTCTGAGAGTGACGGTAGTTACTGCTCGTCGCTGAAGAAGCTGTTCTTTTTTATGGCCTTAAAACCTTGCTGGTGATACTGAGAAGTCTGATGGTCTGAAATGGGAGGGGAAGATCGCACCCTCGCGTTCTTGAAAACCGGATATACGCTTGACACTTTTCACAGATTTGGGAAGGATTTCTCCTTAAAGCAGTGGTTGAATAACTTTGCTAGGATTAATTCCGGGTTGATATTCTTAAGGACAACAACTGAAATTTTGTCTGGACCAAGGGCTTTCTTAGGGTCAAGGCCTTTGATCAGTCTAGAGACTTCTCATGCTGTGATGGTAATATTATTGAGATTGTACTCGGTGAAACGTGTAAATGTTAAGTTATTGGTAAAGATAGAGGCGAAGAGGTTCGCCTTATCTGTCGAGGAGGATATGACTTCGAGTCTTTTTATAATATCATCTATTCATGATTCGGTTGGTGATTTGGTTTGGTTCCAGAATTCACGGGATCCAATTTGTTTCTTTTCAATCTTGGTCTGGAATGCTCGTGCGTAGCTGCACTTGGCGTTTTCTAGAACTTCTTTGCAGCGATTGTGGGCAGTTATGAATGCAATGAGGGCCGAATTACATCGCGCCTTGCGATAGAGAGATTGAATTATTGGTTTCGGTGAGTAATGGCTGAACGCTTTCAAGGTTGAACCGAAAATGCTTTTTGCTGTATTTTTGTTTTTGGTGTATAAAACTCTCCATTCCAGAAAGGATCCAATCAGAGATTAGAGCAGCAGTTTTTAAGGTAGCATGCATGAAGAAGGTTGGGAGAGGAGTTTCCATCTTGTAGGATCGAACGCTATCCCACTCTGCCTTCACATAATGAAAAGTCGTTCTAAAAACGGTACATCAGGGGATGCCTTATGTCTGGCATCATTCTGGACACTGATTAGGGAATGGCCTGACGTACATAGTGGAGGTAAAACTTTTGATAAGCATTTAGCAGGGCAGGAGTTTAGGAAGAGTTCGAGGAGGTTCACCTGATATCCCGTCTTGTCCAAGATCCGAGTAGTCAATCTGATGATCTGGGTTAGTTCATAGACGATGGAGAAGTACATGCAATATTTGCCTTCAACATCGGTTTTGTTGAAGTGGGTTTGCCATTCGTGGTGGTTATTGGAGATGTGAAAGCTTCCTGAGGGGAATTGAGTGGGGATATTATTAATCTTCTCAGATATTCGGTCGAAGATTACCATCCGTTCACTCTAAGGACGGTAGAAAGCAAAGATGAATGTGGTACTATGGATAAGTGCTTCGTTTTTTGTGTCTATAGCTCGAAAACGCGTCCTTGTCCGAGTCCATGGGCGTGACGATTTAGGTGATAATGTTTGGCTATAAGAGGTGAGTAGCCCGGGACTGTAAACTCCTCGATTGCTCATGAAGCGTTGATATCGGTTTCAGGAAGTTTGGTTTAGATTTGAGAAGATGGTGTTCCTCTTCTGGAAAGTTGGAAGGTAGACTCCTCACGTTAGTGTAAGAGATGGTATACGAGGGGGTCTACTTATTTGGTTTCAGGTTGGGTTTGATAGTTGTGTTCATTTGTATTTTGACTGGATTCATGTGTGCATTGGTTGGTGGAAGACTAGTAGGCCGAGATACAGACACACCCTCAGGCGTTGCATGTATAAATAACCTGGAGAGAATCGTCTAGAGATAAAGCTGTAGCAGTACCCTTCATCATGACATTGAGAAGCCCACCGGAGACTACTTCACGGTCCAGAAACCATACACAAAATGGCAGTATAATAGTCCCGATATTATACACCTGCTGATAGGATAGCCTCGGAGTTACTCGAAGTTTTTATTCCCTGACTATCAGGCGGATATTATACACCTGCCGATAGGAGAGCTGCTTTCGGAGTTGAGGGTTCAGATCCTTGATTACGCCCAAACCCAGAAAACGTCTACATCCAGTACCGTTAATAAATGGGCAATCAACCCAGGAAAGAAAATGCATGCGTGATGCTCCGAGTAGACATGTTGCATCTATCCAGAAGACAAAAGTGACATAACTCCTCCTTGAGTCTGAAGCCTAAAGGCACGAAGACATCTCGTTCATGTACGTGTGCACTAAGAGACCCAATGGGGTAAGGGGTTGCTCGGAGATGCATGTGCATCTCCTACACCCATTTGAATTAGTATAGTAGATAGTTACTAGGACGGGAGCCTACAAGGAGCAAGTTAACAATTATTTAAGAGAAAAAAATTAGGATTACAAAAGAGAAGCATTATGGATCGGATGGAGTATTATGGATAGGAAGTGTAAAAATATAAATCCTAATATCCACTATTTTTTGGAAAGTGGATAGACTCCACCGTAACAGAAAAGGAAGAACACAAATTTAAAGAAAAATAAAATAAATAAAATGGTAATATGAAACAGTTAAACCAATTAAATAGAAAGATACTGTCGAAAAAATACATTAGGACAGGCAAAGATTTTTTAGGGTGGGTTCTTGTTTTTGGTGGGATCGTTTGACAGAAACAGAGTATCAGTGGCGCTTCTGTAGAAGGGGGAGAGGCTGTCACTAGCCGAGAAAAAAGAACTATCATGCTAGTAATTTTCTCTCTCTCTCTCTGTCTCTCTCTCTGTCTCTTTCTGTCTCTCTGTCTGTCTGTCTGTCTCTCTCTCGCTCTCTCTCTCTCTCTCTCTCTCTCTATATATATATATATATATATATAAATAACGTATTCATTGAGGTCAACATCCAACGGTGACAGTCTGTTTCATGTATTGATTGCGTTTAAGAGATAGAGCGTATGCAACTATAAAAGTGAGCACTTAGGTGAACACTCATCTATGATATTGAGCAATTTAACCCATAAATATAGCGTCTTAAAACTATATTTTTAATATATATATATATATATATATATATATATATATATATATATATATATATATATATATATATATATATATATATAAGCCATCCCATAAGTTCTCTCCGAATTTTAACTTTTTGTTAAAATGAACGAAATTTAAAGAGTATTTTATAATGTCTAATGGAGCTGGACATTATTTTTATGTTTAGATGCATTTAAACTGATCAAATTCTATTTCAGAGAACAATAAAATAAAATAAAAAAAGAATCATTTGAGGCACATAATGCTTTATGAGTTCAAGAAAGGAAACTCAGCAGCCGAAGCGACTAGAAACATTCACTCAGTTTATGGAGAGGAATGTGTGAATGAAAGAACTTGCAGAAAATGGTTTGCAAAATTCAGAGGTGGAGATTTCACCCTTGAAGATGAAGATCGAACCGGACGTCCAGTTGAGTTTGATGAAAAGCTTCTTGAAACAGCTCCTGCTTTATCAGTTGAGGAATTGGCAGTGGTTCTCAGTTCAAACCATACAACTGTTCATCGTTATCTTCAACAACTTGGAAAAGTTCCTAAACTTGGAAAAGTTCCTAAACTTGGAAAAGTTCCTAAACTTGGAAAAGTTCCTAAACTTGGAAAATGGGTGCCTCATGAATTGTCTGAAAACAACCTCAAATCCAGAGTTGACATCTGCTCTTCTCTCCATTCTCGCCAACTTGTTTCACCTTTTTTGGATAGACTTGTGACTGGCGACTTCATGGGCAAAAGGTTCTTCTTTCAATCTGGTGGGATTGCCAAGGAATAATCCACTTTGAATTCTTACCACCTAATGCAACAATTAATGCTCAAATATACTGTCAGCAATTAGAGCGTTTGAACCAAGCATTGAGGAAAAAAGACCTGCTCTAGTTAATCGAAAACGGGTGATGTTTCATCAGGACAATGCGCGACCACACACAGCAAGAATCACGTCACAAAAGATCAAAGAACTTGGTTGGGAGAAAATTCCTCATCTACCTTATTTTCCCGACCTTGCTCCTTCAGACTACCATTTGTTTCGTAGCTTACAGAATCATTTGGAAGAAAAAGATTTTGTAACACAGGAAGAGGTTAAAACTGACATTTGTGAGTTCTTCGAATCAAAGCCAAAAGAATATTAGAGTAATGGAATTAGTAAGCTTGTTAATAGATGGAAGGAAGTCATAGATAATCAGGGAAAATAAATTGTTGATTGAATCTGTAATTAAATGTAACATTTGGTCACTTGTTTTCTTTATTAAAAATTCGGACAGAACTTATGGGATGATCTGATATATATATATATATATATATATATATATATATATATATATATATATATATATATATATATATATATATATTCGCTCATCCAGAACAAGATTGTGGAGTTCAGAAAGGTCAAACTCTGTACAGCTAAAAAGTGCCCTGTTTATCTTAGATTTCCCTGGATTGAATCCAAGTGTGAAAGCATAATTAGGCAGATTTCAGCTAATGTTCATCGTTGTTTTTTTCTCGGCTGAGGTCCGTATATTTTTCAAAACCTGGCCTATGTTTCGTTCTGGATGCAAGGATGCTCCCCCTCCCCATCAAATTAATTCTATTGTTTACAAATATAATTGTAGTTGCGGTGCTGACTACATAGGGAGAATTACTCAAAGCCTGGACATGAATATTAAACAGCATATTCCCACCAAGATCAGGAATCACACCTTATCTTTGAATGGACGTGTACCAAATACCTATGGTTCTGCCATATGTGAGCACCTCTTAAATAACAGAGGGTATGCAGCTAATTTTAGTGCTGATTGGTTTACAACGAGTCAATTGGATTTATTGACGTCTGACGAGGTCGCGTTTTATGTTTGTCCAGCGAGGAGTTAAAAACTTTCGATTAACATTAAGCCTATTATTTTCGTTTTTCCTTATTTTTATTTTTTGTTAAAGCTGTGCAATTGTTGACTTTCAGTTTATAACTTTGATTTTTCCTTTTTTCTTTTAACATATATTCGTGTTTATTTTTGGTTTGTGTAAACTTTTAAATTTCTTTCTTTTCGACCTTTTATTTTGTTTTTTCAAGTTTGAAATTTATTTTGTACATTTATTTTGTTTTGTCAAGTTATTACCTTCCTGCGACTTCTACGTCGCAAGACTTTATTCAGTTAATGTAAATAAATAAATAAATAAATAACACATTTATTTTTGGCCTCACCGTCATGGGCGACGGTTCGGATGTACAAAAATTGAACGAGTTAAATACAGTAACGCCAGAAAAAAACGGCCTGATCTGAAAAGAGAACCAAAAAGGACTCAGAATATTATAACGTTCTGAGAACCAAATACGACAAATATGTGAATGGTAACGAGTTGTTAACAATACAGGAAGCAATCGATGCTGTTAAAACGAGAACAATCTCCCTGCTGACCACCGACTTGGAAACTTATTGGCGTCAGCAGGGAAACAATAGAGGAGGCCCTGAAAAGCCTACAGATAGGACCACAATTCTAGCCAGAAGGTCCAGTACATTATGGGACATTCTTCTGGCATCAGAAGAAGCTAGAAGGTTGGCTGGAAGCACCCTGACAACAAAGTCAGTCCGTTTGCAGACGGAGTATATGGGGACTAGACGGACTAAAATAACGGTCCATGGAGTCCCTCTCGACATCAGCGAAGATAGGTTGGGGGCCTTTTTCGCTCAATATGGACCCGTTGAGGAAGTTTCGGCTATAGTAAGCAAAGTGGGAATTGCCACTGGTGACTTCGTTTTATACGTTACTTTGACGAGGCAGAGTTTTCAGGACATCCCCAACATCCTGAAGTCTCGGGATAAGATGATAACGATAATGTGGAGGGCCGGCGTCCCTATTGTTGGACGTGTGGCACTTTAGGACACATGTCTAAAGTGTGTCCGGGGAAAAAACTACCGCAGCTTAACCCAGTAGCAACAACAAAAAAGACCAATGTATCTGCCAAACAGCATGACGGTGAGTGGCGGGAAGTGGCAAAAAAAGGGGGAAAATCGCCTACCCCTGTCTCTCAAGAGAAGGCTCCACAGAAGCAACAGAAAACCCAGCCTGAAAACCTGTCAGCACACAACTTAAAAACCAGGAAAGGGTTAAGGAAAAAGATCAAGCCAAGCAGAAGCAGCAGAAGCCACAGCAGCAGCAGCAGCAGCAGCAGCAGCAGCAGCAGCAACAACAACAACAACAACAACAACAACAACAACAACAACAACAACAACAAAAAAAAAACAAACCTATTGAACAGCAAGGAGAGCGACGGCCCAAAAAGTAAAACAGACCAGAACCACAACAGCAAGAAAAGCAGCAAAGAAATGAGATAGAAATGCAGGTGGATAAAATGCCTCCACCCCGGGCGTCATCACTGAAGAGAGGTAGAGAGGAGGAAGAGGAAGAGGAGACGCCAATTCAAAAGCACTATGGGCGTAGTAGAGCGGATGGGATCATGGACAAAACCAGGTCCCTATCCGTCTCTGCTTTCCCTAAAGAAACAGAGGTCGTAACCAAAGCAAGGAGCCTCCCTTCCTCCGCTTCCCGTGCTTCATCCCTCTCTCTCTCTCTCTCTCTCTCTCTAATTCTTCCTTTAGTTCATTATCCACACCCCCTCACACGTCCACCTCTTCCGCTCCCCACCCATCTCGGGAGAAAAGGTGAGGCGTACTCTTGATGTGAAGGTGGACCTTGTGCATACCGATGCCGAGGGGCGGTTGATCGTGGCCGATATTGCCGTGAAAAGTGGTTTGTTCCGAGTCGTTGCGGTTTATGCGCCCGGAGGAGCGAGTGTCATTTTTTCGGCCGTTCCTGGAGGATTCAACGCGCCTAGTTTTAATGGGGTCTGGAATGCCATCCTGGAACCCAAGTTAGATCGGAGGCTGGGTGCTAGCGGGAGAAGGGGCGATCGTAGCTTGGTTGATCTGATTAACGAATTTAGTCTCGTTTATAGATACCGGGTCGATCACCCCGGGGGCAACATGTGGATGTGGGCTCTTAATTGGCCTTTTATCCGGGTGGTTAGCTACCTGGATAGAATGTTAGTTAGAGGAGCCGACGTAGACTTGTTAGATTATCCCACGTTCCACTGGGTAGGCTATTCGGACCACAAACTCGTTTGTGCCTGGATTGTGGGAAAGACTTAAGTGTAGAATTAGGTCCTTCACTACCGATTTCAGCAAACGGCTCGCTCTAGATAGAGCTGAGAAGGTGAAGACGCTTAAGGGTAGTTTTTTCCCGGGCGGTGGCTTGGGGAATCCCCTAAAGATAGCCTTAGCTAGAGAGGTACTGGAGCGTTTGACTAGCGAGCGCTACATGGGACAGATAATTAGACATTGGTTAAGCAAGATGTCTTCCGAAGCGGTGAACATGAGCGCAGATTTGCGCAAGGAAGAGGTCCGATCGGTACATTCGTGAAGTCAAAACCCCGGAGGGTTAGGGTTAGGGGCATACTCTTCGGGCCACTGACGACATGTGCGAGGCGTTTCGGCGGAATTTCGAGAGCCGGTTTACCAGGGAGCCTGGTCTCCGCGACGAGGAGTTTTGCAGCTATTTGGCTGACTTACCTCGGCTTTCGAAGTCTACACGGCATTGAAGAACGTCGGCAGAGGCAAGTCGTCCGGTCTGGATGGTTTACTTATGGTCTTCTACCATTGTCTCCGGGTCCGCCCCTTATGAGACCATATTGGCGAGTTGACGGCTCGTCACGCTCCCGAAAAGCTCGTGCTCATGGATCGCGCATACGCGTGTGACAATTTTACTTGAGGCTGTCGCACATCTTTGTCCCAATTTTGACGGTTGTGTTCAACAACTGGTTCCGTCAGTGGTTCGTCCCCGATCGGTTCACCAGGGGTGTGATAACAGTGTTGAAAAAGGGCAAGGTTGTTGGTGGGGAAATTAGATGATTACATCCCATAACTCTGCTAAACACAGAGTTAAAGATTTGGGCTAAGATCCTGCAGGAGTGTTTGCAGTCCGTTGCCGAGTCTCTGTTGCGTCCTGAGTAGACTTGTTTTGTGAGGGGCCGAACAATTCCGAGCAACCTTCATCTTATCTGCACGATCATAGAGGGTGTAAAAAACGACGATGATGCCGGGCTGATCAATTTAGATCAGTCCAAGGCATTTGATAGGGTTGACTATCGCTACTTTGTGGCTGTCCTGCAGGCCGCCGGTTTCTGGCCCGACTTCTGCCGCCTGATTAGCCTCCTGTATCCCTCCCCCGGTGCTGTGGTACAGGTGAACGGGAAGCTGTCAGGCGCTTTTGCGCTGTCTAGGTCGGTTCGTCAGGGTTGTCCACTGTCGCTCCTACTTTATGCTTTGGCGTTGGAGTCTCTCCTTCGCCGGCTGAGGGACAGGGCGTGCAGCCGGCCCTGCGTGGTATCGCTGTTCCTGGAGAGGCTCGATCCAGGGTTTCCGCGTACGCCGATGACGTATCTGCTTTCGTGATGTCCCGCAGTGACATTGAGTCGGTACTGAGGGCGTTTGATCGGTACGAAAAGGAGACAGGGGCCAAGATTAACCGCGACAAGTCGTCCGGCTTGCGGTTAGGTGCCTGTAAGGTGGTCGATCTTCCAGAACCCTTCGGTTGGACGGACGGTCCAGTCCGCATTCTTGGAGTGTGGTTTGGACCCGACCTCCAGCTGGAGAAAAACTGGTCTGAAGTACGAGCAAAGGTCG
>OZ038499.1:77657677-77750177 GCA_964036315.1 Acanthosepion esculentum | reverse complement strand
GATCCTCATGGCTTACGGCACTCGTGATTCTGATCGATGTTAAGCAAATTTGGAACGAAATAAATGCCACGAACAAAACTAAAGGCCAATCTTCCTCCCAAAAAAGTAATGCTGTACATATCGTAAGATTGGAGGGTTTCATTTTCAATTAGGAACAAATGATCAATTTAAGCCACTTGAAGAGAGCAAACGACGTGAAGATACATTCAGAAGGATTTAAGATAAAGAGTACCGTGCTGCATCAAGATAATTCTACACTGCATATTTTTTGCAGATCAGACAAAATTCTCATATGCTGATTACTATTGTTCACTCATTCGTCTATGCAGAATATACTGAAACATCATTTTTAATTCGTTTATAATAGTTTTGTTTTGTTTTGCAGTGGAAAAGAAATAAGGGAAATGCCAGGAATAAGGCAGAAGATAATGAAACAAAATGTTTTTCTACTTAATAAACGGATCAAGTTTTTTACAATTGATATGTCCATTTACAAATGTAACAATACGATTTCTCACACATCCTTAGGAGATAAGTAGATAAATTCCTTTTCCTTTTAAGTTCACTTAATTATTTGGGTTTCTAAGGAATTTCATCTCCAGACAAACTTTGAATCAACTTAATTGTCAGAGCTTCCAGGATTCCTGTTTCCAACCTGCCTTTGAATTGGCAAACATAAAATTTTGTCAATAATTTTAGATAATCATAAAAGTAGTGTCCTTTGAAGAAACTTGACCGCCCATCCAGCTTTTTGTGTGGTCTACTTTTCCGGAACACAAGTGTAGGTTATAGGGGTTTATGTTCCCAGCCAGTATCCATATAAGCAGAGAGAGGCAGAAAAGCAGGAGTAAATGCCCAGCGGCCATTAAAGAAGTGCTCAGCAGCCAGTGAGGAAGGGACCAGCGAGCAGAGAGAAATTAAGCAGTCGCCAAGATAGAGAGTGAATATAAGGATCCTCTTCCCGTAGCCGGAAGTTAGGGAGATAGCAGTTCAGCCGAAGGAAAACATAGACGGCTAAATGAGAATTCGTATTGTTATTTCCAAACCAGTGTCTTTAAAAGCATTTGTTTTTATTTTTTGTTGAATACGATCACGACCAAGGAACATAGTCAGTCGAGTATATATGCATACATAGCCGACCTTGGATGTCACCACAAGTTGTGCAGTGACGACATGCAGACTAAGAAGGCAGAACCAGAAGGCAGTAGGTTTATTCAAGGTCATCAATATTCAGGAAATGTATTCAAGGTTATTCAATTATTCATGAAAGATAATAGATTTACTACTTTTTTTACAGGAAAACCTATAGTATTTCCATTGACTACAACTTATTTTTGTGTTTTATCTAAGCACACATATTTATACATATCCCACACAGACACAAGCACACATACATATATACAGTGTATATATTTATATACAGTATATATATTCTGTATATATATATTATATACTGTATACTGTATATATACTGTATATACAGTAATAAAAATACAGCATGACACAATTAGGAAGAATAGCATCGGCAGCGCTCTCTCTCAAAGGGAATAATATTAATATATACAGTTACAAAAAATAAAATAATATTATATTTATTATAAATATTAAAATGTAAACTAAAACTTGTTAAAGTTTATTTACCTTGTGTATATAGTGGAAAATGGAGTTTTTTCTGCAGTGGTGACTCAGATTGTTTTATTATTCTTAGTCAGAGAAGCTATGTAGCTCCTCTGGCACTTAGGTTTGTACGCTGCCGGGAAAGCAGAAGGAAAGTGTTTTTACACTTTCCTTCAGCTTCGATGCCATGACGAGAGCAGAACAATTAATATATTAATCAAAATAACAAAAATAATAGATTTCTCACAGCTACTTTCTCATGCACGCACTAATGTATCGTACTTTATATACTGTACAACCGTCTCTGTTTCCAGTTGAAAAACCCGCCACCTCCGCCATGATTTGAGAACTAATACTCGTTCCGCTAAGCCCACAAATTTTGAAATACATTACTGACGATTTGGAAGGTTTTTTCTGCAGATTTCTTTTATTTTGCCTGCATATCTTGTCCGTTGCATCCGAAGTGTATTGATAGGGATCCATAGATGAGGGGTCTGTACATGTATATTTTTATTTCTGCTTTAATAAATGAAGTTCAAAATCTATATTGAAGTCAAAGTTAAATACAAACAAAATTAATAAAATTTTCAGATAGACACCTTTTTTCATGACTTGCTTTCATTTATTCTTTTAAATATTTGAAAAGAATTAAAATAAGTTTTATTTCGCCCAAACTTGTAATTTGTCATGATGTATTTATCATCTTCTTGCGTCAGATGAACAAACCGGAGCTTGAAATAAGATTTAAGAATCCTGGTAATCTTAATAAATATTCTCCATTAAAAACTTTATACTGTCAGAAAAGTGTATAAATTGAATGCTGTCAATTTACCAACATGGTAAATGATATGAAATATATTAGTTGCTATGTTGGTCATCTTAAAAAAGGAAACAAAACTTTGCTGGAACGAAAATGGAAGTTTTTGATATATCACGCATCAATTACGGAAAAATATCTCATTAATGATGAAACGTCACCCTAAATAATACGCTTATGAATCGGGCGATCCCAAACTTTCAGTCTCAGCCATCAACTGGTATATACTTAAAACATATTTTATAGAACTCTAAAAATCGTCATATGTCTAAGGAAGTAAGAGTTGAAGAGTTCTAAACTCATATCTTTATTAGGTACGTCACTTTACTCTGAAGCATAGAGACTTCCATAATATTTTTAAGTCAAATATTTATTCAATTACGATAAAATATAATTGTAATAAAACTTTCTTTAGTAACTGGGGGGGGGAATATGTATATATGGAGTAAACAGCTGCTGTTAGCTGTTACCATCCAACTTGAATAAAATGATTAGATTAGGTAGATTTCGCCCATTTTGTTTTTTAATTTAACCTGAAGAAAAGGAAAGGCGAGTGGAGAGTAATTTGTGAGCATCCAAAGAGCAAAAGGAAAATGGAATTTAATAGAAACATTGATTTCAATCTCAAACACATAACTTAATAGGTTTGAACTCCGAGATGCATTTTGTTTTGCACAGTAACAAGTTCTTAGACGTTTAAATGCCCTAAAGTATTCGTTGCATTTTGTAACTTTCCTATTTTTATTGTGACGAAAGTCTAAAGAAAAATATATTATTAATTGTTAAAACGGGTCGTAAATGTTCCGGTTTTATTAAATACACATGCATGCAAATAATGTCAACATTTTATCGATATAGTTTGCAACATTATTACGAGCAGTACTGAGCTGACTGGCCCTTTTTTATTGAAATAATCACATTGAGTATTCAGCACTACTTATTTCATGTGGTGTGTGAAGTTTTCAGATTCTGTAATTTTCTGTACGTAACACATTTTGTCATTTTCAACACATCATTTTAGATGATAAGTTATTTGGCATTTCTTCAGTGCGTATTGCCATACGATTTCTAAAGACTTGTGAAAAACAAAGAAGTTACCGATAAGAACTGTGTTATAACAACAAATATAAAAAGACGTGTTCGAGATTTGTGTAATATCAGAGTTAAATTTGACTTTACTCTAATTTTATAGCTGAGATGCCCTTTACATTTATAAAATCGGAACTTATAAAATAATCAGGCAAACATTTTCTCTACCTATCACGCAAAAATACTTACTTATTGCAATATTTCAAAAAGCTAATTTTTTAAATTTATAAAAATATTTATTGATTTTGATTGTCATAACTTTAATAAAAATACTAATGTGAAGTGAGAAATTTAATGTCTAACTCAGTTTACAATCTGTCTAAATTCATATGTGATTACATTTATAGCGTTCAATTGATATGCCTCTGCGTCATTATTAATAATAATCTTTCTATATTCATCAAGGCGAAGCGTAGTTTAGGAATTTTCTTCGTGTCATCTGGGTTAAAATATTTATCCTTTATCGAGAAATGTTGCTTAGTAAAGTTTTGTTGTTTTAAATATGTATGTGTTTGAAGTTAGGCATTTTACTCCATAACTAGAGTTGCACGTACGACCTATTATGCAACATAAAATTCTACTTTGGAACATATGTCTCTGAACATACAGTACACACAATATAAGGGTGAGTGTGGGTACTCGTAAATCCTTAAATAAATACAGTAGAAACGTATTCATGCATGTTAATTAACAATTCAAATTCAAGTAAATATTTCTTACTGATATTTCACAGATTTCACCTTTGTAGAGTAAAGTTTCTTTACTCTGTATATTTAACTATCACGAACATATACACATTCAATCACACAGAGACGACGGAAGCTATTTAACCATAATGAACCCCATACCTGCAGAACTTGGACCTTTACCTCAAAACAAATGTTGACCATGTATGGGACAGGACGGTGGCGCACAAGTTCAAAGCGTTTAATCGGATGCTCTAACAGAACGAAACGGAAGTTGCTCGCCAGGGACGAATTCTGATATGGCACGGCTACCAGAGGAGCGTCGGGAATCATGCCCAGAAATTGTTGCGCATGCGTGTGGAGGCAAAGACATACAGGATGCAGTCCCTTCAATATCTGGACAAAGGGACTAGCCAGAAGCACAATGGCTACAAAGGAGATCGCTGTCCACCTGAACACAATAGGCGGTCAAATATGGCCTGTGATGGCGAAGCAGCATAACGTGTAAGCAGAGCGCCCAGAGTTCAATCATAGACAAATGCTACTCAAAGTTTGAAGGTTACACTGGTAAAAGCCGATATAATTTCAAAGTCGGCTTCCCCTAGCCTAAGGATGATTTTCCGGTTTGTTCGTTTCATTGCGATAATTATTAAATGTCTGAGGGCATCAGCCTTTCTCTTGATTTTCCAAGTTATTGCGAATTTATTTGATTTTCAGTGAGTGCTTCTCTATTATGACCTTGTGGCTAACTTGATGAATCTTTTTATTAAAAAAATATGATTGCGTGGATACGCACGCATGAGCACGTATGCAAAGACACACATATGCACACACAGACACGTATATATATATATATATATATATATATATATATATATATATAGATAGATAGATAGATAGATAGATAGATAGATAGATAGATAGATAGATAGATAGATATTTAGTTTACGAAAAACTATCCGTATGGGAAGACCCAATGAGGATAGAATCCAGAGAGCTCAATGTAAATCAGAGCTAATAATTTAAATAAAAACAGATTGCTTTAAGGTTCCATATAATAAATTATTTCACCACAGCCCTTTTAAAGGACAGTGGATCATCAGATTTATTTCCAAATGTTGAAATGAAAAAATGAAAATAAATTTACACATTTATGACGGGCAATAATAAGGAAACTCACGATGTGGGGGCAGTGTAGGGGGGTAGAGAGACAGCATTGAGTTAGATGTAACATTTCTATTGTTTCAAATTTAAATTTTCGCTGAAATCTAGACATTGACACTTTAAATCTGTTAACGGAAGTTATATCTTGATTAGGAAGTGGGATGGACAAAGAAGTATATAAAGAAAAAAAGAAAAGAACAAAAAGAGAGAAAAAAGAGAAAGAAGTTGTAAAAAAGTGTCATTAACTTCTATTGGAATAGGCGTTGTTTTTTTCTTTACTTTGAGATTTCGTAAATTTTTCAGTTTAAACAGTCTAAATCATTTAATTATATATTACAGTTTTTTTAAAAAAACTTATTACGGACATTTTGGGGATTTAATGTGAAATAGTCGATTAAAAATATAGAGTTTACATTAAAACACTAGAAACTTTTTCTCAAATATAAGTTTAGATCTAGTAGTAAGTGATTATTAAGGTGATATCTTTATCAGTTTGAATTTTATTTATGAGATTGATTAGTGACTATTTTTACATTGGTAAATTTTATTACTTAAAATTTGTATTAATTTAATATGGAGTGGCATTTTAACACAATATTAGAGATCATGCTCCATCATATATTGTAAACACATCTATGTGAATTTCATACACATACGATCTTTCACATCTGCAGTCACTTATACAGGTACACGTGTACTGATATACATGGGTAATTTCATATATCTTCTTAGATGTTTCCGTATACTTACATATATGTATATATATAGGGGTGCAACTAGAATTTCCTAAAGAAACTTCTCTAAGAAAGAAATTAGGTGATGACTTTAGTATTTAATCATCAAAAATCTAAATATTTTATCATTAATAATGATTATTAAAATGTAATTCATTTAAGAAAACAATATTGTAAGTATTGTAAGTGGGGTAAAAAATCAATAAATACTTGTAAGTCTTTTTTCTTTTAAACATTTTTACATACACCCAACACATATACACATATATATATACACACTATCATTTTTTCATTTCAACATTTGGAAATAAATCTGATGATCCACTGTCCTTTAAAAGGGCTGTAGTGAAATAATTTATTATATGGAACCTTAAAGCAATCTGTTTTTATTTATATATATATATATATATATATATATATATATATATATATATATATATATATATATATATATATATATATATATATCCGTAGCCTGACACGTAATTATTAACAATTTCATTTAAAGAATTCTCCGTTTACACTGAAATGTTTCAATATATTTCGATAAAATGTTAGATCTATGAAGTATATGAGTTGACAAAGAAGGAGACTATGTTTTTTACGTATTTTCAAAATCATTTAATGACCTAAATTTATTCTTTTTTCTTGAAATATTTTTTTTTCTTAAAGTTTTGGTTTATTTCTCTCCTTTGTTCACATTTCCATAGATTCTTTAGATCTGACGAGATTCTTTAGATCCGAATCGGCCAAGAAGAGCATCGCCAATCAAGCAAGGCCGAAGAGTGCCTTATAATCGCGAATCCTTCCTAGATTTTTTCGAACGTTCATATATGTTCTTATTCGTATCCGAATGTAAACAAAGCAATTTCTTAAGAAATAATATATTTTTATTTATTAATCCGACAGATTTTTCACTTTTTCTTAGTGAATAATAATATTTGTGTAGACGCACTGTTTATTTTTTAAACAGTACATTTATTTATGCTCGCCTACAGACCTGAATATTCGATTAATCTTATATAATTTCACGAATGGGTATTTATGAAAAATAACGTTTAAAGTGTTAAGATCTATCGGCAAAATAAATAAAACATTCATTGTGCAAATGGCTACTGAATGTGTTTAACAGGGCCTCGCACCAAATTTACTCTTGTGCAACAGCTATAGTTGTAACATAGATGAAAAACACTGAACCTCTTTCTCATAATAATATTTTTAAAGATCTAGACTGAGGACACAAATCTTCTGTTTCAAGTGATAGGACAATTGATCGGAATCAGAATCGAGAATCGGAAATATTGGAACTTTTGGAGGTATCGAAAACTGAGAATTTTTAACCTAATTTCCGATTCCAAAAACGATTCTTTGAATTTGTTTTGTTTAAAACTTAATTTTCCATTCCTGATACTAATGATAAATATATTTATTGATTTTAAACTATCAGTACAACAAAATCTACAAATCATAATAACACCTAAGCTAAGTATGTTGTAAAATTTATTATAATTGTTTAAACAAATGTCCAAGTATCTACTCAGTTCTTTCCATTAAAATTAGCTAGTTTAAAGTCTGTTTCAGTTCAAAATAAAATTTGTATTTCTAATTGTTTTTCAAACATTGTTAATCCACCCATTTAATATTATAAATTATTAATTTAATAATTATAATAAAAATTATGTAATATAAACACAAAATGAATACCCGTTTTTGTTCTGCCAGGCTCTCTTTTAAAACAATTTTACTACTTTTTTAAAGTATAAGAAAGAAAAAGATGAATGCATAGAATTTCCGCCAATGTTACATTTATTTTCTTTACATAAAAATTGACCTTGTGTCACAAAATGTCCTCGTGGTTAGGCAGTTAAATTACACTAATTTGTTTTTATAATAGTTTTAATCCATAAAATCATTTTTAGTCTCGGTTACTGAAAAGAAGATGTATTTTTGTTTATGTAGCATACTACGTAAACAAAAATAAATCTTTTCAATAACCGAGACCTAAAATGGTAAACATTCTTTTTATGAAACTTAAATTTGTTTCTCTGAAATTAATGCATTTCTTAAAATTTTATACCTTTCGAAATAGATTTCCATCTTTATTTACATAAAAAAATAAAGAAATTTTTATTTGAAGATTCCTGAAAAAAAGCTTTATCCCACAAAAGTTTTCATTAAAAAAACAAAAATTGTATTTAATTTTATTTTACTAATATTTTTCTTTACATAATTAATTTTACTGTGTTATTATGGCATTTAGATTATTTTGAACTTTTTTCTCATTTATTCTTTCTACGAGCCAAACGAGATGCAGGTTTTATAAGTAGAAATGAATAAAAAAAATTAAAAAGGAATATTTTTCCCATCTATATCTGGCGTGATTAAGATATATTTTTTCGACTTTTAACGTGATTTGTTTTAATATTTTTAAAATAAAACTAATAAATTTTAATTTTCTAATAATCTAATAAATAACTGAAAAATCAATTCATGCAAAAAAACAAAAACAAAAAAATACAAAACATATTTACAGTTGTTCTCATCCATATTAAGATTTTAATCATTTTTAGTTTTAATTTTATTTTAATTGTTTGTAATAATTTAATCTCACGACTTATAAAATGATCAAGCTTGATATCAGTGTTATATAACTTTCAACTTCCTAATATTTAAAAAGAAATAAAGTTGCTGATATCTCTTAAAAAATATCATGGGATATGTTTTTATTGTGTTGTTACACTTTTACTCCTTTTTTCTTTGAACAAATCTTTTTAGGAATTATTAAATTTTGGATGTGAGCAATTTATTTGAAACAGTGAACCTTAATTTTTTAGATATGATTCAAGACCCTTTATTATTTTTTTAATAAATTACTGTGATAATTTATATTTAATTCTTATTACACGACTGTAAGCAAATTTAAAATTTTCATTTATTTTTATTCACTTTCCTGCAGGATTAAGTACTCTTTGTACTTTATCAAAATATATGCATGAGTTAAACTACAATACATAGGATGATGTCTTTCAGATTAGAGTATTAGTATTGCAATTGGGGTATCTCTTATTTTTGAAGTGCGTGCTGAAATTGAATTGTCATGCCTAAATTTGTTCCATTCATTGAAAAATGACATATATAAAATTTTAAGGAGATTGCATAATGTTTAGAGGGCCCCTTTGCTTGTTAAAACTTAACAGTTGGACAAAAATAGACTCTTTTTCATTTTACAGTTAATAACAAACCGTTATTAGTTGAATCTATACAAATTATACACAATTATATAGCTAGAAATATTTTTTATCTAACAGTGAAAAATTTAAATTTCAACCGATGTTTATTAGTTTCAGTAGAATCGGTAAAAATATTGGTATCGTCCCATCACTAGTTTCTATCCTCTTAAATCTTATAATATTGTGAGCTTCTGACAAATGACTTTCTGGCAAAACTTCAGACCAGCAGATCTTTTGTTTTCTGAAATAAAACCCTAAAACGAGGAAACAAAATATTGTAAACAAGTGTATATTGAACTTATATAAGGTTAGAAAAAAAAAAGGAAAAATGAACTTTGGCTGAATTATTTACAATTTTCTTCATGTGATGAAAATAATTTCTGGTGTTGAAATAGTCAAAATAATAAGAAAAGGAAACAGGTGGTCAAAATATTTCGAGAAGATTCACTTTTGTGTAAGAAACGGACACTTCGCTTCAGGCAGACGAAGGTAATCAGCAACACAAGGGATTTAAACAACAGAAATTTTCATTAGCTACATTGAAGACTGGCAGAAAATGCACAAATATCTTCCTTAAAATTCATCAAAATGTAGAAAGTTACATATTTATGTATTTTAATACAGTAAAAAAGATTAATTATGAATGAAATGTAATTTAATATATGAAGCCAAATAAATAACAAAATAATGCAAATTTTACACACTTTCATAACTTTTCGGACACCTGTAAACCTCCTACTATCTATCTATCTATCTATCTATCTATCTATCTATCTATCTATCTATCTATCTATCTATCTATCTATCTATCTCCAGCACTATTTGCAGCAGCACTCACTGTGCGCTATTTTATATTTTTCTAACTCAATATGTGTGTGCGTGTGCACGCGCATTTGTACGTCTTAATATTTGTTTCTAAAATATTAACTCAACAACTGTATGCACACACACACACAGCTATACACATGCGCGCGTACACACAGCTATACACATGCGCGCGCGCACACACATACATACATACATACATACATACATGCATACATACATATTTACGTTCAATGCTAGGCTTAATTAGACTTATGTACAGTTAGAATATAAATAGATATTATACGGGGTTATCTGACATCTCACTATATAATGTTCAGTCTGCTATATTAATATTGTTGTTGTATTTGGCAGCAATAAATAAAAATGCTTGGATGAATAATATTGACATTTCTAACAAATTTTTATTAATTTTTACAAATTTCCGAATTAATTTTTTTCTATCATCGGTCAATTTAAAAAGTTCCTATTTATTTTCATTTATATTATTTTTCCCGAGTACTTTCGAATGTTGATACGTTCGTTTTCAAGGATTGCGTTTTGTGTATAAATATATATAACTGTTTTTCGTTAATTCCAGCGTTGCGGGAACCAATTGCAAGTCGCTCAAGTTAACGCCCTTGAAATAGTCAAACTGGAATTTTTAAGTGTTTTTTTAAAATACTCTTCAATATACAATCGCCTATAGCAAAATATAACTTATTTAACGTTCATTGGTTCTTTTTTATTTCAACAGGCTTCAGAATTTTGAGTCTTTCTTGCACTGTGTCCTATATGAAATTCTGGTGTTATCTACTAAAATGTTACCCCCCTACACACATTCAAACACAAATACACACACACACACACACACACACACACACACATATATATATATATATATATAAGCGTATATGCATACATACATATATATGTGTCTGTTTATGTACATATATATCAACGACTTTGTGTGTAATAGTAATGGTAATATTAGTCATGGTAATATTAGTAATGGTAATATTAGTAATGGTAATATTAGTCATTTGTGTGTAATAGTAATGGTAATATTAGTCATTTCCTCATGCCGTTTAAAATTTATAAAATCTTTCTCTTAAAACAATTTCTCAATAAAATAGGTTTCTCAAATCCAGTATCTGTTATCGCTCTTTCCAGTATTGATGGGTGTTTCCTTCTTAAACTTTTGTTTGAAGTAGTATGGAATATCAACATCTTGATTATGTCATTATTTTCTCTTAGTCTTACATGGGATATCAATTTTAGCTGTTGCTGCTGTTAAATGTCTTCATGTGATATGATTTGTTATCTGCTACATTTCTCATTTTGTGATTCTGTAGCGCCAGTCCGCAATGTTCGAAGAAGTATGATCTCCGCCATGCTCGAAACCATTTTAACCATTGATCCTAGAAAACGGTTGTATGCAGCAGAAAATTTAGCCATTTCTGAACGGGTTTGGCGCTATACATGACATTCATATGACAGTTTCGAACATAACTCGACTTTGCAGTTTAATGTTTTGGTTTGTAGCAGTTTGCAGTGTTGGGCGAACTTTCCTCTAACGTAGCATATTCTATGTTCAATTTTCTTATCTTCTATACTAAATTTGTTAAAACGTATCCATACACCGAAGTATTTGACGTGTTTGGTATTTACTAATTCCATATTCCAAATTTTTATGATGATT
The DNA here is from genome assembly GCA_964036315.1 of Acanthosepion esculentum. Classification (NCBI taxonomy): domain Eukaryota; kingdom Metazoa; phylum Mollusca; class Cephalopoda; order Sepiida; family Sepiidae; genus Acanthosepion; species Acanthosepion esculentum. The sequence goes on along the minus strand of OZ038499.1, from coordinate 77,738,334 downwards.
TCAGAGTATGTTCCAGCAACGCTTTCAATCCAATTTCAGATTAGAGTTTCCGTTTTGGAAAGTTTCATTTTGAGACCTATTTCTTGAATTACTCGTTGTAAGAAATTTATTCATATGCATTTTTGTATAACTGTGCGACTTAATGACGAATTACGTAACCATCGGTTTTGCAGTAATGACTATGTATTATTTATTAAAATGGAAAATATATTCCATGTTTTCTTAAAGCAATTTAACACGACTAACTTAAAATGAAAAAGAATAATTATAATATGAAAATCATATATTATTTTATAACAATATATTCTATTTATGATTGATCTGAATATGAAAATAAACAAACAAAAAAAAACAAAAAACGATATTACACGTTACTATTTTTTCTCCAGCACGGAATCTATCGCAATTTTTGATCCTCTCTCCTCACTCTTTTTCTGTTCATCATTTCTCTTTTTATATTACTCTCTCGCTCTCTCTATGTCTACCTGCTTACTTAAAGCTAATCCTCTCCCTCTCTCTTTCTCTCTCTCTCTCTCTCTCTCTCTCTCTCTCTATATATATATATATATATATATATATATATATATATATATATATGCATGTGTGTGTGTTCGGACTACTAGAAAGCAGGCAGTAAAAATAACTACAAATACTAGAGGTATATTTAATCATAAAAAAGTCAATGCAACATCAATTAAATTTCATTCAATTTAAAAATAAGCATACTAAATATAATTAACAATAAAATAACACTAATTCACATAATTGTGTGAACGACTCTACATCACATGTATCGACACGTAAGACGTGATATTCGAAAACCCCTAAACATTTCAATAGAAACAACCTGATCAACACAGCGAGAGACAGAGAGAGAGAGAGAGAGAGAGAGAGAGAAAGAGGAAAAGGGAGAGAGAGACCCATAGGGCAAGAGAAAATGAGGGAAAGAGAGAGCAAGAAGCATACATGTACAGATATAACTCTTTGATAATGGTTTATGAAAACCGAAAGTGCTCAGGAGACACTGATGTTCAATTTCTTCCCGAAAAACAGAAAACTTGTCAGAACCTTAGAAAACTTAAATAAAAGATAATTAAGCTCAGTAAATGGTTTGATATTATGATTTTGTGATACCTAATTCACCTATTACGTTTTTGATGGTTGTAGACAAATATACATAAAATTAAGCCTGAAGATCAATTTGTGAGCTTAATATTGAATCTAAGAATGGAAACAAGTAAAAAAGAATTGTGAGATTTATTTCATCTGTCATTTTATATCAAGTCTTCATGTCTATTCACTGATAGTATATTTATGTATATTTATACACAGAAGAGAGTTTTCACAAGTGGTGAGATTGTTTTAAGAGCCATTAAATATAAATAATTTCAAATGTTCTGTCGAGAAAAATGTACTTTCTCCCATAATCCAAATCCGTTAATGATTTTTTCTCTGAAAAATATCTTTATCCATCATCCAGAATATGACAAAATTTTCTAAAATTTTATTTCCATGAAAGGTGATTTCTGTATTTTTATTTTATTTATTCTCGTAAACGAAGGTATGAATCAAATTTCCATGCAACTTTTTCAGTTGTTTTAGATGGAGAAGAGCATAATTGTTTGTATTTTTATATTACATAATTTTCATGTGATATAAACTTTCATACACTTACTTTTAAATCTTAACTGGGTGTCTCAGAAAAGAGAAAACATGAGTAGACACCCATTTGGCACTATCCCTTCTTTTAAATTACATGAAATTATTTAAAAAAAAGTTTTTCAAAGCAAACATTTCTCAAAATGATACTTCGATATTAAATGCCTTGATCATCCATTGTGAGCGGAAAGGGAGGGTGTGGTATAAATAATCTCAGTATCAACTTTCAACCCACGAATGAAGACATTTTTTTTCAGTAAGTTTCAACCTTCACAAGACCGAGAGGGCACTCGAAGTAGAAGATCATTTGTGTGTATAGGAGTGTAAGATAACGGTTAACCCTAGAAATGACGATTGTAGTGAGAAACATTCTCTTGAGAATCGGTTCCCCAGGGCAGGCGTTCGCGGGAAGAAGCTTCACCAGTGGAACTTAGTTCACATCAAGGGAATATGATGTGAATGTGGGCGTTTTCCTACTATGTAAATGGCATAGCATGTTCTTGCCGTGAAGGTTTGCCTTGGCTGGACCAGGGAATGTAGTTCGTGTGAGCACTTTCCGTGGAAGTAGCGGTAGAGTAGCGAGAGGCTTGCCACATCCCGCCTGTGGGAGAGAGGTTAAAGGATGGAGAATAATTCGTCACTACGAATTCTATCACGGCTGGCGAGTGAAGTCTGAACAGCACTCGTCCAAATATGACAAGAGTACTCTATTTTGGGGCTGATCTGGCCCTTGTAAAGGTAGAGGATAGAAGGAGGATTCAGATACTTACTGGAGTGGTACATAGCCCGACCATTGCATCCTTATGTAAGAATTCCTCTTCAGGTCAAGTGTGAGACCGATCAGTCTTTTAAGTCACGGTGCTTCCCCAAGAGGATACTAGATAGTTCATTTCAGAAATACGTTCTTAGCCACTTTCTGAAAGATTTCTGGTAGTGAAGCTGAAAGGGAAGTCGTTCAACAAGGCTATTATAGTAGTGTACGCACCGACGGCACAAAGCAAGGAGGAGGACATCGAATCTTTCTACTCCATGCTAGAGAGTGTCAAGGCTCTATGCAAATCATAAGAATTCATCATTATCATGGGAGACCTAAACGCTAAAGTAGGCAGGGAAAGGGCAGGGGATATAGCAGGAAGATTCTGACTAGGAACCCGCAACGAACGCGGAGAAACATGGATCCAATGGTGCACAGCCAATGACCAGGTAATAGCTACCACATGGTTCCAAGATCATCAGAGACGACTATGGAGACAAGAAGGAGAAACTAAAACCAAATTGATTATATAATCATCAACAAAAGATTCAGGAATGCAATGATGCACTGCAAAACCTACCGAAGTGCCAACTGCGGAAGCGATCATCGCCCTCTTATATGTAAACTAAGAGTGAATCTGCGGAAATTGAAGAAGCCTAATGCAACATCCAAACAGCAATGCAACCAACTCCTGAGCGATCCTAACCTAAAAGAAAAATATATGGAAAATGTGAAGAGAAGATATGAGGCACACAATGGAAACCCAACATGGGACGCACTAAGAGACGCTTTAGTGACATCAGCAAATATATCACCCGAAAGGTAACAGGACGAAGAAGGAAAAGGGCTTGGATGACTGATGAGATTCTCGACATGGTGGAAAGGAGACATAAAACCTTTCCAAGATACGGAACGGAATACAGAATATTACAAAATGAAATAAGGACCAAATGCATGCAAGGTGAAGAAGAATGGCAAAACGAAAAATGTGCAGAAATAGAAAGATTGAGTAATACAAACCAACTAGACATCCACAAACAAAGAAGAAAACTAACAGATCAAAAGATATGCTCGTCAACAGACTACCTAAAATCAAAGGATGGAACGCTCATATTAGAGACGGAAAACATTCTTCAACGCGGGAGCGAATATATTGGAGAACTCTTCCACGGCGTAAGGGAACAACCAGCAATGCACAGAACTACCAACGGATCCGGAGTTCTGAAAACCGAAGTAAAAGCCGCAGTAGATAAACTGAACAGAAACAAGGCAGCTGGGCCAGACGGAATTTTAACGGAAATGCTGACGGCCTTAGATGACTTTGGCATAGACAAGATCACTGAAATAACAAATGAAATCTACAACAGCGGGGATATACAGAAGACCTCAGCAGATCTATATTTATAGCTGTACCTAAGAAACCAAGCGCAAACGAGTGTGAATTCCACAGAACAATAGGCCTAATGAGACACGTGACAAAACTTATCCGTATTCTGTGGAATAGAGCGCGTAGCAGAATCAGGCTAGAGATAGGACAAGAACAGTGCGGGTTCGTTAAAGACACCGGAACAAGGAACGCGGTATTCATGCTCAGAATCTTATCAGAAAGAGCAATGCAGATGCAGAAGGACGTGTACCTTAGACTACGCAAAGACCTTCGACAAAGTACGCCACAAAGATTTGATGAAACTGCTCAGCTCCCTTGATATATTCGGGAAAGATATCAGAATAATCAAGACCCTATACTGGCAGCAAACAGCATGCATACGCATAGGGAACGAGCTCAGTGACTATACAAAAATAGAAAGGGGCGTAAGGCAAGGATGCGTCTTCTCACCCGAATTGTTCAACTTATGCAACGAGGCAATTCTGAAAGATTTGGAAACACTATCGGGATTGGCGGCCACAACCTTAACAATATAAGATACGCAGATGACACAGTACTGATAGCAGACACGGAAATTAAATTACAAACTCTCCTATAAAAGGTAGCAACGGAGAGTGAGAAGAAAGGACTAAGCATAAACTACAAGAAGACCGAATGCATCGTCACCAGTAAGAGGATGAGCCCGAAATGCAATTTGAAGGTCGGGAACACTAGAATCAAGCAGACGCGGAAGTTTAAATATTTGGGAAGCGTCTTGACAGAGGACGGGTAGTGTAACACTGAGATTCGTAGACGTATTGGGATGGCCAAAGACACAATCCAAGAGCTGGACAGGACAGTAGGATTTCTTTGGTAAGAAATAAAAGAATACTGAGGCGTTATGTGACATCTGTCCTTCTTTAGGGCGGCGAATATTGGACGATTTCCTCAAAGATGAAAAAGAGACTCGAGGCGACGAGATGTGGTTCTACAGAAGCATGCTAAGGATATCATGGACCAAGCATGTGAGCAACGATGAGTTCTTAGAGAGGTTGCAAACAAGGAGAAGGCCTATACTTAACATCAGGAAGAGGCAGCTGAAGAATCTGATACTCACGGGTCAATTAGAGAGAAAGAGAGACAAGGGAAAGCAGCGCATGACATACCTGGCGAGCTTGAGCAGGTGGATGACAGAACGTAGTCTGGGGGGAAAAGAGCTACAGGGGATAGATGGAGGTGGAGAACCATGATCGCCTACGTCCTGAAAGGACATGGCACATAAAAAGGAAAGAATATTTATGGTTGCTTTTACGAGGTACATCTTCCCGTGGTTCCTTTCCAGTTGATCCCCCCACCTCTACGCACCTGAAATGGTTTTAGGAGTGCGTTTTCTAAATTTCTTTTATTCTATGGCCTTATCCGTGTAAGTGCTTTCGTTTTTCCACAGGGTATCCTATATCTTTTCAAAAAAAAAATTCTTGAACTTAGTTCAGGAGAAAGTTAAATGCTCGAATATTGATTTCTGTATCTTATTCCATATTTTCCCCTTTTCTCGTTCCGGTTATATTTTTCCTAACCTTTGTATTATTTCTTTTCAACCAAAATTTCCCTTCATTTCATCAAATGTTTACCATCTTTTAAATTCCCTCCAAATATATTTTTAGAAAAACATAATTCCTAAGCAGTGATACTAAGCAAGCGAATGTCATATTAAATACCTAAATAGTATTCACCAAGTAATCCTCTCCTACTGCTTAACACACGTGCTAACTACGAAAGAACAGAACACGTTAGACCACATTGAAGATGACTAATGGATCTCAACCTCTGCACTGACCTCAACAATAACCCTAAAGTCTGATCCCTGAGCTTAAACCCTAAACTTCAACCCCGATACACGCTACACTGACCCAATCAAAGCCCTGACAGCAAAGCCCATCAAATGACCACATTGACTATTATAGCGTCTATCTTCATTATAATGTGTTGTGTTATCATATCGCATCTCATCGTCGTTGTTCTTTGAAAATTTTGAATATTACACTTCTGGGCTACCGTAAATATTATTCGCAACCGATGACTTTGAAATCTCTTTAAACCTTAAGCTTACTAGTTTTATTTTGGAAGTCATATAATACTGTAACTTAGGTCGACAGGAATAATCGTTTTATTTTTAAATGCAGTGATAGTTGCATTTTGGTTGATAGTTGATGTGGTGTATAAATTGCTTTGATACGCTGAGATGAATGAGTGTCTCTGTTCTCATTCACATACGTGTATATACTTGTACATATGCATGCATTTGCAACTGTATATAATTACAGAATATGCATGTAAAGATTTGATCATATATATTTGTATATACGTGTCTATATGCGTATATTTCAGCGTGAGTTTCGTATATTTTTGTTCATTAATATTGAGTGCATATAAAGCAGCATTAGTGAAACTTCATCTTCCTCTCATATTCATAGGATATATTAAAATTATTTAGTCTGAATAAAAGACAATGGTTAATCAGTTGTTAATAATAAATTTATTAGTGATCGCATCATCTCTCTGGAAGTATTGTTCACAACGAATAAAAAACACAATCATTCATCTTAAGGCAGTTGTCAAATGAAATTTAGTAAAAGGTCAGTTTCTGAAAGCCATTTTGGGGAACAAACTCACTAGCATACTCACTAAACCTTATGATGCCATTAAGACGTCATTCTTAATGGCACCATAAGGTTTAGTCACTGCATTAGCATGACTTTTGTTAGTGCATGTTTCGGAAAGTACAAATTTATGTAGAGATTCTGTACAAATGTGAATTATTCAAATATACACTCAGATGTTATAAAAATCTGACCTATATTGCGAAAATCACTGATGGAGTCAAGCTTTCGATCTACAGTGTTCTTAGAGCATTAATACATTACTCTCAATTTTATATTCAGACATATTGCAAACTAAATTAATGATGTACTTTTGCGTCATCTATGCTTCAAAATAAGATACCCAGAAATAATCCATATTCATTAAGCGATATAATAACATAACTAGTCAGAAAGTGAAATTTTGAGGACTGTCAGAATTCGGTTACGCTCTATTAATATTCACAGAAATACTAAGTATTGATCTTTGCTTTATCCGGAGATTCAGTTTACAGCGGTCAAAGTGAGTGTCGGTGTGATGCACATCATTTATGCCCTGCTGGTGAATTAATGTGCAATCGATGAGGTGCCAGTGTTCATTAGTCTGTCTTTTTTTTTTATTATTAATTAGTACTTTTCTTGTAGATACTTTCTTCCACACAGAATTTTCAGATGAGTTCAGATTCAATCGATGATATGTTAGTGTCTGGAGTGTGCCTTTTTTTATAAATAAAACTTTTCTCGTGGAGTATATCTTCTCCACAAAATTCTCAGGGGAGGTAACTATTCCCTATTACACTCCGTATAATTCGGAGACACTATATAGTCTTACAATAAACTCGCCAAAAATGATGAATTTATCAGTTGCCAGGAATTTATCATTGCCAGGAAGGTATGGAGATGTAAGCAAGTAGTCGGTCAGTACAGAAAATGAAATCGGCGAGGTGCATTTAAATTGAGATTGATTTCGGGTTTACTCATCATAAGTACCTATTGAAAAGGCATGAAACACTTTTCCTTTGCTCAGTTATACGTTAATAAATAGCATGACAGATGAAGCCCTTTAGCTATAGACAGAAATTTCAACTAAGAGGTTACATTAATCATAAATAAATAAACAAATAAATAATTAACACAAGCCGGGTTAAAGGAAGATTTCCGGGAGTTTATCTAGTAATTTTACCTCATAAAAATCCAGAAGCAGTCTTATATTTCATATTTGAAAAGATTATTTAGAGAGTAATAAAAATCCTATATTTTGTGCAGAACCGATTACTCTCATTGTTAAGATGGAGAAATGGTAATATCATAAATTGTGTTATATATATTGACTTGTTATTACGAACACTATTAGTATTAGTATTTTATATACATCTTTAGATTTCAGCTTTGTCCTGGAAAAAATACAACGCTTCAAGTATCAACATAAAACTGTTATTTTTGAAACACTTTAATATCTAACTGTCGATTTTTGATTATCCAGTTTTCCAACATTATGCAGGTCAGTTAACATTGAGACAATTATCTTTCCACGTCCAATTAAAAGTGATTATAATAATAAAATTAAAAAATAATAATATTTTTAAAATAAAATTTTACTTTTTTAAAGTAGATGTGAGTAATTGGACCTTCTGTATATTTGTAACTTTCGCTCATTGGCATTGCTTTCGCCAGATAGCATTATTTTGGAATTAACTTGCCAGGAATTAGGAAGCTAAGCCTGTAAATCTTTTTAGGTTTGAAAAACGAGTTGAAATCAGGGGTTTAATGTTGCCTATCTGTAGCGTCATGAAGGAACAGCTACTTATCTCCTGTTCCTAAAATACCATTTTAGTTCATACTTTCGGAATGATTTCTGGTAACCTCTTCCCCTTCTATTTTTGTTCTCTTTTTTCTTAATTCTGTCTTCTGTCATTTGGATGAATTATGCACCGTCAGTTATAATATTTCGTTCAAGCGACATAGTAATTGCCAACTCCTTTTCAGGCAGTGTGACGCTTTTGTGATAAAAATTCTGGCAAAACAGCGATTAATTCGTCTTTTCAGTGTCGTTAATAAATTTATAGATACAAGAATATTTTACGCTATTTTAAGCATCTGATAAAGTGAAAGTAACAAAATCATTTTATTATTATTAATAATATTATTTGCTTTTGCGTTTTCTGTTAATTTTTGATCTGCTGTTTTGTGTATTTACGGAGAAAAATTGGAGAAAGAAATAAAATATCATTCGGATTAGTTTATTTTTTCAATAGAAAATGAATAATATCAGATAGAAAAGAATAAAGTGTAAATGAATTTCACAAAGAAAAAAAAAGGAAGAAACTAAGAAAGCCATACAGTGAGAGAGAAAAGCAATTAGAGAGAGAATTCCGAGAGAAAGCATCAACTAAAAGAAAGATAAGATGCAGGAAGGCTGTTGACAAAAAAAGTGATGTAAATTCAAATCAGAAAACTGAAAAGAAACTGAATAAAAAACAATATTAATAAAGAAATAAAAAGATGATCGAGAGAGAAAAAGCGAGTTGCATTTCGGGTAGTTGATTTTACGACCAAACAACACATCTTGGGTTATATAATGTCGAATTTTGTATGGGATATAACAAGGAAATTCGAACTCACGACTCAATGAGATTATCCTCGCTAACCATAACCACACGCCGATGTGCAAACTGTCGGAGAACTGTGAATGATACTATGAAGTGACGACGTATATATTTTCATATAGATATTTCCAGAATATTTTGTCCAGATATTTCTAGCATATTTTAATTCAAATATTTCTAGAATATTTTCATACTGACATTTGCAGAAATAAACCTGTTGAAAAAGCAGTTCTAAAAATAATAATTAAAAACAAAAATATATACAAAAATAATTCCTCAAAATACTTGAAACAAAATCTTGGCTAAATAGTATTTCGTCCGCTAGTAAACAAGGAAAGGTTTAGGGAAACACTTATTTCTCATATATTTAAAAGATTCTAGCATAACCATACATAATATAAACTAAAGTCATTTAGCAAAATAATTACTTTTTTCTGGGTTTCTTTCTCTTTCCTGTAAATAGTAAATATTAATATTTTTTAGTTGTCTGTTTACTAATAAGTAAGATTCGAGATAATATATTTTGTCAACTTTGCATTTCAGCGTATTTTTTGTGGGACTACGTACATTTAAAATTATCATTATGCAAAAATAAAGTGAAAAACTTATCAACTTGCCGTTGGCACTGAAAATACTTGCTATCTTTGCCGTTGGAACTTAAGTAAAAAAAACAAACATATTCATTTTTAAGGTCCATTGACTTTGTGCCAAACTAAAATAAGTTCCGAAAAATATCTCACTAGCAATGCTCGCAATAGCACACGCACATACGTGCATATTCATATGTGTCGAATATAAGAGATGGGAGTAAAAATTGGAGAGCGAGAATTTTTATCAAGAAAAATGTTTTTCTGTGTCAGCACAAGATTGGTTTTGTTGAATTTTTTATGACGCCACATATCCTTCGATACACGTAGCTCTCGCTGGAGCTTGCCTTATAATTTTTAAAAGCTTTCTCGAACATATTTGCGATGATTTCCAGATACTGAACAAGAGAAGAACTTGTCCAGTGCGGCTTTCTTTTCCTCCAGAAGGTGTTCATTCTCCTTGAACCAATCATGATGTTTTATCCCTACAATGCACAACGTCCAGACAGCGGCTACGAAGAGTTTATTATATTTTGAGCATGGGTCTTCCTAGCTGGAGCGTTCCGTTGCTTGCACTGACCGTTGATAACTATCAATCTTTTCTTTAGATGGAAGTGGAGATGCGTCTCTCTTTTATGCGATTTTCACACCACCATATTTTACCTTCCCGTTAATACTAACGGACAGTATGACTCGTATATCTATGGTGGTCTGTAAGGTAATCAGCCACTCCCAAAATTAATTAAATTGTTTTTCGGCCGGTCAAAATTGTGATCTCAAAATCCCGATGGTATACAAGTGAATTGAATGGTATTGTTTAATTTTAAGCACATTTAACTGACCTTTATAAGCTTTTCTTAAAATTTCGGGAAGTTTCATCAGCTGGATCAGTCCAAGGCATTTGATAGGGTCGACCATCGCTACCTGGTTGCTGTCCTGCAGGCCGCTGGATCCCAACCCAACTTCTACCGCTGGATTAGCCTACAGTGCTGGGTTACAGATGAACGGGAAGTAATCGGGCGCTTTCGCGCTAACTTGGTCGGTCCGTCAGGGTTGCCCACTATTGTCCCTACTTTACGCTTTTGGCGTTGGTGTCTCTCCTTCGCGGGCTAAGGGACAGGGCGTGCAGTCCGGCCTTACGTGGAATCGCTGTCTTTGGTGGTGCTCGAGCCAGGGTTTCCGATATTGTTCTTCCTTTGTTAAATATAGGATAACCCCGCCCAGATCTAGGTTAGTTTATGTTTTCGTTTTTGTCCTTATTTTTCTCTCTTTAGGTTAACTTAGATAGAGGATGTTTGCTCATTGGACCCTTTTATTACTGTCCCTATATTTTCTTTGGTTTAATTCCTCATCCCTTCCCCCGTTAGAGGGTTATTGTCATCAGTTCTCTGGTGGGTGTGGGACACCTTTTGTTTCGGGTGTGTTTTTTCGTATTTGTTGTGTTTGAATGAGTGCATGTTTGAGTGAGTGATCGGATGAATGTTTTTATATTATTAAAGTCCCGCATTAATTTCGTCAACTTAACTGATGTTTTTGCCACTTAACTGATGTTTTTACCACTGTGTGTTTTTTTTATTACTAACATTAGTTTGTTTAGTTTCCTGTAAATAGTGTTGTACATCTTTGTAAATAATCATTGAGGCATAATTTTAAATTTGTTGTTTTATTCCCCTTCCTCCACAAACAATATATTGTACATATGGGGTTTAGTTAGAACTTTCATAGAAACAATGTGGTATTATTGTGACTGTAGTAAGAAATGTATGTAAGAATGCGTTGTTTTGGTGTAAGGAAATATTGTTGTCTGGGTCATTGTTTGTGGCTAACTGAGTTTAAAGATAAGATTGAAGACCGTCCCTTTTCCTCATTCCGGCTTTGTGCTACTTTTTGTATTTTACACAAATAAATATTGTATTGTCTGAAGCCTTGAGTCTTTGGGATTCGTCACCCTTTCACGGCAAATTCCTTGTTATTTGCAGACCGCAAACAACCGTGTTTTTCTGTTACTCGTTGAACTGTTTTTGATTTGCAACACTTATTACGCTAAGTTCTCTTAATTTACTTTGTTTTACCTTCCTTTTATTGTCTAATTTTGCTAAAAGTTTGGGATTTTTCATTTTTCATTTTTTTCCCCATTTTTTTTACTTCTCCACTTGTTTTTTTTTCTTTTACTTTTATTATTACTTTTTAGTTTTCTCTTATTTTATTTTTTAATATATTTCTTTTCCGTTTTTAATTTATCTGTATCCACCCGCAAGAATTGTTTTTCCTCTCTATTTCTTCTACGTTTGACTTTATTTACTTTGTTTCGTTATTATTTCTTCGTGTTAATTCGTTCTTAAATATCTGTTTAGTCTTCTGTATTAGTATTTGTTAAACATTCTGTGTATTTACTTTTTGTCTAATCTATCCGTTTTTTAATTTCAGTTTCCTGTATCGTTCATCGGCTGACTAGGTTTTTTTAACGGCAGCTATATTGAATTTTTGTTAGTTTATACGTATTGTTTGTTTCGTATTTCTTTTTGTTGACTGTCGTTTTCTTTTCTGTTTTATTTTTTAAAAAAAGGAAGGTTTATTGTTTTTTAACGTGTTTCTTGTTTGCTTTATTTTGTGTAATGTTTTCTCTAGGTCTGTAACAGAGGGAGTTTTATCGGTTAAAATTTGAAATAGAGCTTACTAAGGCTATGGGGAACTTTGAAATTCACATGATTTTGGGTTGAAGGCAGCACTCGTGATATCGGGTGCGGGCCAAGGGTCGATTTATGATCAGCCAGGTTTATCTACATAAACGCGCACAGAAATCTGTTGACAGAGTGGTTCGCTTGTCTGTCGTCGAGTGCAATCGAGCTGGGTAGAGAGAGGTCGGAGATTGAAAGCGACGTCAGAGATTTGAACCAAACACCCGCTAACATATTTTGTTGATATAAGTACGAAGAAGCGAATTACTCCTCCAACAATCTAAGACTGCTACTGCTACTATTATTACTACCACTGGAAACGGAAACGTCGAACAAACTACAATGATCAAAAGGTTGTTTTGCGGCTCGTCGGTCGTTAAGTGCAGTCGAGCTGGGAGGTTAGATATTGGAGACTGGAAGTGACGTCAATGATTGGAACAAAACCCCCGCCAACATGTACTGTTAATATAAGTACCGATGCGTCTGCTACCACGAAGATTACTAATACTGCTACTACCGTCGCGGAGGAACGCAACTATAAACTTTAAGCCGCGCACATAAATATTTATCTCTCATTCGCAAGAGTCGTATATCGTTCTGAGACGATTTCACAACAAGCTAATCACAACCCACTCTCTGTGTGTCTAGAATCCAGTGTATGAGTTTTTACGTCAATTATTTTCTTTTCTGTAACCCATTTCTTTTCTATATTATTCTTTTCTGCTATATAAAAAAACAATTCAACCATTGAATAGTTGTTTGTCCGGCTTTCGGCAGATATATATATATATTTTTGGTGCATTCTAAATTTCTTAGCACAGACTTAGCACAGACTCTCCAGCCGTGTCTACATCTTCAGTCGACCGTGAATGGATGAACATCAATTCTGCTTTCTGGATCAAACCAAACACAACGTGGGCAAGAAGCAGGATTAAACCAGTGGACCGGTCGAATGATCTACTGATGCTCAGGAGACCTACGACCACTCCCTTAAGTTCGGTTAAGACCGAGTAGACACCTCAACCTAGAGAGTAAGACGTCGGAGGTTGAGGAGCTGGGGCGAAAGTGTTAGTCTTCATTTGTATAATCGTTGTTTTTGTATTTCCGTTTGAACTGTTTAATTGTTATCTGTATTAATTTTGTTTATTTTTTCTGTATAAAAAAAATGGTTTGAAAAAATATTTTTGGGATGAAGAAAAAAAAGAAAGACCCACCCAATAGACAACATGAAAATAAGCAAGAGGAAGATGGATGCTGAAAAGAGCCAACAGTTGGAATTCCAGCGAAAATATGGTAGCTGGAAAAGAACAAAATCCAGAAAGAATAGACGAAACTATAGTGGCCGACAATGGTCAAAATGTACCAAGTCAGACAAATGGATCCGAAAACAACAAAAGCAAGGACGAAAATGTAGCGGTCGGAGAGACGCCCTCCAGGCGGACGTCCTCACCAAAGTGTACTATCAACATTATGGAGTTCCTTGAGAAAGCCAAAAGTTACGCACATCTGGTCACAGCAGATGGGCTTTTGGTAAATCTGGTGGTATTACAGAAAGTTGAAAAACGAATTGTGTCAATCTTTGTAGTGGACAAGGGTTTGCGCAAAATTTGTCGCTCCACTAAAGACACCGTAATAAAATCATTGCTTTCTCTGGGGATCAAACCTCAGAGGTAGATTAAAAGAAAGGAATTCTTTATGTGGTACGTGCTGTTACCTACGCCTTATTAAAAAAGACCTTATTCTTCGTGCAGACAGGCGTAGGTATTATTTGAGGTTCCTCCTCAGATCGTCTGGGAGCGCTTGGCTGCACATCTATTCCAATTTGGACAGATACTCAATTTCGAAACTCCACACCCCCTGTCAGTTCTTCATAGGAAGCACCGAGTATCTGTCCAAATTGGCATAGATATGCAGCCAAGTTCTCCCAGACAATCTGAGGAGGAAACTCAAATACTGATACGTTGGACCCCCGTCCGTCTTCATATTCTGTTCGAAGAATAAGATCTTTTGTAATGAGATCGCGACTGGATACGGCTTCACAGTCGGCAGGCGTGGGTAAAAGTACGTCCCACATGAAGTATCACTTTTGTTTTAACACCATCTTAGGTTTGATCCCCAGAGAGATCAGTGATTTTATGACGATGTCTTTTGTGGAGCGACAACTTTTGCGCGAAGTGTTGTCCACCACAAAAACTGACACAGTTCTTTTTTCAACTTTCTTTAATTAGTCGGGATTTGCCAAAAGCCCATCTGCTGTAACCAGATGTGCGTAAATTTGAGCTTTCTCGAGGAACTCCGTAATGTTGATAGTACACTTTGGCGGTTACGTCCAACAGGAGGGCGTCTCTATGACCACTACATTGTTGTCTTTGCTTTGTCTTCTACTACTTTTGCCTGTTTTGTTATATTCTGACCATTTTCAGCCACTATAGTTTCGTCAGATTTCTCCAAATTTTCCAGCTACCATATTTTCGCTGGAATTATTATTTCCGCCAACAACTTCCAACTGTTGGTTCTTTCCAACGTCCATCATTTTCTCCAAATCTAAATATTCTTCCTCTTGCTTATTTTCACGTTGCTTATCGGGTGTTTCTTTCTTTTACTTTCTTTTACTTAGTCCCGAAAAGATTGGTCTTTTTTTCCTGTTTCAATGGAACGGAAGCAAAAAAATTAAAAAAAGTAAACTTTTCAGACAAATGAAACTAAATCACAGCGATAATGAAATAAACAAATTCGACAAGAAAAAAACGTGAAAAAGTGTTCACAGAATAATACAAAAGTGTAAAATGTTAAAGAAACGAAAAATTAGATATACATAAAAAACAAAATTAATAAAGATAACAATTAAACAATTTAAATAAGTAAATTGCAAACGTAATTATAAAACCAAAGGTTGCACAAAGGAAGAAACAGAGAAAAGATTATACAAAATAAGGCAAACAAGAAAGAAACACGTTAAACAGCAATAAACAATATGTTTCTTCTAAAATAATACAAAATAAAATTAAAACGAAAATCTACAAAAAGAAATACGAAACAAACAATACGTATAAACTAACAAATTTTAACAAATACAATATGACCGCGGTTAAAAACTAGTCAGCACCAAAAAAGAAAAGTATCACTAAAATAAACTTAAAAACGGACACATTAGGCACAATAAACTCGAAAAATTAGAAAAAATAAGCACACAGAAAGTTTAACAAATAAGAAACAGAAGACGTAACAGATATTTAAAAAGAAAAATCAAAGAACGAAGTAACACGTAAAAGTAAATAAACAAAGAAAATAAAGCGGACGTAGAATAAGTACACAAAGAAAAAACTGTCTTGCGGGGTGTTACAGAAAAATTAAACGGAAAGAAAATACATTAAAAAATAATTAGAAAATTAGAAAAAAATAAAAAGTAATAAGAAGAACAAGAAGGGATAAAGTAAAAAAAAATGTGGGGAGGGTGGAAAAAAATCAAAAAATCAGGCTCTTGGCAAAAAAATAAAAGTCAGTAAAAAAAGTACGTAATAAAATATAAATTAAAATAACTTAGCGTAATGTAAATCAAAAAAAGTTCAACTAGTAGCAGAAAACACCAGTCATTAGCGGTCTGCGTTCGAACAATACGCATAAAATATATACAAAATGTGGCACAAAGCCAAAAGAGGGACGGTCTTCATCTGTCTTAACTTTAAACTTAGCTAGCCACAAACACTGACCCAAACACACAGACAATATTCCTAACACCAAAACAACACATTCTGATTTCCTTTCTTACTACAGCCACAATAATACCACATTGTCTCTATGAAAGTCCTAACTAGACCCATATGTACAATATATTTTCTGTGGAGGAAGAGGAATAAAACAACAAATTTAAAATTTTGCTCCAATGATTATTTACAATGATGTACAAAACTATTTATAAGAAACAAAACAAAATAATGTTAGTAATAAAATCCCCAGAGTCACTAAATGTGACAGAAATATAATTTAACTGGACGGATTTAACGCGGGACTTTAATAATATAAAAACATTCATTCATCCAATCACTCATTCAAGCATGCACTCATTCAGGCACTACAACAAATACGAAAAACACACCTGAAACAAAAGGCGTCCCACACCCACCAGAGAACTGATGACAATGACCCTCTAACGGGGGAGGGGATAGGAAATTGAACAGAAGAAAAATAGGGACAGAAATAAAAGGGTCCATGAGCAAACATCCTCTATCTAAGCTAACCTAAAGAGAGAAAATTAATGACAAAAACGAAAAACTAAACTAACCTAAATATGGGCAGTGTTAGCCTATGTTTAACACAGGAAGAACAATATCCTGATGCCTACCGGAATCAAAATACCACTCCAAGTAAGCCTCTTTCACTCGACACAAACGCGCAAGATTCACCCACCTTTTGACAAATTCTGATAAAGTGAGCCTCTGCTTTTCCATCCTAATCTTGATTTTAAACTGATGCTTAAAGAACAAGATCAGTTGGGAAGAAGTGAACTTCTCGCCTCTCTAGAATTCTTTCTGACGCGTCGTCCAAATCACGACTCTCCCAACACCTAGGGACAAGGACAAGAACGTCCAGCCTTTGTCATCGGCGGTACGGCATTGGTACAGACAGAACTGGCCAAAGAACTTTCCATGCAGCATGCCAACCATGAAGGCTTCAACAAACTTGCACAACGGTGCTACGACACTGCTAAGAAAGAAGGCGTGAGCTAACGTCTCGACCTCTCCAACACAGCGTCGGCAGTTTGGAGATTTCTCCAATCCCCTCCAATAAAGTTTTTGGCGACCCAGAGGGCCCGACGAATGATCAGCCAAGGTGAGTGATGCCTCATCGTTATTGAGACCCTCAAGGCCATATTGAGCGAGCCTCCTCCTTCGTAAGACCGAGCTCGTCAATCAGTTCAGAATGAAAGCCCCTCCCCGCTAACTAACACTTAATACAATGCCCTACGAGACAACGCCTGGACGTTGGAGAGACCATCCGACGCCCGTAAGAGTCGTTTCAGAGCACGGCGGCATTCACAATAGGAAAATGAGCCTTACTAATTAAATTAGTGTTAAGGGTTCTCCCCCTTTTTTACCCAAATGGACTCAACCGAGGTATACATATATTACTACCAGTGAATACCCGGACAGTCGGCAGTACGTTAAGACAGTCGAGAAGTCAGTACGCTGAGTAGTATTAGAGGAGGGTAGCACAAGAATCACCGTTACGAGCACCAAGACTCAGTAAGGAGTCATACCGCGATACTTCAATACCAAGACTGTATATATTATTGCTACTAACCCGCATTCCTGGATCTACTAACCCGTATTACCCGTTTGTATTATTACGTTAATACATTTATTTTCCTTATCTATTCCTGGCGTTTGTTATTTATTGATATCGGATTTCATCCCGGAATCCACAACAATTAGTGTGGCAGACAGAAGTGAAAGTACAAAGAGTCGGTAAAGGAGAATCAGGTAGATATGTGAAACACGTACTCCGCTCACCCCTTTAAGGAAAGCTTCCTTCGAGACAACAAATTAAATGCAATCTCGACCTTCCCTTGTGCTTCTGACCAATTCATTTCCAAATGGGTATCGGAATGTTATGAATAAGAGAAATATAAATGCAGAAGAACGTGTACCTGTGTGTCAAAGATTATTCCATAAAGTATATCTCAAATCCTGTTTGAACCGCTCAGAAACCTTGACATATTTGGAAAGGATATTAGAATAATCCATAGCCTATACTGGCAGCAAACCGTCTGCACACGAATAGAAAATAAGTTCAGCATATATACCAAATCAGGAAGGGGGGGGTAATACAAGGATGTGTCTTTTCATCGAAGTTATTCAAGATATACATTGAGGGAATTCTGAGAGATTTAGAAGTCCTACTAGTATTCATTATTGGCGTGCAAAATCTTAACAAAATGAGGTATGCAAATGACACAGTGTTGATAGCAGATACAGAAAGGAAAGAGAAGGTAGTAGATGAAAGTGAGAAAAAGTAATATACATAAACTGCATGAAGACAGAATGCATGGTGTTTAGCAAAAAAATGCAAATTACAAATCGGAGATACCAAAATCCAATAAGTACCAAGTCTGAAATATTTGGGAATGTCTTAACAGAAGATGGATAGCGCAATACTGAAACCTGAAGACGCATTGGGATAGCGAACAATGCATTTAACAAACTAAGGAAAGTTTTAAGAGATAGCAACACTTCGCTAGAAACAAGAAAAAAAGAACTGAACTATTGCGTGATATCTGTCCTCCTATATAACAGTGAATGCTAGACAATCCCCTCAAAAATGAAGGAGGTTACTTGAAGCAGCAGAAATGTGGTTTTACAGAAGGATGCCGCGTATACCATGGACTGAACATATGAGCAAAGACTAGGTTTTAGAGAAAATGAAAAGAAAAAGGAAACTTTTACTGGAAGAGACAGTTGACATTTCCGAGGACAGGTAATTGAGGAGAGTGATAGTAGCATACGTCCTGAGGGGACAGGGCACATAAAGAAGAAACAAAAACTATGTAATTTATTTCTGTTAGATCTTTCTTCTGTGAGGCATGCCTTTTCAGGACACACAGATCATGAATCACCACAACTTCCTGTCTCTTGTAAACCTTAGTAAAATTTTTTTGCTACGTCTCTAATCCCTGTTCTGCCAAGTAGTTGCAGAAGCTCGTTAGGTAAGTTACATGTTTCCTCTGTCTCTCTTGCATTCAATATGACTTATGAGCGTAAAATTTTCCAAGACCTCTTTCATCATTATGTGCCCAAGAAATTTTAATTGCCTCTTTCTGATACTACCAATAAAATACCTTTCTGTTTAAATTTTCACTAAACCTTCGTCGTTGTTCACATGTTCAGTTGATGGTATTATTCTCATCGTTGGTTTTCTACCCACATTTCTATTGCCTCAAGTCATCTTTTTCGTGAGATTGTCCTGCATCACTGCCATATTACATAACAGTTTAATACTCTTTTCTTTGTTTCTAGTGAAAGTTTTTTGTTTCTTCATACCTTGCTTAATTTTTGGAAGGCATCTTTTGCTACCCCAATGTGACTTCGGATTTCGGTGTCGAATTTCCATCTTCTGTGAAAATATTTCCTAGGCATTTAAATGTTATTCTTTTTTAATTTTGGCATCCGCACTTTGTAATTAGCATGTTTATTTTACTGACAATTTCGTCATCTTCAGTCTTTTTTCTCACATTCCTTTACTAAATTCTGTAGGAGTTTCTGTAGTTTTTCTTTCTATGTCTGCTATCAACACTGTTTCATATGCATATCTAATGTTAAAATTGTGGCCATCAATAATGAATCCTGGTAGGATGTCTAATTTTCTCAGGATTGCTTCATGCATTGCAGAAAAAATAGAAAAGCAAGTGAAGTATAAAGTATGTTGTAAATAACATAAGAAAAACTGGAATGAAAAAAGGAAAAAAGAAAAATTAAGAAATGGATGGAAAAGGGAGAAAACCGATGTCTGCTAATATGGATCGAACTCACCTGCAATGATAACCCAATTACACCACGACGACGTTGATAGAATTAATTAAAAGAATAATTAATGACACAAGTAAATGAAGAAAAAATATAAAATCAAAAAGGAAAAAAAAGAATGCAGACTGAAGAAAAGATAATCAAGAATAAAACAAAAACGTAAAAGAAAACATGTCAGAACTAAACGATGACTAAGGGAAATGAAGAAGTTAGTGTGGACGAGCCTGAATTTGATAAGTATTTAGATGAAGTTTTCTTGACTAGTTAGTACTTCGGTTGATTAGTTGTCTGCTCACTCAATCCTTTCTCATCGGCTTTCACGGAAGAGCGATAGTCTAGACAAATCTGACCTCTGCCTGACCCGTCTGGGAAATAGAAAGGGAGAAAAATAAAGAAGTCACTAAGAAAATAATCAAAATTGATGGTCAAATGAGTACGTGCACGCACACACATACACAAACACACTATGTGTATTACATATAAAATAAAGGACATATCACATTTAAAAAACATTACAGGAAAAATCTAACTAAACAATTTTCAATTCAATAAACTCCAACTTCTCTAGACATTAGAAAACGTCTACTCTTTCGTTTAAATAGATTTTTATGAAAATAGGAAACAGTCTTTTGTTGCTACTATTGCTGGTAAATATCATGTCATGAAGGCTTTGAACCTCCAGCTCTCACGGACATGGCAGAGCGTCGGAAATCCTTGAGCGCCAGATTCCTCATTAAGTGCCCTAGAAATCTCAACTGTCTCTTTCTAATACTATCTATCTTTGTGTTTCAATTTCTAAAACGTCTGCTGGTTGTCCTGGCGGGCGACGTCCTTTCAACAGCCGCGTGGTCTGCTGCGAAGTTGTAGTCAGTTTTCAGATTGCGGGTCGAACTGGTAGATGAATCTAGTTAGGTGATCATCAGGTCGTCGCAGGACGTGATCGAGGCAGCGAACACGGCGCTGAGCAATGGTGCGGAGGATACTCCGGCGGAACTTCTCATTGGATACAAGATCGGACCAGTGCACGCTATCGATGACCCACGAAGAAATGGACGTGGAAAGCAAGGGCCTTCCTGAGAGACTACATTTTTAAATGGTTATTCCTGAGCGTATGTTTATCGACACACCTTTTTATAACCTGAAAAAAAAAAATTAAAAAAGTAAACAAAACAGCAACACATAACTCTCTTACAAAAACATTTGATAATTATGCACCAACCCAACAGAATAAAATAATTAATTCAGTTATGTTTAGGTGTCCAACATCTTTCGCATTTAAAAAAAAATAAAGTTAGATATTGAAAGCTGAGATTCGCATGATGTATTGAACATATATGCATTTCCTGAAAATGTTACAAATATCGATTTATTTCAGAATAAAATGTGTGTAAACATAAACTTGCTTATTAACATCTGACAGAATAGATAGATAGATAGATAGATAGATAGAATGCATTGATGCAATTGAAGATGAGCCATATAAATAAAGTGATGAATTAAATCATACAGACAAACAGAAAGACAGGCAATGGGAGAGAGAAATCCAGGTGTCTATATTCGTACACGGTAGCCTTCACGGAAATTTGAATCAAACCAGTTCATTAAATACATAAATAGACTGTTCTCATTATAGCGATGCCGCCTCATCTTCTGACCTCTCTCCCATTGAATATATCATTGAACATAGCCGACAAAGAAGAATGAATTAATTTTTACTTAAGTTTTTCTAGCATTCTAACATTTTTCCGTTTTTCAGGAGTTATGGTATATAAAAATTGTCCATAATTTTTACTGTCCCACGCGTTTTCGGACATCAGCCTTACATTATTTAAAGTGGAAATGGAATATTGAAAGTTTTAAAAAATAAAAAAAGAAAGATGCTCGTGCGAGTTCCAGTCGCACAAGGTATGTGAGAGCTTGGAATGAACTTCACATTTTCCAAAAAACAACATAAGTTTCAACGTCAAAACACGAGGAAAAAACACCAGAGACAAAATACCATATAGTAATGGCTGAAAACGCCTGGGACAATAAAATTATGTACAGTTTTTAATTTCCTTAATTCTTGCAAAACGGAAAAATGCTGGAAAAACTTTATAAAAAATAATTCAATCTTCCTTGGCGGTTGTATTAAATGAAAGATGTTTGAAAAAAAGGTTGCTCCTAAAACATACATACATACAGACAGACAGACAGACAGACAGACATACACACAACAAACACGCGCGTGCGCGCGCGCACACACACACACACACACACACACACACACATATATATATATATATATATATATATATATATATATATATATATATATATATATATATATCACATAATTAGTTATTTCATAATGTTATCGATAAACAAAACAAATGCTTATTGGAATTTAAAAATTTATTTTCTGAATGATGGCAATACCTGTTTACAGAGTTAGGATAGCTGCCGCTTCCTTCAGCTTTGATATAAGCAAACATTAACTATTAGCATGAAATGTTTTGAATTTCGAAGTTTCAAAACTTGCGCGTTCACAGTATTAATGTGACGTATTTGATAGGTAAAGAGAAATGCTTTATAAGACGGAAAATAAAATGAAATGGGAAACTAAAGCGATCTTTCAACCGTCATTTTTACCGTCAAATGCCATGATATTTTTGATAGGCCAGGCGGTCGGAGGAATGGCTGGGTATCTGGTGTCGGAATCAGCTATCATATTCGATGTCACGAAGCAGATATAGTTCGATGTTATCTGATGTAAGGTAGTTGACAGATGGCGAATTCTAGATGTCGTTAACATGGCACCTCAGACATATGGATTTTTGAATTCATCATCTGAAGTTACTGTTCAAGAAGTCAAACCGTTGCAGAAATAATATGATTTTGATGTATGGCAGTGTTGCATAAAATTTGGTGAAGAAAACTAGAAAATATTTAAATATAATGAATTTAAGAACGTTTGCTCGATACTGAACACTTGAGGACTATTTTCAAGAGAAAGGTTTATATTAACGGATGGCATCTGGTTTCATATGAAGAAATTAAACAGCTCACAAAATGAATATACTAACGAACATGGATCATACATTTCACATTGAATTTGTTTTATAAGTTTCATCATTGCAATAAAACTGGTCTCTGTTTTGTGCTCAAAACAATTTCGGCTAAAACGTATCTGATTTTCTAGTCGTCGTGAATCCTTGCATTGGATAGTGTAGGAATTGACATAAACCCTGCTACAGTGGAAGAACTGGACAAGTGATATAAAGGAAAATAGATTGGAAATAGATTCACTGATATGAAATATCTCCTAATATCGCCTGTCCGAAAATCTTAATATGTATAGCAGACACCCTGAAGAATTTTCGGAGATTACAATGAGACTGATAGTTTTCATAGAAAGTCATATAATAATTTTTCATCTAATATATTCCGATTTTGTAAATATCTTTTCGCGTGTATGATATTATTATTTAATATTGAAAACGCATTTGTTTATCAGCTGTAAATTTTTATCTATCCCTGTGAAAATATAGATGTACATATAAATATAGATATAAATATATACAGCTGAAGTCAGATGTTTACAAACACCTGAACCAAATGTATTTACAGTCATTAATTTACATTTTTAACATTTAATTCTTGTAAAGATGTTATGTCTTAAGTCAGTTCAAGCCCTAGCTTTATTTTAAGAAAGTGTATTTTTAGAATAACAGTAGAGATAATGTTTTATTGCAACTTTTATTTCTTTCATCACATATAATATTAGACTTTATTTGTACGTCCCCCACTTATATCTATCTATCTATATATATCTATATATATATATATATATATATATATATATATATATATATATATATATATATATATAAAACATGCATATGTGTAAATACGTTGATATAGTTTTCATTAAAACGACATTATTTATTATCATTAGTAGTAGTAGTTACAATTTATTTTTTTATGTGTAACAGAACGTTGGTGTACATCTTATTTCCATTTGAGCCTACATCAATATCGCTTGAGAATAACATCTCCGCCAACATAAGGCAAATATTCGTAAACCATGTTAACGATAAATAAGACTCCAAGTATTTGAATTCCGAGCCATACAATAAAATAACCCAAAATAAAAACAAATTCCTTGCAATATTGGAAATACATTCAACAATATTTAACCAATCAAGATTATCGTTCACCGTGCACATGCATGCAACGTTATCATAAAGTATAACGAACACACTGAGTTTGGAAAATTATCTGAATACCAAAAATACATATCTACATAGACACTGCTCTTGAAAATGACCAGAAGCATAAGTGAAAGCGCTTGCAGAATACTGATACGCATTGAATCCAAACATTCACTCTCTTGTACGAAGATAACTGAAGAAATTAAATTCATGTCTGGTTTTTATGAAATATACATCAATACAAATTTACTGTCTAAACACACACACATGCATGGGCGTGCGCGCACCACCACACATATATATATGCGTATATTCTCACATATGTGGTGTTTAAAATATACCTTAATGATAGCGTATGTACATGTATACACTATGTTGTTAACATAAATATGTACGTAAAACAGCTGAAAACATATTTATCACTCTTATCAGACCTTTGATTTTTGGCCAAGATATTAATTATGTCTCCCGCATCGTTCGACTCCAGACTAAATGAACAACAAATTACAGTTAAGAAGTAGCATCCATTTAACTATTGGAGATTTCTTATGGCCCACCTATACTAAGAGCTCTACACAGACTAATGAAAGAACGTTGTGCACTCGGCCTAGTTTTGATGAGTTGTTGAGGTTTCAAGAAGAAATTGTACAACTTTAACTATCAATTTCTATATATGTTTGTATCTCTATCAATTTTTGGTAGTAACTAGTGAATATTTTCATGCTTGAAGATAAGTGTTGTTTTTACAGCGTTTAGTTGAGCAAGAATTTCAACCTACTTTTGTTAAGTCTTCTGTAATAATTTGACATTAAATCTGGATTTATACACTTATATATGACAGAGCCAAATGTTAAATGACTAAGTTAGATTCAGATTTTTATATTAGAAAAAACTTTTCTCTTTGGTAATTGATGCAACTTTATGATGGTAATGTCAATATTACGATTGATAATAATTGTATTTGTAATATTTTTGAAAACAGGTTTTCTATTTTAATAATTGAATCGACGATAGCGATAAAAATAATAACAGAACAACTATGCTGTTGCATTAATAAGACAACAACGAAAATAATAATAATAATAATAATAATAATAATAATAATAATAATAATAATAATAATAATAATAATAATAAGAAGAAGAAGAAGAAGAAGAAGAAGAAGAAAGTATGTTCCATAATCGAATAGCAAAAGGTAGGATCTGATTGAAAATAAGATAGACAATGCAAACTGACAATTTGAAACTACTTTTGGAAACAACGGATATTGCTTATTGATTTCAAGAAATCTCAAGTTACACAAATTAAGAAGCGGCATATGAATGCGCAATGAGAATTTGGATTGGTCCACTAACTTAACTGTGCATATACACTCATATACATTGAAAGTTTGCATGATTTTAACAAAACAATCGCTCATGAAAAAAGGCTGATAAATGATTTAGGATTCAAAATTAATCACTGGATTGGAACTTGTTATTACACAAAATAAAATCAAAACTAAAAGTAGAAGTACATGTATATTCCATTGTTACGTCGATTAACAGTATGACAGTGTTAAAAGGTAACATGCTTACCTTTTAACACTCTCATCTTTTTCGTTTGAGTAGTCGAGTATCAGCGTAGTAAATTTTGGTTAAGCAAAGTTTTGTGTTACCTATTATTTTTTTTATCAAATCAAGAAGTATTCGCATCATCAAAATGAAATAATACTAAAATTAATAAAAAAATTTTAAAGCAAAACAAAGAACGAACGAAGAAAGAAAAAACAAAAGAACGAAGCAACACGTAACAACTAAACAAAAAGAAAAATAAAGTCGAACGAACAAATGAACCGTAACACGTAGAGAAAAAAACGAATAAACTCTAGCAGGGGGTCACAGAAAATTGAAAGGGAAAAAGTAAATTAACAAAAAAAAAAAAAAAGAAAAAAAAAGAAAATCAAACAACTAAAAATATTAAGAGCAAAATAAAGGGAGAAATAAAATGGGGAGAGCAACAATTTGAAAAAAAATCAAAAACTTTTGCAAAAACAGTCAAAAAAGAACGTAAGAAAAACGGTAAAATAAATCAAAAACTTAACCGAAACAGGAGTTCAGTGAGTAGCAGTAAACACATCTGCTGGTAAACAGCCGTCTTACAAGGACTGCAAAAAAGGAAGGTGGGAATTTCCCTCTCCAAAAAGCAGTACCTGCTCCAATTTATAGCTGGGAGAGTCCATGCGTGCGTGAGTAAATTACCATAACAAAATATAAAAGGGGACATTGAAGTTAGCACCCAGATGTAATAGTGTGTTTCATGCTAAAGCAGTCGTCAGCAATAGCAGACAAAGACTCAACACTTTAGAAGCTATTATTATAAACATGTAAACAGCTCACATGAAATAAAATATCATTTACCACTGGAGAATATATCTTGAAGTGCATATGATATAATTAATGTGCGCTCATATTATATCAATATTATAATAAAAAATAAAATGAAATAAAAATAAAAATATAAATAAAATTAAGGAAAAAATTAAATTAAATAAATGAATCGAATTATTTTCTGTAGTCTCGTTTCCAATAGCCGATACACATGACGTTACGCTAAACCATTTTAAACGGCCAGCTTCCCAAAGAATACCAGGATGCAGAAAAAAGAATTCTAACCACCACGCTGACACTACATTCATTCATGTCTAAGTCGAAAGTACTTGAACAAAATATGAACTTCGGACAGTCTATCTAAAATTTCTAGAACAATACTCAACACCATATCCAAAAATTGGAAAATATACTAAAAATTAAACAGACAGATCTATATATTTGTGTGTGTGTGTACGTTTTTGTGTGTGTGTATGTTGCAATATCTTTTTAAAACATACATTTAAATTCCTATAAGAATGAAATAATGATAATGAAACAAAAAAGTTGGGGTTATTATTATCTGTGAATTTTATATTTTCTTTCAGTGGATTTTGTAGTTTTGCATTTGGTATTGTACAGGAAATAATTCGAATATTGGAGTAGGTCGAAAATGTTTTTTTTATATGATAAAGGTTCAATACGCCCCAGTTTTACAGCTGTGAGTTTTAAACAACAGAAATAACGACAATTCTAGATAGCACAACTGTTCGTTGTGTCCACTCTATTTAGCAGGAAGGATTAAAAAAAATGTGAATCGATGTATTATGAAATTTAAATTTAAATTCAAGACGGATGCAATTTGCAAATGTTTAGTCCTTTTAACATGTTTTTAAATAGGAAAAATGATTATTATCAAATTTTTTTTCCATAATTTCCATTATTTAGGGATTACAGATCTTCGAAAGCTAATCTATTTCTTTAAGTGATATATTGCCCGGAAATGAGATGGTTATATAACTGACATTGGAGTATACAGAGACAATAGACTTATGGTTATAAAGAACTCTACGAACTTTAAAATCGATAAAATTAAAAATATATTATATAGAGAAGTTAAATGCCTGAACTTAAAAATTACTGTAAGCACTAAATTGAAAAAGTTGAACTTCCTTGATTTAATGAAAAATATATACATACCTTATAAAAACCCAATACTAATCCTTTGTATATACACCCTAAATTTAATGATCCTCCATCTATAATTAAGCATGTACCATTATCTATCAAAAAGAGAATAAGTACAAATTCAGCAAATTAGTCATGTTCTCCTCTATGGAGGGTCTTACTCGGGAGAGATATCTGCGAAGTGTCGTAAAGCTTTTGAAGGTTGTCCTGGTGTTATATGGACCGCAGATACTTTGTATTTTCTATGATAACCCCTTCACATAAGGCAGGCAGACTGTATTCTGAGTGTTGTTGTCCGCTTCTTGTACCCGCCTATCCCAGTTTTTGGGGGCTGCTGCCATGTACCCAGGGTAGTTGTTACATTATAGAGTACTACTTATACTCCTCAATTCTTTATCTAATGTCTCTGGGTCGCCACTTATGACTTTTGCTCGGTGTTGTAAGTAGCGGACGGTCCCTTTCTTTACGCTGTATGGATGGTGGGAGTTGAAATTGAGGTACTGTCCGGTGAATGTCGGTTTACAGTATACGGATGTCTTGAACCCATGCTCTGTTCGATATATTAGAACATCCAGGAATGGGAGTGTGTTGTTACTCTCTTTCTCCATTGTGAACTTATTGAGTTCACATGGTCCAGTAGAAGCTGAACATCTTCCTGGTGTGGCCAGAGTATGAAGGTGTCATCTACATACCTTAACCATATAGTTGGCTTTAGAGATATAGATTCTAATGCCATTTCCTCAAAGTATTCCATGTATATGTTCGCCATTGCTGGTGATAATGGCGAGCCTATTACTAAGCCCTCATCCTGTCGATATATGTGTGATCCCATTCCGAAGTGTGTTGTTTGTGTACAGAAAGTCAACATCTCCATCAGATTATCTATTGGAATACTGGCCCGTTCTTCTAGGGATGCGTCAGAAGCCAATCTGTCTCTGACTACTGGGAGTGCCTCCTCCGTGGGTACCTTGGTGAACAAACTCACCACGTCCAAGCTCACCATCTGGTTGGATAGGATGGGAGCATCTTTGATTATTTCCACGAAATGGGCGGAGTTTCGGACATATGAAGGAGACTTTCCGATCAATGGGTCAATTATATCTACAAGGAAGCGACTCAGAGAGTGGCACACAGAGCCGAGGCAACTAACAATCGGCCTGAGCGGAATACCGCCTTTGTGAATCTTACGGAGAGCGTATATGTGAGTTTGCTTGGTGTAACGCTGCGATAACTGCGTATACATCTTAGGTGCGAAGTGATCCTTGTTCTTGATTAGTATCTGTGACAGTTTGTGTTCCTTTTTCATTGTAGAATCCTTTTTTACTTTGCTGTAGCTACCATTGCTAATGAGGTCTTCCAGCTTTCTTGTATAATTTGATTTGTCCATCACTACAGTTGCATTGCCTTTGTCAGCCGGTAGTACGGTGATGTTTTCGTTCCTCTGTAGGGATCCAATCGCCAGCCTCTCCAGTTTTGTTATGTAAGACCTGGGCGGCTTGGCTTTCTCCAAGGTCTGTCTCACCTTCCATCTATGACACTCCTAATAAGAAGTGCCAGAGAAAAGCGATAATAACAACAAAAGTTGCAATATGAGCTCTGGTAAAATCATATAATGATAACAGCAAAAATTGTAATATGAGCACTGGTAAAGGACACATGGCACAGTGGATAAAGGCGTTGGTTAGATCCAGTAACAGGACCCAAAGAGTGTGAGTTCAATATCCGGATAAGGCAGTGGAGAACCTTCAGAGGGAAATTAACATAACATAACTGACATCGATTAAAACAGGGCACGTGGAACTACCCAAGTGAGCGAAATAAAGGGTACAGTCCAACCACCTGAAGAAGGCAGGAGCGTACAACGGCCGAAACGTTGTAATAAATATGGCGACAAAGATGAGGACAATAGTCCGAATAATGTAAATAATGTACATAATACCAATAATGATATAGACAGATATTAATTTATATAATAAATTTCTAAAAGATAGTGGCTAAAAATCCCAAATCTAACTTACATAAAAAAAATGAAAATGGAAAGCATAGAAAAAACAGTAGAAAAATAATTTGGTATACACCCCCATACAACCAAATGGTAAAGAACAAATTCGGACAAAAATTCCTTGCATTAATCGTTAAATATATTCCTAAAAATAAACTATTTTCAATAAAAATACCCTACATTTAAGTTACAGTTGTACTGAAAACTTAGAAAAAATTATTAAGAAACGTAATGCTAATATCTTGAATAAACACTTCGACCAAGACCAGAGAAATTTAGACAGCATAATAATAAAAAGAGATGAAGATAAACAAACATTATGTAACTGCAGAAATCCTCATAACTGTCCTCTTAATAATAAATGTCGCACTGAATCATTAGTATACCAATGCAATATCTCATCTATTGAGTATCAAGACAACCTAAAAGTCTACGTAGGATGTACAAGACATGAGTTCAAAAAACGGTTTACGTTTTTTGAAACATCAAAGTTCTTTTAGGATATCAGACGTCCCTATCGAAATATTTCATGCACCAATAAAACACCTACTGTGAAATGGAATTAATAAGAAAAGCTAGAATATGTAGGTCATTAAATGACCCATGTCCTTTATGCATACATGAAAAACTATTATATATTACCAGGTTTATAAAAAATAAAACTTTATTTAATCAAAGAAATGAAATAGCTATTCTCTGCCGACATTGTCAAAAGTTTTCCTTAAGTAATGTTTAAAAAAACTTAAAAAAACTGATAAATGAAATATACATACTTATATTTGAGATTTAAATAATAATTTTTAAATAATTTAAGTAATTCTATTACATTTATTACTTTTAAAAGATGTATAGTCTATTATTAAAATTAAGAATAATATTTTAAAATTGTACTTCAATACGATGTATTCCTATACAAACAAGCCTTTTAGAAAAAATCTTTATGTGTACAAGTACAAATTTAACGGGAAAAAGTGTCGAAAAACTTTCTGTTGTTGAAAAAGGCCAGGTGACATGCATTGAACGGATGTCATCATTCGCTTGAAGAAGGCAACCCTACCCTACCTTGACTTACCCTCTTTTCGAAGGTAACTAATATGTTGATACAATAGCCTACGACCCCTTGTTAAAATGATTGGTTTTTCCCCATATCCATAAAAACTAATATTATGAATATATGTGCTTATAAAACTCAGTAAATTTAAAAATTAGTTATTCCAAAATTCGCTCGAAAATGAACTAGCGACTTTAATTTAATTTAATTCTTTAATTAAATTTGAAGTTTTTAGTTTCTGTTTTTGAAACATGGTAATTCCTGTGGAGCGATGTAACCATATTTTTAAATAAGTAAATTTATAATATTTATCACTATTTTGTAAAAATAAAAATATTAATAAGAACACCGGATTATATATCTTACTGTTCTTTCTCTTTATTATCATATATATATATATATATATATATATATATATATATATATATATATATATATATATATGCATATATATATATATATATATATATATATATATATGCATATATATATATATATATATATATATGCATATATATATATATATATATATGCATATATATATATATATATATATATATATATGCATATATATATATATATATATATATATATATATATATATATATATGCATATATATGCATATATATATATATATATATATATGCATATATATATATATATATATATATATGCATATATATATATATATATATATATATATATATGCATATATATATATATATATATATATGCATATATATATATATATATATATATATATATATATATATATATATATAATTGTATATATATAACTTTTCCGCAGATATGAAATGGAAATATTATATTAAATAGGTCTGCTGCTAGAATAGTGGGTTCATTGTGTCGTGCTAAACAATTTTTCTCGTCAGAGTCTATCTTTCACACACACACACACACACACACACACACACACACACACACACACACGGGGTTACGTAAGTTTTAATAAGCTTTACGATTTATGATTTTTTAATATATTTTTGCTTAATAACAATATTCGCTAACTTTTACACTGCTGAATTTGAATTTTTAAAAAATTAAATTTTTATTATTCTATTTAAAAAATGAAAACAAATCTAGTAAAAATTTATTATTCATAAAAAAATATTTTTTTCTTAAAACAATAGTACCTTAATATATCTTATTCATAAAAGCAATAGAAAGTTTAATGTTTTAATTTTATTACGTTTTTATTTCCCATTCGAATCAGATTTTACAAAAAGAAAATTGATGACTTAAATTCTCCAAGTTCTTTTAACAGCTATTAAAATTATCTCATTGAATTTTTCGAGTTTTCATAAAATTAAGTAATATATTTTTACCAAGTTTTTCTAAAAAGTACATTTAAGAAATAATTTCATTCATTTGTGAATAAGTCTTGTAAGTTTCATTAAAATCCGACATCATTTGACATTATTGCAAGAATTTCCAAATCAATGACGCTAAAATTTGCTTGCTAATTTATAGCATCTTCCCACTCCGATGCAAGAAAAACAAGATTTTTAACCAAAATTTCGAACGTTCTAAAAAGGATTAAATATATAATTAAAATTTTGGTATTTCCTCTTAATAATAACATAAAGATTTTGACGACAAAACCTTTTTCAGCGAATTAGTGAAGGTCAAAGAGATATATTTGAATGCCTTTCAGATAAAGTCTGTCAATTTGTTAGAATATGTAAAATATTTAAAACCTCTTTGCACGAACTTATCAAACACCTTTCGTACTCTTCCAATTAATTTGACCACAGGTTTGCACCAAAGATTTCTGTTGATATTGTTTCATAAGTTAATGTACGCGAATCAATTATTAATTATATTACCATGATAAAAATAGACCTCAAAACCAATTATTTGAACTTGTAATACACTTATTACAAATGGTATTGAACTTGGTATTTTTCCAAGGCAGACAAAAGGAAAAAAAATGTGAACACTAAACTAGAAAAAAGCAACAACAACAAAAAACAAACAAAAAAACAGGAAAATAGAATAAAGCTTTTCACCGAAATTCCAATCTTCTCAGTACTCAAATGAAGAGTGTCCATCATCAGCTTTTTGCAAACTTTTCAGTACATTAAAATTATTGAAAATATTTGTTTGTTTCTTTCGTTATTGCATACACTTATGTAAATAAAAGACATAAAATAAACATTTTGATGTGATAGGTGTTTAAGAACAAATATTTAGCGGGCCATAAATGGAAAACAATCTAACATAATGTTATGTAGCATACGCCAAATTTTAACATTTCCATTTCCGGAAAGTGGTCATGTGAACAGGAATATTTTAATAGTCCTAGGTGCCGGGAGCAACAAGGGATATGAAATACCCACCCAGATTCTGCCGTTAGTGAATCAGATTGAATGTCACAAACTCTAATAAGGCTCTAACGCACGCGCGCGTGCACACGCATACAAACACACACACGCATACATATTCCTTATGCTATTCTGTCGGATTCTCATCCATATTTGATAACAATGTGTTTGTGTGTGTATGCGCACGCACCCGCGTGCGTATTGACGCATATTATATGGAAGCTAAAAGTAAAATGGAAAAAGCAGAAAGAATAAAAACATACTCCCGAAGAAATAAATGTCTTGTAAAAGTGAAACTAGAGCAGGATTCCTAACAAACATCCAAACAGAAAATTATAATTAGTTAGAATGGAGATGGAAATTCGAAGTAACAAGTGGGAAAAAACAATGAAAATATTGAAGAAGTTAAAGTAATAAATCAAGTAGAAAATAAACATCTATTTAAAAATAACAAAATGAATAGCGATGTTTATTAATTGACAGCAATGAATAGAAAATAAAACTGAATTTTCACCTTTTATAAAAGATATTAAACTGGTGTAATATTCCTATTCTTGATAATTGGGATATAAAGTAATATTGTCGAAAAATGTTGAAAACAAAATGAGTAATCTTCTCAAAAATAAAATTGTTGTTGCCTAAATATTTCTAAAAGAAAAGATTAAAAACAACGTAATAAATGCGAATAGTGAAGGAAAAAAAACATAAGCACTTAATTAAAAAAACGGACGGAGGCTGAAACGCTGAAATTGTTATGGCTCGAAGAAGCGCTATCTATCTATCTATCTATCTATCTATCTATATATATATATATATATATATATATATATATATATATATATGTGTGTGTGTGTGTGTGTGTGTGTGCGCGCGCGAGTTCGCGCAAATGTAAGGATATACGCTCTTCAGATAATTCCAATTAGTTAATATACATTTTTATTTCGAAGACATATACCTACAAATCCTACGTATATTACACTTGCCCTGTCCATGATACACATGTCTACAAAAGGATTAAACTATGATTTCAGAGATCATTGGCAATTAAGATTGCTAGGATCTTGTCTATGCCAGATATGAACGCAATCTTCCTGTGTTTGGAACTGAATTGCTAAAACTTTTACTTCAGGAATCACAACATACTTTTATGAACGGATGAAAAAATTCCATATGTGCATATTTAGATATGGGATTTATATAAATAAGCGTATTTAATTATGTTTAGTGGCATGAAAAGTCATTTATGACAACCAGAGTATACAAAGCAAATTACACACTAGAGACTGACGGGCACGTTTGTTTGACCCCTGATAAGATATGCACAACTGACTTTTAGGGATTATCCCAAAGGAGAATGGACGAAAAAGAGAAAACGAATGGATAACTGATGACATTCTCAACATGAAGCAAAGGAGACAGAAAACTCTGCCAAGATACAGAAAACTACACAACAAAATAAGGATCAAATGCAGGCAGGCTAAAGAAGAGTGGTTAAACAAAAAATCTACAGAAATAGAGAGACTGAGTACCACTAACAAAGGAGATATGTATAAACAAATAAGGGAACTAACAGGACAGAAGGCATGCTCGTCAACAGGCTGCATAAAATCAAATGATTGAACGCTCATATTAGAGTATGAAAAAATTCTTCAGCGCTGGAGCGAATATATTGGAGAACACTTCGACGACGAAAGAGAACAACCAGCAATACACAGAACTACCGACGGGCCTGAAATTCTAAAAACCGAAGTAGAAGTTGCATTGCGAAATTGAATAGAAACAAGGAATTGTAACAGAAATGCTGACAGTATTAGATGAATTTTGGCATAGACAAAATCACAGAAACAATAAATGAAATCTACAACAGCGGGAGTATATAATCTTTGCAACATAAGATTACACAGTTCTGATAACAAACACGAAAAAGAAATTACAAAACCTCATACAGAAGGTAGCGAAGGAGAGCGAGAAGAAGGGACTAACATAAACTATAAGAATAAAGCATGCATGGTCATCGGTAAAAGGATGAGTCCAAATGCGATTTACAAGTCGGGGATACTAAAATCAAGCAGGTACAGAAATTTAAATATCTGGGAAGTGTTCTGACAGAGGACGGTAAGCGCGTCGCTGAGATCTGAAGACGTATTGGGATGGCCAAAAACGCATTCCAAAAGTTAGGCAGAGTATTACGAAACAGGAGGATGTCGTTGGCAACAAAGAAAAGAGTACTAAACTGCTACGTAATATCTGCCTTCCTTTAGAGCAGCGAATGTTAGACGGTCTCCTCAAATATGAAGAAGAGACTCGAGGCAACGGAGGTATGTCGCTACATAAGGATGCTAGGAATATAATGGACCGAGCGTGTGAGCGATGAGGTTTTGGAGGGGATGCAAACAAGGAGAAAGTATATACTTAACATCAGGAAGAGGCAGCTGAAATTTCTGGGACACGTAATTCACAGGGTGAATAGAAGGAATGAGAGACAACGGAAAGCAACGTGTGACATACCTAGCGGTAGATGACAGAACGGGGTCTGGGAGAAGTAGCAATGGGACAAAACTTGTTGAGAGCTCCAAGGTATAGGGGGAGTTGAGCGCCATAACCCCCTACGTCCTGAACGGACATAGCACATAAAAGAAAGAAGCCCGGCATTACTGATAAAACATTCGTACGACTAACCTAAGACCAAGGTAAGACTAACCAAGATCAATCCAAGATTTGTTAAACATTTCATATAAAACAGTAGATATCATCAAAAAGTATTTTGTGAATGAAAAAGTCTGTTATTGTTTGGTGTTAGTAGAAAAGAATAACGTTTGTTGTCATTCATTTGGAAAATCAAAGATTTATGAACGTTGATATTGCTTAATACAATATATATTTATCGAATGATGTACTGTGCTTCTATCACCAAACCTTCAACAATAGCAATCCAAGAAAGTTTCTGCATATGTCGTCGTATCGTGGATAGCCTGTAGTTTTAAAAAGCTGTTAGAATAAAGCTTTATCTTTCCCCCCAAATTTAGAGCATGGTTTTCACCAAAGCCGATCCTGCATTCTTTTGAAAAAAGATGTGGAATTATTCAAAATAAGTGAAATTATTTCTTATTTGTTATAATATTAGTACTACTATTACCACTACCACTATTACTACTACTATTATTATTAATACCACTAATACTACTAATAATAATGTAAAATTGTTGTAATGGAATGTCCTCCACTTCCTATAGCCTATGTGGACTGACTATATCAGTAGATATATATAGTGTGCACATGATATACCTGAAGGTTTCTTCGGGCATTAGTTGGAGATTCGTCTCCAGCTAATCTGGTCGAACTCTCTGCCTTCAGGCGGAGAGGAACCCAGACGAGGCTATGCCGTTGTTACGTTGGAATTTTTCTTTCAGTCTAGCCAAAGTTTGCCTTCCTTACGGACTGTTAAGTTGATTACTTTAATTTTCTTGAACTTTTGTTGAACTTTTCAAGTTCTCAGTTTTTATTTTTTATTTTGTGTGTGCCTATTTGTATTTGTTCACTTGTTCTTTATTTCCTTTATTTCCTTTGTTCAGTTGTTGACCTTCCTCACGTTTTTATTTCACTTTTATTTTCCTTTTTCGTATTTATTTTAGTTGTTGCTTTTATTCGGGTTTTCGTTCTTACGTGCTTATCAATTTTAATTTTCCACGTTCTTGATTGATTTGATTTTTTGTTTTTCTGTTTAATTCATTGTTGAAAAAATCTAAAACGAACGTTTATTTGTTCATCCATGGTGGGTTTAAACCACCTCGGTGAAAAATTTACAGACATCGCCGGTGCAAACGGAAAATTCGTCACCGTTTAAAAAATACTGCCTGGGTGGAAAACAAGCCAAAAAAAAGAAAGTCTCCGCTTATTACAACGAACGAAAAGCGAAGTATGAAAAATATCAAAAAGGAAATGAATTCTTGACAATTGCAGAGGCTTTAGATGCAGTTAATGCAAGAATTTCCCTGCTGGCCTTCGACATAAAGAGTCGGAAATTGATTGGGTCAGCAGGTAAACCATGGAAGCGACATTAAAAAGTCTCAATATCGCGCCAAAAGATGCGCCAAAAGATTTAGCTAGGAGGTCAAATGCTATTTGGGACATTCACTTAGCTACAGAGCAAGAGGCGAAACAACTGGCCGAAAGTGTCCTGACAACCTCAGCTGTACGACTTTAGACGGAGTACATGGGCACCCGGCGGACAAAAATTATAGTTCATGGGGTGCCCGTGGACATATGTCAAGACCGAATAGGAGGCTTCTTTTCAAAGTACGGGTCAGTAGAAGTATCTTCAATCATTAGTAAATCGGGAATTGCCACTGGAGACATGGTGTTGTATGTCACACTAACAAGGCAAGCATTTGGGGAAATCCCAAATATCTTATGCCGTGACAAGCGGATACTGGTGGTGATGGAGCGACGTAAACAATACTGGTGGTCTTACGGAGCTTCTGGGCACATGTCCAAGGCGTGCCCAGGTAAGAATATGCAA
Source organism: Acanthosepion esculentum (assembly GCA_964036315.1). Classification (NCBI taxonomy): domain Eukaryota; kingdom Metazoa; phylum Mollusca; class Cephalopoda; order Sepiida; family Sepiidae; genus Acanthosepion; species Acanthosepion esculentum. Next base: position 77,700,878 of record OZ038499.1, on the reverse strand, counting down.
CCTCCACCCCCGCCCAACATCGACAACAACATCAACAACAGCAGCAGTAGTAAAAGCAGCATCGTTGGGGAAGGCTCCCGACGGGTATTGGAAATTTGCGAAAGGAAAGAAAAACACACTCTCTCCCGCAAAACAGGATGTGCAATCTCGAAAACGGCAGCGGCCCCCGCAGGAATGGCCAAAAGAGGCGCAACCAAAGGCGTCACAGCGTAGTCCCTGGAACAGGACAAGCCGTTACAGGAGGTCCAGAAGGAAAAACAGCCCCCAAAACATCAGCAACAGCCACAAGAACAGAACAAGCAACCAAGCACAAAAGTGGAGATGGAGGTGGAAGAAATGTCTCCACCTCGTGCCTCACCCTTAAAGAGGAGTAGGGAGGAAGATGATGATGACGTACCAAAACAAATGCAACTTGGATTAATTAGGGCGCATAGGTACGTAGATAAAACCAGGTTCCTATCCGTCACTGCATCTCCCTTTCTAAACAAAATAAATCTTTGCTAGAGGATCACTACAATTTCCTTAATGCCCCTGGTGTAATCACTTACGTAAGGGACAATGGGGGCTGTGGAATGACCTATACGAGGCCAAGGACGCTTTTCCCAATATAAAGATGTTAGTGGTAGATTCATCGTATTTAAAAAGTCGGGCATTTTTGTGCTGGGAGCGTTCACGTCATACTCCATCCCTCCTTATATAGGGCAGTTAAATTAACCTATCCCATGGACGTCGGCGGAATTGACCTGGAATGACGGATGACGTCGGAGCCCGGGTCAATCCGTCTGGGTCCTTTGCGCGGCAGATTTCCGCCCGGTATGCGAATAGGTTGAGGATTGTTTTCTTTTTCTCGTTTCAGACCTAAAGAATGTCTATCAAGATAGCCAGTTTGAATGCGAATGGCCTGACGGATCGGAGTAAACTGCCCACCTGCTTTGTGGCCTCTTGTTCGGTGTGGATGTCGCCGAGAACCAGGAAAATTCTCTCAATTCACTCACTTTGTTTGCAACGTCGATGCTTGTGTACTGTCTAAAGAATTTTTCGTCTATTCAGCATATGGGAACCGACTGGCCAGAGGTGTTTCTTTGCTGGCTCGACGTACTCTGGACGCGAGGGTGGACCTTGTTCATACGGATGCCGAGAACCGGTTGATCGTGGCCAATATTGCTTTGAAAAGTAGTTAATTTCGGATCGTTGCGGTTTTTGCCCCCAACGACCAGGAGGAGCGTGTCCTGGAACTCAAGATAGATTGGGGCGGGGATATGGCGTAATGGCGGGCGATTGTCGCTTGGCTAATCTGATCGAAGGGGGAAATGTGGACGTGGGCTCTTAAGTGGCCTTCTACTCGCGTTCTTAGCTACCTGGATAGAATGTTAGTCAGAAGGGCCGACACAGATTTGTTAGATTGTCCCACGTTCCACTGGTTAGGCTATTCGGACCACAAACTCGTTTGTGCCCGGGTAGCGTTAGATCGTAGGCCTAGAATGGCTGGCTACTGAAGTTCAATCTGTCTTTACTTGGTCAGGCGGGACTTACTGGAGCAGAGTAGTGCAGAGGGTGGGAGCGATTAGCGGGAATAGGTGGTGAGAGAGGATTAAGGATAGGTCCTTCACCACCGAGTTTAGCAAACGGCTCGCAGTAGTCAAGGCTAACAAGATGAAGACTCTTAAGGATAGTCTTTCCGCTAATAGCCCTAGCTAGGGTAGCCCTGGAGCATTTGGCTAGCAAGCGCTACATAGGTCAGGTAATTAGACATAAGTTAAGCAAGATGCCTTCCGAAGCTGTGAACATGGGCACAGAATTGAGCAAGGAAGATTCGTCGAGGTTCCGATCGTTACATTCGTGAGATCAAAACCCCGGAGGGGCGTACTCTCCGGGCCACTGACGATATGTGTGAGGCGTTTCGGCAGCATTTCCAGAGCCAGCATTTCCAGAGCCGCTTTACCAAGGTGTCTGGTCTCTGTGACGAAGAGTTACAGAGCTATTTGGCTGACTTTCCTCGGTTTTCGCCGAGTAAATCGGCTAGCTGCGAGAGTGAGATCACGGAGGGCGAGGTCTATGCGGCATTGAAGAAGGTCAGCTGATGCAAGTAGCCCGGTTTGGACGATTTGCCTTATGAATTGTACTTGAAGCTGTCGCACATCTTTGTCCTGATTTTGACTGTTGTGTTCAACAACTGGTTCCGCCAGGGATCCGTCCCCGACCGTATTTCCAGGGTTGTGATCACGCTGCTGAAAAATGGCAAGGGTGTTGGGCGGGATTTAGATGACTACAGTCATATAACTCTGCTAAACACCGAGATAAAGTTTTTCGCCCAAATCTTGAAAGAGCGTTTGCAGTCAGTTGCGGAGACCCTTTTGGGACCTGAGCAGACCTGCATCTGATAGGCACGATCATAGAGGGTGTAAAAGATGTCGAGTAAGCGGCGCTGATCAATTTGGATCAGTCCAAGTCATTTGATAGGGTTGGCCATCGCTAGCTTGCTGCTGTCCTGCGGGCCGCCGGATTCGAACCCGGCATCAACCGGTATCGCTACCCCAGGGCTGTAGTACAGGTAAACGGGAAGCTGTCGGGCGCTTCTGCGCTCTATCGGTCGGCTCGTCAGGGTTGTCCACTGTCGCCCCTACTTTATGCTGTGGCGTTGGAGCCTCTCCTTCGCCAGCTAAGGAACAGGGCGTGCAGTCCGGCCCTACGTGGAATCGATGTCCCTGGTGGAGCTCGAGCCAGGGTTTCCGCGTACGCCGATGATGTATCTACTTTCGTGTCGTCCTTCAGAGACATTGAGGTGGTACTGAAGGCGCTTAAACGGAGGTAATATATGACGCATTCGAAATCCCAGTTCCCATATCTCCACCAGTACCGATGAAAGTATCTCCAACTCCGCCAGTGCCGGAAGTATCAGCTCTCCGAAAACAGATAATGCCTCAAATCTCGCCAGCACAAACATTGGCGAGATGGAAAAGTACTAGGAAAACGAAAACAATTATGTACTGACCCCCAAAAGAAGAGGTATTGAGCTAAATTTCATGGGAAAATTAGCTCAGAGGGATGTGTTGCAATGGAATGTCCCAGACTCCCTATCGCCTATGTGGACTGAATATATCAGTAGATATATATAGTGAGCACATGATATACCTGGAGCTTACTTCGGGAATTGGAGATTCATCTCCAGCTAAGCTGGGTTCCTCACTGCCCGAAGGCAGAGAGGAACCCAGACGAGGCTATGCCGAAAGGCAGTCTCGTCTGGGGTTGTTTTTTACGGTGTCTACGGGGAATTTTTGCTCGAGCCTACGGGCTCGGATACCTCACGTTAAATTCGGCCTTGTGCCACATCTGACCGTGGGGCGGTTGTCAAATATCCTTACTTCGGGAATTACTAGCCTGCTATCCGATTCACTGTCTTTCAGTAGTGTATTATCTTTTACAATAAACCTCTTCTTTCATCTACGCGCGTGTTGCTGTTCCTTCACTCAAGTACCACCTTTGTATGTAACCTCTTTAAGGATGCAACAAAAATCAAATTAAAAATTACTTTTTTCCAAAAACACGTTAAAGGAAAACTAATGCAAAAAATTATAAGCCGATAACTTGCCTGTCTATGAAGTACAAACTTGTGGAGGTAGTTATTATTTGCTAGAAATATGAAACTCTCTAATTAGATATATTTTAAAAATTAAAATAGCCGTTACGGAAATGTATGATTCGATGGAAATTATTTAGTTATTTAAATTGATTTTGAAAAATATTACGAGGGGGAACATCTATCTTCGTAAAAATTATATAAAGGCGAAACCGATCGTAAAAAAACAAATAAAAAAAGGTCATTGAAGCTATGAAAGCATCGCCGCCTTGATAAAGAAGAATTCCCATGTCTGTACGAAGGATACAACAAAGAAACATAATTGAAATGCAAGACCAAACATCAAATATTCGAGTAAACTGAAAATATATACAAATGCCAGAGATTGATAGGAAATAGGGAATATGAAAATCATTTATTATTATTATTATTTGATTTCTAGTGTTTATTCATTTATTTTCGGGTCCTGAGCATTGACCTAAGGTCAGAAATGACATCAGAACATTTTCCACTGAGCAATTTAAAAACAAAAATAATAATCACGCATGTTTTACATAGATAAAGCTCTTTGTAAGGTGTGGGTTGTACTCGTGAGAACAATTTTTTGTATTCTTTAAGGCATGGATTACCAGAAATCCCTTCAATGATTTTATTGGAATCTTTTCTAATCAATCCGAGGTCTCCAGTTATAACTGGAATTGTTGATGTTCTCATCTGCCAAAGTTTTGAGTTTTCAATTTCAACGTCCTTGTATTTTGATGGCGTTTTGAAGATCTTCAAATATACATTACAGTCTGCAGGGACTGCCATATAATAATAATAATAATAATAATTATTATTATTATTATTGTGGATGTTACTATTACTATTATTTCCTTTGATGTCTGCTGTATACACATTTCCATCCGAGTCCCAACCAGAGACTTAAGGTTTGAAATGGCTTTATGACATTTTCCTTTGTGATGTTATTTTCATTTTTGTAAAAACAAAAAAACAAACCTGCGATCACATACATTTGTAATGGGTGAGCTGTACACGTGAGTACACTTCTTTTATTTCTTTAATTCATAGGCTACCAGGAGTCCATTAAATGGGTCTCTCGGAACCTTTTCCAATCAACCCAACTACAATTGCAATTATTAATGTCCTCATTTTCCACATTTTTGAGGTCCTTGTATTTTGATATGCGATACTATTTCTTGTTTACTACGATAAAATAACACCTAAGAATGGGCGATACCTAAAAAGATTACCATGTGTTTTAGCACCTGAAAACGCAAGCTGTAAAACAGAAATTTCATTTCTCGTAAACAACGAATTTGGAGTTGATTTCCTCCTGGTCGAAAGTTAAGTTGAAATACTAGGAGCGGGTGGATAAGTCATCCACGCCCACTGAGGAGATTTAGAGAGAGGTAATAATATGAAAGAGTAGAAGAAGAGAATTCCCCAGAATTATCGAATTCTATTCGTCAGTTTGGGCGAATATCAATAAATACGAATGCGCGACGCGAATTCAGCAGACGAGTCGCAGACAAAGACGGAGACGGAAACAGGAGAGAGACGACAGAGAGTTCGTCCCAGTCACCGGTCGTGATAACCCCTACGTGATTTCCTGCCGAAGAGAACCTCCTGACTAGAGACTTGTGCTGGATTTTAACAAAACAGCAACCCAAACTTTACCAAGTCAATATCACTTCCGATTTCGACGCGGGTTGGGCTGATAATTACTTGCATGCGAACTCTGACATAACCAATTATTGTATGAAGCATTAATATAAAAATAGTATTTATTTTTTGTTCAATTCATTCGTGCGTTACATTTTTTACGTCTTCGCCCTGCTTAGACACGACCAACACGAAAATACCTGTGACGATTCGATCTTGGCCTCCTTAAGATCAAACTTAAATCACAACGTGGGATAGGGCAGGTCTAAGGTCGAAGCGACCTTCATCGATCAGCCGCTGTGTTGAAAGTCTTGGACGACCGGGGAGGGTGTTGTACGATTACAGATAGTTTTTATCACAGAATCCTCGTTTCGAGTTCACAGTTTTTCACTATGACGCTTGGTAATATCTAGTTGGCAAGCATTGGTCGGGTGCAACAAGAATAAAACATTTGAATTCAGCTTTTAACCCTTCGCTATATAACCACTGATGGGTACGGAGTTTGTCTACATCAGCTTGTTTGGTACGGGCAGAGTATTGACGTTAAAGTTGCTTATCTTGTCATTGTTCTTGCATTTGGTACATTGCATTTCTTTTTTAGGTTCTTTGTCGCCACAGTAGAGCGTATTATGGTTTATTTGCACTTCTTTACGCACTTGAAATTACAATTTGAATTTATTGGCTTCTTTTTTGCTTAAACTTTCTTATTTCTTTCATGTTCTTTGACACAGATCATTTTCCAGTGTTCTGTAGTTTTGAAGACCGATTGTTTGTGGTTTTGTAAGACAGTCCTAGGTGAACTAACCATCAGCATCCTGCAGATCTCGACTCATACATATGATCAACATCAATCTTAGGATGATGCATTCGGTGGCAAGTGACAAGCTTTCTCGTTTTGACATCCATTTATTTAATATCAGTTATGGTCCAATTAAGGATTTTTAAACTGTATTTCAGCCAAATTGTTTATAGCTGATATTCTGTTTTGTGAATTCAAATCGGTATTTAACATCAGACGCACATGACTGCAGCATTCTTTTCTTAATTTGTCCTTCATTTGGGTATGTTGTATTCCATCTCCAAGCCTTCTTCTTGTTACGGTTCCCTAATCTTTGTGGCAAAATTTACATCTATTGAGTGTGATTCTGTAATTCTCTCGTCCCTGAATGCTACTTTTGTACATTTATCGAATTCGAAATCCATACCGATGCCGTCACTGAAACATTTTAATGTATTGAGTTTACACTTCAACTCATTGCCGTGTTTGGCAAATAGTTTAATATAATTCCTGGAGAATAGGTAATTAAACACGTTCTTTTTTACTTTGTATCCAAAATGATTACTGTTCATTTCATGTGAATGGGGGGGATTAAGGACAGACAGATCAGAAAGGACGACATGGTGTCTCCTTGAAAAATTCCTCATCGAATATTTAAATAATTGGAAGTGACAGTACTTTTGACGTTACGGTAATCTATCCAAGCTGTGCTGAGATTTATACCTTTATTTTTCCCCCATTATTCCATTTTATTTATTAGTAGTTGATCTCTGCAACCATATGAACCTCTTCGACATCTCTTCTGTTCCAGTGGACGAATGTTGTTTTCATCGAAAAAAAGAGTAAATACAGTTCGTCAGGACAGGCGTGATCAATTTATATGTGATGGACAGACATGTTATTGGTTTATAAGTTTGACCATATTTTGTAGGAGATATGTTATACTTTCAGTGATTCATCCTGAAATTTAATTGGAGTTATTAATGTCGTCTTATTTTCTGGCACAGTTTCTGTTTAAGCATTTCCTTCATTCGTGGGATTTCATTTACTGCTTTAATTTTGTATTTCCGCTTTATGTTCTTGTTTTCTGTGTTGAAACATTTGAATTTCTCGAAATCTCATCTAGTATCGATAACTCACATCTATTTCCTCAATTCCCCGCTTTAATATTGCCTTCTCCTTGGCTCGTTTTGTCTCTTGATTAATCTTTTATTTGTCTTGACTTTAATTTTTTCAGTAGCTGCTAAAGCTATTGCATATATGACATTATTTATTTCTCTGATGTTTTCTAGTGGTCAGTCCGGTAATAATGTTATGTTTTCACAATATGTTTATTGAAGTCTCTTTCTGACATTTTCGTGCTAGTTACTTTTCTGATTATTTGAATGATGTGGTTTTCCGTTTTAGTGATTTCAACACAGTAGTTCTCAAGAAATTCTGTTCTAATATCCTTTGATTCCTCAATGCAATTGTTTATGTCGCAGCTAGATATTTTCATTTTATTTCCTCAGCGTACATTATTTCGTATTTCATCTATTTTAGTTTGTATTTCATCCTCTGTCATAATATCCATTTCTACTCTTGCTTCATTTTTGATTGTACTTTGTCTTATATGTGGATTTTCGAGTGCGGTGATAAAAGATGCCATGACTTGTTTATACTCTTCACGATTCCATTTCGTTCGTTATGTTTTTATTAATTGATTTGGCATTACGTCACCAAGTTCGATGTTGGAATTAATCCGGTTTTGGTGACCAGGTGTCTCATTGTTGGTGGAAGAGTTTGTTTCAGTGACAAATTTTTCGACCGCAGACTAGTTCCTCTCTGAGAGTCGTGGTACTTATTTATCCAGGTGACGACCGATCTGGTATGAGTTTTTGTTTTAAATATTAAGATTTGTAATGTTTTGCGTCTTATCCTTAACCACCAAGGGGAAATTTTGTTCAAGATACCACCCCTAGAACGACTGTCGACCAAAACTAAAGAACTCGTCCTAGTCATGAGAGACGGCTATTCCCCGCCGGATATCACTCCGATATTCCTAGGCTGCGGGGAGTTTTATTCATGTAGTTATTATTATTATTATTCCCGTCGTTGTTATTATTATTATTGGTACATCAAATATACCAATTAAGCATTATGTTAATATTACTTTAAATGATAATAATAGAAATAACAAAAATATTCTATTTATATTCTATAAAATATTCTATTTTTCTTATTTCTATTAAAGAATAAAAGTACAAAATTATCATCAAATATGAGAACATGTTTTTTGTTAAAAATATTTGAAAGATAAATAATAGATGAAATTGACTATTCTGAACCAATAACGAAAGTAGTAAACAAGACAAAATAACGTTACGCCTCGACAAGCTTTTCCTACAAATTTGAAAATAAGTCCTCATCTATAAAAAATGTTACTTACTATCAATAAATAAGAAAAGGATAAATGAATAAAACTATAGGTAAATTTTGTTAAAGATGTTTGAATGATAAATGATAGAGGTGGAAATCGTCAATATCAAAATGAATAGTCAGAGATAAGCAAAACAAAACAAAAATTACTGCTCGAAATGTTTTCTTGCAATTTCTAAAATTACGTCCTGTTTCATAAAAATAAAGAAATGTTACGCTTAAATTATTTGTGTCAAATGTATAAGTAATTTAATAAATACAATGTTAAATGTTCTTAATATAATAATTCTTATAAGACATTTAAGTGTTATTTAGAAAGTTTAATGTATAAACTTAATGTATAACTTAAACTTGCTAAATAACACTTATTTGTTTAAAATAAAACAATCCATGACAAATCTTAAAAAATAAAGAAATTATTTTAATAATTAAAGATTATAAATGCATAATAATGTAATTATAATAAAAAATTATAATATAATAACCAAAGAAAAATATAAGAATAAATAATCAAGACGTTTCTTTTAAAATATGACATCGCTTTCTTTGAGCAATGAAAAAAACAAAACACGTCCGTTCATTCTGACATCAGTGTTCTTCTCATTATTATTATTATTATTATTATTATTATTATTATTATTATTATTATTATTATTATTTACTAGTATTTCTTTCATCTGTGGATATTTATTTTTCTATGTCACCAACGGTATGAGTTGTTATAAATGTGGTTGTTACAATACCTTGTGGGTAAATTACTTTCGAATGTTATTTGAATATGTTCCATCTGATTGATACTAAAATTGTTCCTTGTACATAGATGTATTTTACTCAGTGCGTTAAATTGTTAAGTTCCTCACTCATTGTCGATATTTAGGCAAAATTTTACGTTTGTTAGTGGCTAACTTGCAGATCTTGGAGGTGATCTATTACTATTTTATATCCCTATACATCCGACTGTGTAATAGTAAAGTATTAGAAAAAATGTTAGTAATGAGAGAGTAGAGGGAGGCCAATAAGTGGAAAATTATCTGGAGGATTGAAGAGAACTGAGAAAATTGTAAAACCTGAAATCGATCATTGCAAAATGAATGAAATGAATATTTAAGAATGAATAAAAAAAATTAGATTGTAGCATTAGTAAACTTTGTTAACAAAGCGCTAGAGTACAGTGAGACTTGCTCTCATCCTATCTTCAGCGAAAAACCTCATCTACTACTCATCTACTACTAATGAACACCCAATAAACAACAATACTATTACTGCTATTCGTTCAACACATAATAATTATGAAATGAAGAAAAGGCTGTGCGAATTTTTATTAGATCACTTGGAATATTTCCCAACTGAAAAGGTTGGAGGAACATGAAATTAAAAGAGACAACAGCATTGTTAAGAAGAACTCGAATACTTAGAAGAATGGTGTAGTATTGAAGAGACTTACTGTTACAAAATTTCCAGTGTAAGCAACCAATTCCTACTGGTGTGAACACTCAATGAATAAATAATAATAATAATAATAATACCACCAATGATGATGATCACCATGTTGGTAACAAGGATGGTGATAATAAAATGTTTCGTGTGAAATGATGAAAAAATAAAAACAAAAAATGTATTATCCCCGCGAAAGAGTTATCTGATATTCGCCCTAGTTGTTATTACGCTCTGTATAGCAGCCGGTAATATGGAATCGTAATGAGAAAAATAAAGTAATAACTTATTTGACCAAACGGAAAATACATGCCAGTAGAATAAATCTATGCTCCTTGACTTTATTATGCGATTATGGCACAATAAAACAAAAGATTATGCTGCAAAATATTTGAAGCAATTATTACACACATGAATAGTGCGTTGATCATAAATGTATAGGTATAGACATATATTCATTCTTGATATATTCTGCTTGAATTAGATTTTTCCCTCGTATTTCAGCTTCCTGCTTAAATACTTAGTGAAATGTACGCATTAATACAGTAAGTGTAATGTGAGACACTTGAAGTTATTTGTATTTTCAGAAGTCACAGAATTGTACTTCATTAGAAGCTGAACTGTTCTAAATAAAGTCGCTGTAATATAACTTCTTACGATATAAAACATAAATGAATATAACATACTTAACTTTAATATAGACAAAATTAATTTCCTAACAGTTATTCTCTAAACTGAAAGCCGTTTTTAATGTGACAATCAGCTCACGCTTTACAACTCTTCGATCAACAAATTTACATTCTCACTTACACAGATCATCAGTCAGCTTTGTTCGATGTTAAAACTTTTGACATTTTTACAAGAATCAGCTCAATTTTTTAATAGGCTTGAAAGGATACTCTGCAGGACTGAAGCAATGGAATCGAACATTGTCGTCAATTGCTTTCTGCGCAATAATATTCACATAAAATTTCGTGAAGTTACTTGTAATAACAGTTTCGGATGTATTACATACTTTGGAGTTTGGTATGAACAAGCAAATTACTGTAAAATTGATTAAAGCAATTCAAAGTATTATTGTATAATAATGCTGATTATAAAGAACTTATAGAATAATGCCAATTTTAGAATTTGAAGCAGGATTTATTATGATTTTCGGAAATTAATTGCGGGGATTATTTGATGCTTTTGTTTTTCATGTTGCCGATCAGCATGATTGTTATGCGGATAACAATGTTGTAAATATTTGTTATATTAATATCGATAATCCACGTCCCTTTGAATTCTAAATGAATACAACAATAATAATGACAGTCATAATGTTAGTTTCAGTAGCACGTTTTAAAAGGAAAATGGTCAGAATTTTGAAGCAAAAAATATTTTCAGAATGTTGATATGCGTATGAGTGCGAGCACGAATGTAATTTATGCGAAATTATATGCATGCATATATAAAATCACTAAAATACCCTGGTAGCCACAGTTGTAAATTTTGGGAAGAAAAGAATTTGGGTACAAATTTTACTGATTTGCTAATAATTTTCAGTAATATATTGCCAGGCAAACTTTTCTGACGTAAAGACTTTATTTATTTATCATACTTTTAACTTCTCAACAGTGTTTAGTTCTCAGTGAAAGGTTATAGAAGATTTGGATGTATTAGATTAGATGAACAATAGTGCAGAATTTCAATATCTTAGAAGAAAATTAAAATTTTACAAAATCACCCAGTTAGGAGCATACTCTCCACATTCTTGTTAGTTAATCCTAATTACTCTATCGGTATCCCCTTTGTGGTATTATCCCACAGAAATGGAGGAGACAAAAATATAATAATAATAATAATGATATTAATAATAATAGTAATAATAATAGAGATAATAACAATAATAATAACAACAACAAAAGGTCTGATTACCGTCTACAAGTATAAAGTCGTCGTTAAGGCAACTCATCAAGCACAACGAAAAGTTAGATGTATGACCTCTATGAGGCAACATACTGGATTGTTAGCAAGCACGTGACAAACTTTGGGTAAAATGTCCATTTGAGTCTTGGTAGACAACCTATATACAAACCTTTCATGGCGAAATGACAATTAACCATAACATACGAAAACGGTTATCGCCCGGGTCAACAGGTGCCGCTTCCTCCAGACAGAAAACAGTCTAGGATCGAAAAAACTGCTACTGGTTCACACTTTCCCAACAATATGCGGCTGGAGATATTCCACAACAGGATAGACCTCCATATACAACATCATCAGTTTCAATTCAACGGGGAAGACAAAAATTACCTATATAAGACAATAAACAAGTTATTGAAGTTTATTATACTGTCATGTATAACCCATCAGAATTTTCAAACAGATGTATCGAAGTTGTACAGAAGACCAAACATAAGCAATAATAAACTGGCTAACGTATGATAAAATAATATTATACTGGTTAACATGCGTTTATTATCAAGTGGAAACAGCTGATGATATTGACATAAATCAAATAAAAGAAAAAATACTATCACAGATGAGAAAGAAAAACAGGGAATACAATACAGGGTTCAACAATCAAAACAAATGATGTCAGAGTTAATACAGAAAACTTTTCACAGCAAGAACTACAAAACATAACTCAAAGAAAGAGAAACAACTGAGGTCAGGTCCCTGGAGATCATGCAAGTATAGAGGAGCACGTCGATGAAGTTACAAGCAATCTGGCTATAAACAAATAATGAGCACCACAGACGATCTTTACGAATATCCAAATTAATTCTACACACAAATCAGAAGTGAACAATTAAGGATGAAGAAGTTCCTACTGGGCAGGACATACTTGAGTTTTGGAATAAAATCTGAGTTGATGGAAAAGAACATAAATGGGATGTCCCATGAATAAGCAGACAAAAGGAAGATATTGAACATATAAAATAGCAGGAATGTGAAGTGTCAGTATAGAAGAACTTACACATGCATCGAAAAAGTCCGGTAAGTGGAAAGAATAAAATTCCACACATTTGGCTTAATGTCCCCACAAACTTACCCATTAAACTAATATTCTTCTACAACTTAATTATGAAGTAGCCACAACTGACCCCAGAGTGACTGGTAAATGGGATCGTATTTGCTCCTACAAAATTATGATAAAATGTTAAACATTTCGAAGAACTACAGGCTTATAATCTGTTTTATGACAATTCGGATCACTGTGCTAAATGACCGCTTTCCTCATAACCAGATTAATTCATCTGCAACTATCAATGAAAATTGCAATCATGGGTCTGTTTGCTTAACTGCAGAAAACAAACGGCTGAACGTTAAGAACAGTTCTGAAACACGAATGTACTAAAATCACTGCACTCCCTGACAAAAGACTGCGTAACATATCGTAGGGAAATACAGCTAAACGAACCAGAATCTGAACAAAATGCACCCCCCGCCAACTGAAGAAGCAGAACAACTAAAAAATGCAGTAAAATAAATCGGCCTTAAAAACACTAAGGACAAATGGAAGAGAAAAAGGCAAACTCTACGCTGTAAATACCCTGTCAGAACTAATGATCCTGACGTAGCTCAAACACTTACTAGTCATAAACCAGAAAGTGAAGGTTTCATAATTTCTGCCCAGGGTCAGTGCCGTCCTAAATCTTAACAGTATCCCATCCTGCCGCACATATCGAGAACATCCGGAGACAATTGACTGCATAGTTTGTGGAGGATTGGCGCCAACAGAGTAGTTGCTTAGACATTATAGGGCTATATACACGTTGCGAAAGCCCCCTACACAATTTGTACAGAATGAAGAGGTTACTGTCCTCTGGAAATTCAACGTTCAGACTCGTTGGGAAATCCAGGCAAATTGTCCAAATGAAAACCACATGGAAAACTGATAGTTCTTCTGATAGTTGTTGCAGCCCTAAACGATAAGGGAATATCATTGTAAACGTTTGAGAAACTAAGCAAATACAGGGACCTCAAGATATAAATTAGTAGAATGTAGCATATCGAGACAACAACAGATAACATCAGAAGGAGCAAACACATAATGTAGAACAAATTCTTGGAGGCCTTAAAAGAGTAAATTGCAAAAACATCGTACATATGGGTACTTCTCATATCGTGCGTAGATTTCTCTGCATAGAGTGATCAACCCACATATATGAAATGAAATGAAATTATATATTCTTTTTTATTGTGTTTTGCTTCCTTTTCCAAATAGGTTTCTCATGCAACACGCATCATGTTGCTATTTGCATATTTTAAGTAGAAGAGAAGTAAAATGTATCGTAAAGAGACAGGCAGAATTTGTCTACTGATCGCGTGGCAAATAAAACAATTTAATTGAAGGACTTAGTCATTATAAAAAAAAAAACATTTAAACACAAAGCCCCAAACCGTGATTTTTAAATTTAACAGAATATTACGTCCTACATGGATACATGCAAAGATATTTAGATATTTAAAAGGTGGATAAATCTAACATTTTCAGTTAATTTCTTTCTCCTTTCTTTCTCTCTCCATATCTATCTATCTATCTATCTATCTATCTATCTATCTATCTATCTATCTATCTATCTATCTATATATATATATATATATCTATATATATATATATATATATATATATATATATATATATATATATATATATATATATATATATATATATAAGGAAGAGGTTATAGTAGTTCCAACGAGAGAAAAGTGTGTATATTAAAAAGAAGAGAGAAACAGCAAAAGTTTTTGGTTGTAATGTGGATTTTTTAAAAAATATTATATATTTCTCTCTCCATATATACATACATATATATATATATATATATATATATATATATATATATATATAGGGTGAGGGAGAGAGACAGAGAGAGAGAGAAACTGTATCTATTCCTCTTCATACTTATAGATTAATTTTCAGAAAAATAGACCATGTTCACATATGAGCCTCTACAAGAAAATGTTTAGACGAGGTATATTCCTTAGTCTACCAGTTTAGACATTTGCAGCTTGGACCAGCCATGCCATGTACATAGGATCGAATTGTTCTCTTGAAATTTTAATAAAAAGTAAATTTACGGTATATAAATTCTGTTTTGCTTATTTTGTCGATCCAACTAGGCTTGTTTACAAATATTAAATCTTTTCATTTCAAGCTATAAAACAAGCTATTGAAAATTTTAGAGTATTTCTTCGGAACCTACTCGTTTTAAGGTTTTAATCTGAAATATTTACATAATTTAAATCCACTGTTCAAAAGAACAGCCGAGAATGTGTATTCAGTGGCATTTAAAACGATTATTAAAGAATAGTTTCATTAAGTTAAGGTGAAAATTAGATTAAAATAATTTGAAATAGTTTCCTGAAAAGGAAATACAAATCAAACCGTGGCATATTACGGTTAATAACTAAAAGTAATGTGTTTATGATACAATTCCCTCCACTGAGAAATAATTCTAAGGCATTTTGAAAATTCACTTGTAGTTATGATCACAGAATTTGATTTTTCTCCAGTTACTTAACTGTATTTAAACTCGATATGAGTCTTTATTTTAGAATTTAGACTATAATGATATTATGATATAAACAATATAAATCTAAATTATATAAATTGGAATATACAATTATAATTTATTTTATGATAGTTTCTAGAAATGTATATTATAAGTATGTGTACATGCTAATTAACGTTGAATTTTGAGGTTTTTCCCTTACTTATTAAAAAAGGGAATCTATTCCGTAATTAGCATATAATATACTTGTAATTATCTCCCTTGTGTAGACAGTTTTGTTAGCTTGTAGTTAAATAATTAATTAAAATTTACTCGGAATATAGTAGCCGGAATGGACGAGAATTTTTACGGTATTGCGCTAACAGAGGTTCCACTGTGAAGTGACATTTTTGCTGTGTCACATAACATAATAATATGTTAAATAACATAAGCAAACATACAGAAATCGGATGATCATTATATAAATATGAAAATTCCATTTAATGTTTGTGATGACTTACCTCGGAGCTCGAAACGCGTGAGAACGTGTCTTGCGTGTACGATAAAGCCGTAAAGAAACATGGCCGCTGTCGAAGACGCGATTTATGCGCGCTGGTCTCGTCCAAAACGAGATTATACCAGTACACAGTCGCTTTTTTTCTACAATGTTGTTATTTACTTAGGTTAACGAAATTGATATACATCCACACATCAAAATAATTTGGCTTGGAAAAACGACTCTATAATTATTGATAATTTTAAAAAAATTTAAGATCTATAAAGTTTGTTACACGCAGTAAGAACGATAATGTAAGGTTCACTCGTAGAGAATGAAATTTTACAAATGAAAAATATCCAATTCTGCAGAGTAGATCGTAATAAAAATTAAAGTAAATATTTTTAAATAGTTTTACATTTTGGTAAAATGACAAAAATGTACCTGGGATAGAGAAAATTGAGGAACCAAAAGTATGTCTATTAGAAGAAAACAGAACGTTTCAAATTAGATAATAATACTTAAGTAAATTAAATTGGTAATATTTCCTATTGAAGCAGAATAATAAAACGCATACAAACCATAGGAATTCATTAATTTTTCACGTTGCTTAGGCATATTTTTGTGTCATTCCTCCTTCCGTTTACACATCAATTACTGTCGTCAGTTTCCTTGACTTAATCTTTGTTGATCTTCCAAAGATCCTCAATTAGACTGAGAACGAGCAAGATATATTCTTATACACTGCAGCATTTACTTTGTCCTGAAACCGAATAAGTGTACAGACACCACAGAATATCCCACACTACTACTTCTGAATTTAATTAATATTTCTCAAACATTTGGGAAACGATTTTTCGCTTTTATATATAGATATATTTCTTGCCATTGGCGCCAATCAAATTCATTGCTGAGGAGCACTTTTTTCGTGATCATTTGCAAATGTTAGCTCATTGGTTCTTCTTGTTGATGAGGAGTTTAACGGAATTTACCACATTGTAAAAATATTTAAGAATAACACAATTATTAAACATTTAATTAATTTTTAAATCAGATTTAAAGGATTTGAAATTTCTGAACTTTAGACTTTCGTTCTCTTACTTTTGCTTGTGTATATCCTCAAAAACAGACATGATATTTTAAATTAAATTGAGGGATGTGAATGCAACATCTGAAATGTCAAAAAATGTTGAGCATTGAACAATCAAAGAAGGAATTGAAAACACTAGTAAGATTAGAACTGGAATGTCACAAAAAGTGACTAAAAGAAAGAAAAGTGGATTGGCCACAAATAAAATAGTTGAAGAAAGTGTTGTTGAGAATGTAAACATAGAAACGTCCAGAATATTAAAAATGGAAGGAACCAAAATATTACCAATAAGAAATCATTTTAGTTGTGAGAATGAGTAGATGAAAATTATTTCTTAACATTTTTGGTAATGAATGTAGTGTTACAATAGATGCACCTAATAGAGAGTAAGTTATGTATGGGCATGGACATAACGACACATAAGTAGCGAGGTGGAGTAAAGTTTTAGGTGAGAAAATTCCAACCTTCTTGAAATATATATTTTATAATTGTTGAAATCTTTGCTCGTATTTAATATTGTAAGTATTTAATATTAGTGTAATTATGAGGTAAATATTTATTGTAAGTATTTAATATTAGTGTAATTATGAGGTAAATATTTACACAAGCTGTAGATAATTTGGTATTTTGGGACCTGTATTGACTACTTGTTTTCCACATTGTAGATCTGTTTCAACATAACATGATTACAACTGTCAAACATACATTCATTGATATTGTAGCAGCGCATAATGATATAAGACCTAACATTAATGATGTTTTAAAAATATGTTTTATATTTTAAACAAAAAGGCACGGCTTGGAATATTTTTGTTGCATTACATTGAAAAACTGAAATCGACCTTTACTCGAAAGACATTATAAATTTATATATTTAAAATTATTAAAATATATGAATTTTTGATTTCTTGGCAAAAATCAAATTTCAGATTATATGCTAGTTAGACATATACAGTGTTAAACAGAGTCGTTATAAGCTCTCTGTTTTTCTTTATTTCTTCTTTCGCTTTACCTTAAAACAGTTTTCAACTTCTTAAAACCAGTATACGAAAAGAGAATGGTTACTTATTGGTGTCACGGTGAAAAAACAATCATCATTAAAGGAAACATGAAACAGCTGTACCGGAAAAGTTTTCTTTCCGTCAGTGTTCATTAAATGTAGCAGCGATGAATGAATAGAACAAAAATGTATCGGTGGGAAGGTGGAACGTTGAAGAGAATTAAGTTGCAAAAAGAGACAGGCAAGAAGTGCGTTTTATTATCTTCTTGATTTCAGTTGCTTAAACATGTAGACAATTGCACAAAGATTTTATCAAAACTCACATACGCTCACTCACGCAACCCATAGACGCACACCCACAAGACACAGATACACACAGACACAGACACACACACACATATATATATATGTTTGTGTGTGTATGCGCGTGTGTGTATGTGTGTGTGTTGTATTTTACGAAGAATAAAATCGATCAGATTCTTGAAGATCACGTTTTTAAGCCAAGACATTCATGGCAATTATATTGCTCGATATCAAGAGATAGAGCATTACTGATAATAATAGATAAAACTAAATATGTTAACTTATATCTAATCTGTATTCTACGATTCCCGGAATATATTAATTCTTCCGAAGACATCATGTTTAAATGTCGCAGACCGATAGTGAACAAGTTTATTTTCCTGAACTATTATATTATGTACCATAAGTAATGTTTCAAGCCCATGTTTCGACTATAATATTTGTAATATACACGGTGGAGTAGATGTTCACGGCAATCAGTAATTGATTCTTATATCATGATACATTAGTAAAACATTCTGATCAGTGAGTTTGACAAAGGAAATCAACTGACATGGATCGAAACCCTGACATCAATTCCCTAATGTTTTTCTTTCTAGCCTATTCTAAAGAATTATTGTTTAAAACCTTGAAAATATTACAGTTGTACAAAATAACCGCTGTCTTGGGCAAGAAAAATGTGAAACTCTTTAAAGAAAAATGTCACGTTTGAAGTGAACATTTCTTTGAAACACGGCTTTCAGTTTAGATATAAACCTGTTACGAATTTTTTGTATGCTCGGTTTTCGTACGTTATATTTTTATATTATTATTTATTGGGCGCTTTAATAAGTTTATTATAATATAAAAACTACAGTGGACAATTAAATGTGCATATATTGATCCTCCATTAATTTCAGTCTATTCTCTATGTTATATATATATAGTCGTATACATGACCAGAGTGATTAAATAGGACGATGGAAAAGGAACACTACCGATACAAGTTCTGTGATCTCTGAAATATTCAACCTTATTTTCTAGGCCAGTTTTTAGCTTCTCAGACTAATTATTCTGCTTCGTCTCAAGAAAACTTCTTAGGGAAGATTCGTAATTGCCGAATAATAAAGAAGGTTCAAACTCCTATTTTCTACACACCGTATTTCATGGTGATATTCATTTTTATAAAGAGTTGGATTTTCAAAATTCTGTAAAACACTATTCCACACTAGTATTACTCTTTACTACTTTTTTTAAAAATCAAAACTTATATCATTTGTGATAATAGCATATATTTATTTGGTTTTTACTTGTACAAATGAACAAGAGGGTATAAAAACATTGAAACTGGATTTAACCCAAGAATAAAACCCGCTGACACAATCCTCGATAGGAACGTTAAGAATATCAATCCAAGTGGCCTCTTGAAGAAAGCCACAAAATGAATACCAGTCAGCATCTTGGTAACGGAAGCTGTGAAGTTCCTGTCTGTTAGATAACTGAAAAGAAATATCCACAGATACGACAGTGTGATCCGAATTGCCAAGAGGGCAAAGTTGCGAATCTCGTCAAGAGCTAGGAGAGGAGGTAAGAATCAAATCAAGTAAGGAAGCCTGTTGATCGGATTTATTAGGGAACCAAATATTATATATAACATTAGAATACTTAAGACACTTGTCATAACACGCATTAAACTTACCAAACACAAAAAAAACGTTTGCAGAAGAACGATGACAGCGTGCGGGTGAGAGAGAGAGAGAGAGAAGGAGAGAGAAGAGAGAGAGAGAGAGAGAGAGAGAGAGAGAGAGGGTGACAGCAATACATTTCGGCAAAGAGGAAGATAGCCTGGGACAGAGAATTCATTGATAGCAATAGAAGAATTTTAATTAGTTTCATAAAGTGCAAAGTTATCTGGAAACCGTTTAAAGAGAAAAGATTCTACACAGTAGAAATTGGAACAGATACGACGAATATTGGAGAAAGAAAGGTTGAAGTGGGTAATTGTTTTATTGTTTACTGATTTTTTTTGTATTTCATTTCATTGTAGAATTCTTAGAATCCAGTCCCTTTCAAAATATATTTCCCGAAAATACTGAATACTTTCGCTATATAGATATTAACATTACACACAACTAAAATTGATAGTTCTCATAAATAAAATAAACAAAATCGCACCTACAATTAACTTCCCATATGATTAAAAGTAAAAATATAACCTTATCGTTTCTTGATATTCTGTTAACCTGAATTGATACTGTTATCGTAAGTCAACATATTTTACGCATAAATCAAATCTGGCTT
Source organism: Acanthosepion esculentum (assembly GCA_964036315.1). Classification (NCBI taxonomy): domain Eukaryota; kingdom Metazoa; phylum Mollusca; class Cephalopoda; order Sepiida; family Sepiidae; genus Acanthosepion; species Acanthosepion esculentum. Next base: position 77,680,354 of record OZ038499.1, on the reverse strand, counting down.
AATCATAAGTTTTATTCAGAGCCCTTAAAACTTGCAGAAAAGAATAAATTGAAAATATTTTAAATCTTTGACTACTTCATATTCATATATAATGTCATATGAAAAGTGTACAAAAATCCTCAAAGCCAAAACTAAAAAAAAACAACATAATCAATGCCACCTGTACCAAGAAAAGGCCGTTTTAATGAAAAAAAAACAAACAAACAAAAAACAAAAAGAATATACTTTACTCAAAGATGCGCTGAAAGTGCCATGATCTACGAATCACTTGCGATTACAACCAGCCTATTTTAGTTTATTGCCTGGCATTACGAAACTGGTGCTGAAATAGTGTGTAGGAGGAACACCTTAAAACAAATAAATAAAAATGTTGAAATTAGTCAAATTTTACTTTTAAAAATGGTACAAATATAAAAAAATGGTTAGAGATTTAAAAAATGATGCAAATGTAAAAAATATTCGATTATATGATTAACGTAAATCACTTGTTTATTTCATTAATGTCGAATTATTGAAATAAAATCTTTTTAATTTTCATTTTCGATTGATCGACGAAGCATGTGAAAATAAAAGTTCTTCAATTATCTTATATATATATATATATATATATATATATATATATATATATATATATATATATATATATATATATAAGTGAACATTGAAGGCAACACTCAGAGGTAACAGGCTGTTTCATGATTTATATATATATATATATATGTGTGTGTGTGTGTGTGTGTGTATACAATTTGGTAAGTATAATTCCAGAAATATATATTTTAATGCTTATGCTACATATTTATCAATACATTCAACATGTATTTTTGTTTATGTGTGTGATGAGTATAAATGTTTTTTTGATTGTCATAATAAAAAACGACAAAATAAATTAAAATCAACTTACCTGATGAGAATTTCTAAATATTCACCTAAAACGAAGTTAAATGAAATGTCTTTCATACATTTCGCATTACACAAACACACACACACATAGACAAACGTACTCACATGCGCGCGCGCACACACACACACACACACACACACACACACACACACATATATATATATATATATATACGTATTGTCGTCTTCGCCGGTCCATTCTTCAACATTGTCAGTAGTAACCAGCTAACACCATTTCTGACGTCTGACGTGCCGGGACAAAATGCGATAAGGTTTTGATCGGCCTAATCTGGTATCCGAATGTGGTTCATTCCGTGGTTCCATATCGCCGACAAAACTTTCACGTAAACCAATTAGCCCAACTGGAAACGGAAATAAGACTGGAAACTCACATCATTACTGCACTGAAATGAAGACATTGGTTTGCCGGACACCAACGAACGGACGCTCACTTCCGGTGGCAATCATGTCGCTGTACGGAAGTAGTAGCCATCTTTATCGCCTTCTTCTTCATCAACACTTTTTTCGTTTTGACCAAATTTCAATCCAAACGGAAACGTCGTGATAGTCGCTGTTCATATCAAGATCGGACAGGACAAATCACGACAAGGAAAGATAGCGCGCGAGAGCGCATGCGAGCAACAGAAAAAGCAAAAGAAAGAAAGAAAGAAAGAAAGGAAGAAAGACAGAAGGTTGTGGGAGAAATAAAGCAAAGGTCAAAATGATGAAAACTGTGTGAAAAATCGATTGTCGATGAATAATTTAATCTCAATGGTATATTTTATAGAAATTATGGGAGGGAGATTTTTCAGACACTGACCAAAACCTAATTATTCAGTTGCGATGAGTTTATATATTTTAACACCCACTACCTTTAGTAGATTATTAATATTTTTAAAACAATTTTATAATAAATAACGCATTTATTTTATCGAAGTTACTCTAATATCAAATCATTTCGATTAACTTTTCAAAGTTTTAAACTTTAATACATAAATATAATCAATCAAAATTATATATATATATATATATATATATATATATATATATATATATATATATATATATATATATATATATATATATAATGGACTTTCCCGTCGGTTTAGACGTATGAGGATCTGACAACTTAACAAATTGATTCAGTTATGAATTTTGTGCAATAATCTTAAGTGGCACTTAAGACCCGCTATTGATTTGCAAAAATGGCCGCATATGGAGCAAAATTGTGGTTTGTGGGATCAGGTCACTGTTAGATTAGCTGACATTTTAGATCTTGCTCTCGCTTCTTGAAGACGATTCACGCTAGCAGACTGAAAACTGCTGAGTACACTAGAACACGTTGATCTCCACTTTACCCGCTCCAAGTCTAAAAGGCTCGAGGGTGTTATGAGTTATATTGATAGCTGGCAAGTTGCTCTTCAGCTTGTATTTGTATCTAAGCTATAGGCCTCCTGCATTCCCGTAGCCCTGATGTAATTGGCTGTACATTAGGATCTTGGATATCCTGTCATCAGACATTCTCAACACATGACTAGTCCACCGCAACTGAGGCTGTATGAGAAAGTCTCGAGTCCTCCAATATTACACTTATTAAATAGGTCTACATTAGATGTCCTATCTTGAAGGCTAACTCCACAGATGGCTTGCAGAGAGATCTTATGAAATACATCCAGCTGGCGTATATGGTACCTCTATGGAGTACACGACTCTGAGCCGTACATGAGGATGGCACGGTAACAGCTCTGTAAACCCGAATTCCATAAGCAATGGCGAAGTTTGCCGAAAGCAGAGGTAGCCTCACCAATCCGATGCATGATTTCATCATCTAAAGATCCACTGTAGTTGACCTTGCTACCAAGATAGGTGAAAGACTTTACATAGTTCAGGGCATTGTCTTCTACTTTCAGTGGTCTTTCTGGTGGTTTTTGTTTAACACCACGGAATTGCTTCGGAATAGGACAAGGTGGTGCACTAGTTCAGTTTTCTTTATGCTAAGTGCAAAATCAAAGGTTTTACATGCAACAGAGAAACGTTTTAGTAGATGTTAGGCCTCCTTAAAGGATGTCTCAACAAGAGCATCATCATCAGCAAACAACAGATCACGGATAATTTGTGTACGACGGTGAGTCTTGGTTTTGAAGCGCTGATGATTGAAGAGGCCACCAATTGTTCGATATATATATATATATTTATATATATATATATATATATATATATATATATATATATATATATATATATATATATATATATATCATATTCTGCCTTCGTACTTTTCCTTCAGAATTTTACTACAGATGATAACATCAATATTTATTAAGCATTCTTTTAGTGAACTGCTGGTATCGGCATTGTTTCCTACCACCAAATGTTATCCACGCCCCCCATATATATATATATATATATATATATATATATATATATATGTGTGTGTGTGTGTCTGTGTGTGTGTATAGTCAAACCTAGTGAGCCAGACAAACCAACCAAGGTTTCACCTAAGCTGATCGTCAGTGAAGATTGATTTGATTATTAACAAATCAAGAATTCGAAGGTTTTTCGAGACGAGTATAGTTACATATATATATATATATATATATATATATATATATATATATATATATATATATATATATATATATATATATCATTACTATATATATATATATATATATATATATATATTATAATTATTTTTAAAAATATGATTCTATCGCTACATAAGAGTTCTAATGTTCCAAAAATAGAAGCTAAAACACCAGCTGTATTTCATCCTCAATCGAATTTTGGAATAACTAATAAAAAAATCTTCACTCGTTGCTAAGAAGCTTCAAAGATATGATATGGATGTTGTGGCCCTTTTAGACACCAGATTTCTTGGGGAGGGTCATTTCATGGGAAAATCTAGTGGCTATACTTTTTCTGGATCGGAAGGAAGGAGGGAAATCTGGTGTTTCTTTTGCCATTAGGACATCAATAACTAGTCAGTTGGAAGAGTTTCCGACAGGTGTCAATTATAGAATGATTACTATGAAAATTCCTCTAGTATGTGCAAGATATGAAAGTGCTGTAAGAAAGCTTAATGGTAGAAAGTTACGTGGAATGGATAGGCTGCATGCCCAGATTCATAAGCACAGAGTCTTTTGCGTCGGTTTCATTCGTTGTTGCTAGATACCTGGAGCAATAACAGTATTCAGGATGACTGGAAATATGCTGTCCTGGTTTTGTACAAGGGCTATTATCATGGCATATCGCTGTTGTCTGTTGTCGGTAAGGTTCTTTGTGGAGTTCTGCTAGATCGCTTGTAGCACCACATTGTTAATGAAGCTCTTCCGGACTCACAGTCAGGCTTTAGAGCTGGACGTGGCACTGTAGATATGATCTTCACAGCCAGACAACTGCAAGAAAAGTGTAACCTTCGTATTTACTTCGCTATCGTTCAACAGAAAATTGTTTAGCATTAGGAGGTTTGATGCAAAGTCGAAGTTTCACTTGTCACTGATCAGGGATTTGCTATATGCTGATGACTGCCTTCTTGTGGCTCACTCGGAAGGAGATATGCTGCATCTCATGGATGTTTTTTCTAATGCATGCATTGCATTGGGATTTACTGTTTGTTTGAAAAAGACATTAGTGGTGTACCATCCAGCTTCAAGGAAGCCATATCGTAAAACAAGCATTTGTCTAGGGTAAAGGGTTGAAGGCTGTTTGCGCGTTTGTGTATCTTGGGAGCACGTTAAGTATGTTTTGTGATCTTAATGTAGAAATTTCAAACCGCATACAAAAAGCTAGCGACGCATTTGGAAAACTGAATAAACGTCTGTGGTCTCAGCACGGAATTTCAGTAAGTACATAGCTAAAGGACTATCATGCATATGCGCTTATAGCACTCCTTTAAGCTTACGAGATGTGGGTGGTCTACCGCAGACAAATAAAAAGGTTTGAGAGATTCCACCACTACTACTTAGGTCGTATCCTTGGCATTACCTGGCAAATGTTTGTTAGCGATGTAGTGGTGCTAGGGAGAAGCGACTGTGATAGTCTCGAGTCCTTGATACTAAAACATCAACTTCCGTGGGTAGGTCACCTCGTCAGAATGGATGAGAGCCGCATTCCAAAGCAATTGTTTGTTGGTGAGCTGCGAGAAGGGAAGAGAAATGCCGTCAAACCCAAGATGCACTGAAGAAATACAACATTCCTTGTGAACACTGGGAAGAATGTGCATCTGATCGCAATAATTGGAATGTGGAAGGCGTCAGTTTGAAGATGAGAAACGAAGGTACGCAAAGCTTAAAAGAGATGTACGTAAAGGCGTCCCCATTGAACTTCCTAAAGACACCCGCAGGCAGCTCGGTCTTACGTGTACAGGTTGTGGTAGTGTGTTAGTCGATGGCTGGTCTAAGGAGTCACCCGAGAGTCCACTGACGGAAGGTAGCAATTGACTATAAAACCGTAAACGCCCAGCAACAGAAATGTGATATTTGTGGTAAGATATGCGGGTCCAGATGCGGTCTGATGCGACATTTCATATTGCATGTTAATGTGCCACCTGATACCATCTATCTTTTAATCTTCGGTGCAATTTATATGTTTTATTTTGACTATTAATATCAGTTACTTCTGCTTTATAAATTATGGCTTCTATTTTACAAGCTCCATTTAATGGACATCTAAACTTATTTCTACAGTTGCATAAATAACTAGTGTTATTTTGCTGCACGTTAGTTTTGAGATTTCTGGTATTTTGCCTATTTATTAGTGTACTTAAATTAATAGTGCAACTGTAGCGTAATTAAACTGTGTTTTTATTGAATATCTTATACAATCTAAATTTTTGGGGAAGTGTTTTTTAAGCAACCTCAAAAATAATGTATCTATTTTACATTTTAACTCTAAGTTAAAAGTGTGGTTAAACCAAAAATATTTTTTCTTTTCCTCGAATTGTTCTTCGTATGGTGTTTAATTTGCTGAGTTTTAAATTCTAGTTTGGTTTTGTTGCCTTTTACCTTTGAATTCTTCTCATATTCTTTCTATTTTTAATCAGAAATCATTCTACAAGAAGAGTTTCTGAATAAACTAGACTCTCTTCCTTTGGGGAAATGTTTAATTATATTCGGAGGGCGGTTGGATTTAATGTTTACAATATTTACATTTGCGTTAGGTTTCATGTATGGGGAGGCACTGCCAGTACGAAGGTCCAATTCTCCAGTAGGCCTTCTTCGGATATTGATTGGTTAAAGTTCTTAATGGCATATTTTATAAATACATATTTATTTTTATTGTTGATCTTGTGGAACCAAAAAATGCCCTCACTTGTGTCCTTCCATTTATTGGCTTGCGTAGCAATTCTTATTGAGTCATATATTTTTAAAAAATTTCTTGGCTTATTTTACCCATTTCAGTTTTAGTTGGGTTTATAAGGCGACATGAAGGGTTATTTGGGAATTCTTCCTTATGGTCCTTTATAGTTAGAAATGCTTGATTACAACAAATTACATGAATCCCTAGTTTGGTAGCGATATTTTTTGCCTCCTCGGTTATATTTTTAATGTACAATTCTGGTGCTTTTTTGCAAATTTTTGTTACTTCGTCGTTTATTTTTTCGTGTAAGCTTCTCGGTACATGGTGTAAATATTTTTAGTTTTGTCGCCTTTAATATTTTTTATATTTTTTATTCTTCTTAATTCCGCAGTTAACAGTTTTGGGACATTGCTATTAACTTTTTCGAATTTGATGTTGTCAATAATGCTAAGTAGATCTTTTTCAAAGTTAGCAAGTTTCTCAATAGCAGGTGGGTACTTGTTAAAGTTGAAATTACCGTGGTTTCAAAGGACAAAGTTCTCCAAATATTTATTTAAAGAAAATGATGCCTTCCATTTTATCCTGATGAGGAATTTATCAATACTAGAATATGAATATTCTTTAGAGAGTGCGGAATCTAGAATATTTGCATTATGGTTTTATTTGTGAATGTTAAATGTTTGTCCTGCGCTCGAAAAAAATTATAGTTGTCAGTTCAAAAATATTTGAGTGATACCGAATTAATACACATAATGTATGCAAGAGTGTGTCAGTTAATATGGTGCATGAAAGCGTAAACAAAATACATTGTAAATGAAAGTACTCAACAGGATAGGAGCGTGAGTTAATACATTTATTCTTAGAAATAATAATGTAGCGTTCTTTGTGTTTTTTTTAAAATAAAGCGTTGGATGGTCAGTTGATAGAATTAGCCTGATGAGCCCGTGAAATAAATAAATGTACTGCTGTATAATAAATAAACAGAGAATTCTCTAAAATAAAATATATATATATATATATATATATATATATATATATATATATATATATATATAGAGAGAGAGAGAGAGAGAGAGAGAGAGATAGATAGATTGATAGATATGAAAAACTTTAATTGGAAATATATATTTCGTACAGTATTTACATTAATCGGACTATTGTCCTCATCTTTGTCGCCATATTTGTCACAACGTTTCGGCCGTTGTACGCTCCGGCCTTCTTCAGGTGGTTGGAATTTCTCAGAAATATAGACAGACTCTGATATATTTCGTACTCGAAATATCAACAATTCTATTAAACGTGATGAAAAAAAACATAGTACTATATAATTTTATTGCCATTAAATTAACATTCTGACATTGAACTGTTGAAACTACGATTTTTCCGAAAATTGTATCGATCTGAAAGTGGAGAATAATGTAAAAGACGAAATAGAGATTTCTTAAAATAATCACTTATATCTTTAGTTTTGATTTTCAAATTTAACATTTCTTATCCATGGATTATATTAATATATAACACTGCATAACAAATTATATATATATATATATATATATATATATATATATATATATATATATATATATATATATATATATATATATATATATATATATATATATATTTGTTATGCAGTGTTATATTAGAACATGCTCACATCCACTACAAAATTGTACATTTTTATTTCAACATCAAAAAAGGAAAACCTTTCTGAATAAAGTTTTTTGTAACATGGTGATTCCCCACCTGATGAGACATTTAAAAAAGATTTAACTTTTTGGCGTTGAAACAAAAATATACAATTATGTAGTGGATATGTGCATGTTCTGCATAACAAATAAATAAGTATTTACGTCTCTACTTTTTTTGTATTGAGCACTGTTACTGTTTTTACATTAATATTTTGAACGCTGTGATCTTACTGTTCGTTCCTCTACACTTTGATATATATATATATATATATATATATATATATATATATATATATATATATATATATATATTAGTAAAAAAAAGAACAGTAAGATATATAATCCGTTGGTCCGTTATTCTTATTGACTTATTACTAAAAAACAGTGCCCAATGTAAATTTACAGAGCATAAATTTTATAAATTAACTGATTTAAAAATATGGTTTCATCACCACACAGGAATACTATGTTTCAAAAACAGAAACTAAAAATTCAAATTCAATTATATAATTAAATCAAAAGCATTAGTTCTGTTTCATCTTCAAGCGAATTTTGGAATAACTTATTTTGAAATTTACTTACTTTTAATAGCATATACATTCATAATTTTTGTTTTCAAGGATACAGAGAAATCCAACAGGGGCGGTAGCATGTTCTTTGTGCATACATGAGAAAGTATATACTAGGTTTATAAAAAATAAAAATTTACTGAATCATAGACATGAAATAGCTATTCTTTGCCGACATTGTCAAACATTTTCCTTGAATAATATTTTTTTATTTTTTTTATTTTTTAAAAAAGCGTAGCTGGTAATATACATACTTATATTTGATATGAAATAATAATTTAAAAAAAATTAAGTAATTCTTTTACATTTATTTGTTTTAAAAAGAAATATAATCTATTAGTAATTAAAAGTAAATAATAAAATAATATTTTAAAATTGTAGTTCAATACGATGTATTCTAATCCAAACACCCCTTTTAGAAAGAATCTGTACGTATACAAGTACGAATTTAACGAATAAAATGCCAAAAGACTTTTTGCCGTAGATAAAAAATCAGACGACATGCGTTGAACGGATGTCAAAATTCGTTGAAAAAAGGCACCCCTACCCTACCTAGACTTAACCTTTTTTCAAACGTAACTCATAATTGATACAATAATAGTTAATAAAAAAATAACATACTACCGCCCCTGTCTAAATGATTGGATTTCTCTGTATCCTTGGAAACAAAAAATATGAATGTATATGCTATTAAAATTCCGTAAATTTCAAAATACATTATTCCAAAATTCCCTTGATAAAACAGAACTAGTGCTTATTAATTATATAATTGAAATTGAAGTTTTTAGTTTCTGTTTTTGAAACATGGTAATTCCTGTGAAGCGATGAAACCATATTTTTAATCAGTTAATTTATAATATATATATATATATATATATATATATATATATATATATATATATATATATATATATGTAGAGAGAGAGAGAGAGAGAGAGATAGATAGATAGATAGATAGATAGATAGATAGATTTGAATAAGATAAATTTAGGCTGCAAGTATTCATCCAAACAGGTTTGATTAAAAAAGAACTGACAAGGTCTGTCTGTTTATTTTTTCTATTATATTTTTTCGAATTTTCGATTAAGGTGCTAAATATTGTGCACGAAATTGCGCAGAAACTGTCCGAAGTTCATATTGTTTTTATTGTTTTGTTCAATTACTTTAAAGCTAGATACAGTCAGTAATATTTATATCAAGAGTATTTTTCAATTCTGAAAATAAACCGTATGTAGATATAAAGAATGTGGACATAGAACAAAAAACACTATATGGTGATTAGTAATTCCATAGCTTACGCGATCATCTATTTATATATATTCTTTGAAATGAGTGCTGTTATCCTGTTGGCGTTGAAATGGATGAGTGTTAGAGAAAAACAATAATAACACGAAATTGTAATATTATCTCTGGTAAAAAAAATGTTTACTGAGACATTAGGTTTATAAGTTCAAAAAATTCATACCCATGACCCAGTGGGTAAAAACGTTGGTTGAATCCATTGACTTGATCCAAAGAGTTGTGAGTTCAATATCTGACTGCAGTAGAGCTGAACAGAACCTTGAGGAGTTAAGTTAAGAGAGATAACTGATACTGAAATATCCGGAAGAGGCCTGTCAACTGAAACTAGAAAAATCTACCCCGGTGGACGAAATGAAGGGTTCGGTTCTAAATTCCAATCTGAAGAAGGCCGGGGCGTACAAACGTCGTGAATATAACAACAAAGATGAAGACACCAGTCCAAATAATGTATATAGTGTAAATAGCCTTTTGCATTGTTAGACACAACCACTTATTTGAGGAGATCCCCGAATAATAGCATTTTATATGGAAAATTTGAATATTGGCAAATTAGGCTAAATTCTAGCTGGTCAATAGTTTAAGACCATATTTAAATTTTAATAGTTTAAGACCATATTTAAATATTAATGGTAAATACGTAACGAAATTTAGTCAATTGTGCCCAACAATTTGCGCAGTCAACTTTTCCCACATGTATCTCCTGCCTTACGTTAGGTAAAAATATGGCAAAGGCTAAAAAGTTGTCATAATTTGAAAGTGACAGAATTGTCGAGCTTCAAATGCAAGGACTCTCTACGCACCATCGTTGGTGAGATTGCATTTAGTAAATGTTTCTTAAAAGACCCTAAGGGATACGGAACGAGAATTTCAAGTTGTCGGCCAAATAAAATTTCGTCAACGTTGAGCATGAGGATTTGGCGGGTTGTCTGGCAAGACACCAGTCAATCATCGAACCAGATTAAGGCCATTACAGCCGCAGTAACAAGAACAATAAGACTGCATCTCCGAGAGAAAGGCTTTAAAAATCGTAAACGTCTTCAAAGTGCACACTTCCTTCCACACCAGAAAAAGGTTCGGATAAACTTTGTAGAGAAGCGCCAAACACTGGACATAGAAAAGTGAAAGAAGGTTTTGTTCCCTGATGAAAAAAAATTAACATGCATGTTGTAGATGGCTTCCAGTGTTACTGGTACAATAAGAATATCACACTGGAGACATTTTCTACACGACACAGTGGAGGATGTTCCATCATGATCTGGGGGTACCATCTCCTTCCAAGGAACAATGGAGCTTCAGGTTATACAGGAGCATCAAACTGCGGCTAGCCACATGGGCATATTGGAGAGAACATCTGCATTGACTGAAGGCCCTCGCTTGTGTAGAAATGACTGAACCTTTCAGCAAGACAATGGTGCAATCCATAATTCCCGCAGGACAAAGAACTTTTTCATGACGAATAACGTGATTCTTTTGGGTCATCCAGTGTGCTCACCTAACCTGAACCCCATAAATATATCTGTACGTTGGAAGTCTGTAGAAAGGCATGTCAATTTAAAACAGTGCATGATCTTTGTGATGCCATCTTCACTTGGAATAACATTTCAGCCAGCTTTCTGAAGACGCTTATATCGACCATGCCAAGGTAAATTTTTGAAGTTATTCACAATGACGGCCGTGCAGCTCACTACTGGGGTGTCTTTTTGGACATTTCCTGTTTAGGACTTCTTTTAGGTATGGCCTTAAAAAAATTACCAGCTAATTTCCCAATATTCAAAATGTCCCTATTAAATACTAAAAAGTTTTTAATTCTTATTTTTCCGTTTCTTATTTTCAGTTTTAAAGCTCTAGTCAACTAAACGGTTGAGCCTAACTATGCAAAAGGTATATTTTTCTCTATTTTCATTGGCCTTAAGATTTTGGCCAGCAATGTATGTAAAGGAAGAAATGAAATGGCTAAGTATTATCATTCTCGGCGTTTGTAAAAGAGAGTTGAAGGAGAATAAATACTTTATAAATACGTGTCACCAAATCACTTAATAAAGAATGAGAGAAGAGTTGGTTTTAATATTAAGAAAAAGAGTGTATTCTTGGTTAAGAGCAACTATCAGACGGAATCCTTCTAGTAAAACTGTGATATCAATTATGTATTATGGCTATAATGGTGGTATATACACCCCCGTCAGAAAGCACCATCCCTGAACAGAAATATGCGATGAGACATTAGAAAATAAAAAAGAATCTCAGAGCAAATCGCAAAAAATCATTATCATCACGGTAGATGTAAATACGAATGTTTTAAGAAAACAAGATAGAGAAACCGTTGATAAAGATCAGACTACAAGAGCGGGTACAATATTGGTGCATTGTTGTACAGTAGATGGCCAAATAATAAACAAAACGATTCGAAGAGTAGGCAAAGTTCTTGTGGACTTGATAAAGCACGGGAGGGGACATCAACAACCAACAATCATCACCATACAATTTGGAAGCGTAGTTTTGCATTATAAAACAAACCTAAGCGTTGACGAAATAAATCACTTCCTACCCAAGTTATATGCAAACTAAGTGTAAGCTTGTAAAAATCAAAGAATCCCAGAATAATTATTAAATTTCAATATGGAAAACTTCACAAACTTCGACTTCATATGCAATCTCAATTAAGAGTTGCGGATTCAAAGTGGAACCCTTTAAAAGAAACTCTCTTTACAACAGCAAAAGAAAACTTCTTGAAGAAAGACAAACGAAAAAAAGTGGTTAACAAGAAAAATGTTCGACTTAATAAAAGAGCCATGCCAAAGTAAAATTCAGAATATAAAATGTGATGAATGAAAGCAGGCTACTAAATAGTAAATGCGATGAAAATACCGAAGTACATAGATGAAGCGGTTATAGCCTTACAGAATATCAAGACACAAAACAATGCTCTTCAAATTATCGTTATGGAAAAATAAGGTTACTGTAATTCTGGAATGAAAACAGGATAATTCTTCCATGACGATAAAAATTCATAAATGCATGTGATAAAAAAATCTGAAGTAAGGACAGCAATGGTCGAAACGAAAAGAAACAAAGCAGAAGGACCAAATGAGATTGTCATAGAATTTCTGATCTTGTAATTATTATGGTTACAGGAGTCATAATTAAATCTATAATAATGGAAAATACAGGGAGTTCTATGTAGAACAATTTTCGTGGTATTCTAGAAAATACACGGGTGATCGAATGCATGTAGATGAATTAGACCAGAAAATGTTGTTTATTATTAGTGAGGACTATGCTTCTTCGAACCTTGTGGATTGGAACTCACAAACAAAGACCAGAAACCAGATCACCTGAGGACTTTCAACAGCAGCAACAACTTAAATGGATATCACACTAAATTCAAAGAGAAAATGATGACATCACAAACAAGATAATGACAATCCACATTACTTTAAACAAAACGTTAACAAGAAAACCCCCACCAATACTTGAAAGGACGATAAGAGATACTAAACTTAAGATACCTATATTTCTGGAAAATTGTTTTCCGGAAAAGATGTTAACCGAAAGTAGCACTAGCTTCTTGGTCAATAAATACCGAATCTATCCATATAAGGAATCGGGTAATATAATATTAGCTATTTCCTTATATTACTTATAGTGACTCTTGTGCTACCCTCCTCTATTACAGACAGTATTTACTGTCCTCGCTCACGAGGGATAGCTGTGGCACAAGGCCGGGCTTAAAGTGGGGTATTCCCGAGCCCGTAGCCTCGGCCAAAAAATGCCCGTAGAAACTGTAAAAACAGAATCGGGTTGGTCAACATCACTGAACGAGACACTGCACTTCGGCGGAGCCTCGTCCGGGTTCCTCTCTGTTCAGAGGAAGAGAGTTCGACCGTTTGGCCGAGAAGGCGCCGTCGTCTCCTCTATTACCGACAGTATTTACTGTCCCCACCACGAGTGATAGATGTGGTACGAGGCTGAGTTTAACGTGGATATTCTCGACTCCAGAGGCTCGGCCAAAAATACCCGGAGAACCCGTATAAACGGAATCGGGTTGGTCAAACTCCGCGAACGAAACTCTGACCTTCGGCGGACTCTCGTCCGTGTTCCTCTCTGATCAAAGGCCGTGAGTTCGACCGTCTGGCCGAGAATGCTTCGCCGTCTCCTCTATTACAGACAGTATTTACTGTCCCCCCACCCACGAGGGATAGATGTTGCATAAGGCCGAGTTTAACGTAGGTATTCCCGAACACGTAGGCTCGGCCAAAAAATGCCCGTAGAACCCGTATAAACGGAATCGGGTTGGTCAACCTCCCCGATCAAGACTCTGCCATTCCGTATTTAGTGTCCCCCCAGGGTGGATAGATGTGGCACAAGGCCGGGTTTAAATTGGGGTATTCCCTTAGCCCGTAGGCACGGTCTAAATAATGACCTTAGAACCCGTATAAACAGGATAGGGTTAGTCAACCTTCACGAACGAGACTCTGCACTTTGCGGAGCGTCGTCCGGTTTTACTCTCTGCTCAGAGGCAGAGTTCGGCCGTCTGGCCGAGAAGCCGTCGCCGTCACCCTCTATTGAAGACGGTATTTAGGCACCCACCAACGAAGGCTGCATGTGGCACAAGGCCGGGTTTAAAGTGGATTTCCCGAACCCGCAGGCTCGGCCAAGAAATGCCCGTAGAACCCGTATAAACGGTATCAGGTTGGTCAACCTCCCCGAACGAGACTGCCCTTCCGCGGAGCCTAGTCCGATTTCTCTCTGCACAGACGCAGAGAGTTCTACCATTTGGCCCAATAAGGCGTCGACGTCTTCTCTATTACAGACAGTATTTAATGGCCCCTCCACGAGGGATAGATGCGGCAAAAGGCCGAGTTTAACGTGGGTATTCCCAAGACCGAAAGATCGACCAAAAAATGTTCGAAGAACCCGTATAAACGGGATCGTGTTGACCAACCTCCCCGAACAAGACTTTACCCTTCGGCGGAGCCTCGTCCGGGTTCCTCTCTGCTCAAAGGCAGAGAGTTCGACCGTCTGGCCGAGAAGGCTTCGCCGTCTCCTCTATTAGAGACAGTATTTACTGTCCCCCCACGAGGGATAGATGCGGCAAAAGGCCGAGTTTAACGTGGGTATTCCCAAGACCGAAAGATCGACCAAAAAATATTCGAAGAACCGTATAAACGGGATCGTGTTGACCAACCTCCCCGAACGAGAGTTTACCCTTCGGCGGAGCCTCGTCAGAGAGTTCGGCCGTCTGGCTGAGAACGTGTCGCCGTCTCCTCTGTTAAAGAGAGTATTTACTGTCCCCCCACGAGGGATAGATGTGGCTCAAGGTTGGTTTAAATTGGGGTATTTCCGCGCCCGTAGGCTCGGACTAAAATGCCCGTAGATCCCGTATAAACGGGATCGGTTTGGTCAACCTCACCGAATGAGACACAGCCATTCGGCGGAGCCTCGTCCAGGTTCCTCGCTGGACAGAAGCAGAAATTTCGACCGTCTGGCCGAGAAGGCGTCGCCGTCTCCTCGATTACAGACAGAATTTACTGTCCCCCCGCCACGAGGAATTGATTTGGCACAAGGCCAGCTTTAAAGTGGGGTATTCCTGAGCCCGTAAGCTCGTCCAAAAAATTCCCGTAGATCCCGTATAAACGGGATCGGGTTGGACAACCTCACTGAATTAGACTCTGCCCTTCGGCGGAGCCTTGTCCGGGTTACTCTCTGCACAGAGGCAGAAAGTTCGACCGTCTGGCCGAAAAGGTGTCGCCCCCCACGACGCATAGATGTGGCACAAGGCCGGGTTTAATGTGGGGTATTCCCGAGCCCGTAGGAAAGGCCAAATAATGCCCGTAGATCACGTATAAACGGGATCGGCTTGGTCAACTTCCGCGAACGAGACTCTGCCCTTCGACGAAGCTTCGTCCGGGTTCCTCTCTGCTCAGAGGCAGAGAGTTAGACCGTCTGGCCAAGAGGGCTTCGCCGTCTCCTCGATTACAGACAGTATTTACTGTCCCCCCCCATGAGGGATAGATGTGGCTCAAGGCCGGTTTAAATTGGGCTATTCCCGCGCACGTAGGCTCGGCAAAAATATGCCCGTAGATCCCATATAAACGGTATCGGGTTGGTCAACCTCCCCGAACGAGACTGCCCTTCCGCGGAGCCTAGTTCGATTTCTCTCTGCACAGACGCAGAGAGTTCTACCATTTGGCCCAATAAGGCGTCGACGTCTTCTCTATTACAGACAGTATTTACTGTCCCCCAGCCATGAGGGATTGATTTGGCATAAGGCCAGCTTTAAAGTGGGGTATTCACGAGCCCGTAGGCTCGTCCTAAAAATGCCCGTAGATCCCGTATAAACGGGATCGTGTTGACCAACCTCACTGAAGTAGAATCTGCCCTTCGGCGAAGCCTCGTCCGGGTTCCTCTCTGCTCAGAGGCAGAGAGTTCGACAGTCTGGCCGAGAAGACTTCGCCGTCTCCTCGATTACATACTGTATTTACTGTCCCCCCACGAGGGATAGATGTGGCACAAGGCCGGGTTTAAAGTGGGGTATTCCCGAACCCGTAGGCTCTGCAAAAATAAACCCCGTAGATCCCGTATAAACGCGATCGGTTTGGTCAACTTCCCCGAACGAGACTCTGCCCTTCCGGGGATCCTCGTCCGGCTTCCTCTCTGCACAGATGCCGAGAGTACGGCCGTCTGGTCGAGAAGGCGTTGCCGTGTCCTCGATTACAGACAGTATTTACTGCCCCCCTCACGAGAGACAGATGTGGCACAAGGCCGCGTTGAAAGTGTGGTATTGTCGAGCCCGTAGGCTCGGTCAAATATGCCCGTAGATCCCGTATAAACGGGATCGGTTTGGTCAACCTCCCCAAACGAGTCTCGGCCCTTCGGCGGAACCTCGTCCGGCTTTCTCTCAGCACAGAGGTAGAGAATTTCGAACAATGAAAAATATCATAAACCAGAGGAATAGAGAAAAAAAGAAATGGCATCGTTATAGTTAAGAATAATAGCTTTAAATTACATGGAAAGAAGCATGACGTAAAACAAAGGCTTGTATTTTAAAAGAGTGTTCTCGTGTCTTGTATTTTTTAAACTTTTCCGTTATTTGCTTGTTTGTTCATTAGACTAGCTAATTGATTTGACATACATACCCTGTTAAGAAATCCGGGCTACACATCAAATGAGAAATACGATTCTGATGTTAAGCTTGGAGAGTTATTACGCATTCTTATTATTCAAAGGAGAGTCCAATAGGTTTTTGTTTTTCAAAAACCTCTGAGAATTCCCTAAGATATATTTAATCATTTCTAAGATACAACGGTTCAAAGTTTATCTAACAATTGAACATCTTCAGAGTAATTATATGGGCATTTAAACAAAGATATTCACCATAAAAGATGATATTTTGTTATGTTGATATAGAAGATTGCAATGCGACGATAACGGTCGCAGAATAGCAGACGCAGGTCGTAAATTCATGATGCGGTTCTATGACATCGTACCACGTGAGAGACCGAAATATTAACAAGAGAACCATATGTCTAGATGCAATGTAATATATATATATATATATATATATATATATATATATATATATATATATATATATATATATATATATATATATGAATATAAAATATCGAGAAGATTGAAAATTTTAACAATTTTTGACGTTAGGAGCGGAATTAAGTGAAACATGTAACATTCACATAAACAATTACTCAGTTTTTAAAAATTAAACACTCAAATTAGCGATATAAAATGATTATTAATTTAATATTTGATATTTTAGAATGATTATATAAAGTACATTTGCATATTTTCATATATACTTGCATGGTGACAGAAATAGTTAAGTATCTCATCATTCAGAGGATAATCAGTAGTATAATGCTAATAATTATGTCTACTAGCGAAGTGATTTCGCCAATAATCGCAGTCATATTGCTGATTGATTCAAGGTATGATTAACTCTCTGTAATGTAAAATATATGCTGCCTATTTTATTATGGTCATAAAAAACAATTGATCGGCAGTAAAGAATTCCTGAGAAAAAAAAACTACTAATAAGACATATCACTCTGTTATTAAACTATCTACTTAGTTCATGTCATATTAACTGCAAAACACTTATAAAAAATACGTGGATTTACCAAATTACAAAATACATAAAAATTCTCACTTTAAATATTTAAAAATTAGTGTCGCTAGTTGCACGCCCCAACACCATATAACCGTTAACAAATAGCTCATTCTTAAAAACATCTTTCGGTTGGATAAACACATTTATTTCGTCTCCCAGTTTTGAATCTAATGGAAAAATAAAGCCTGATGATGAATTGCACGAAGCATTCGAAAGTACTAGCAGAGATAAAAAAAAATGCACCATATCTATTTTATATCTGAGGATCTCATCATTCAGAGGATTACCAGTAGTATAATGCTTATAATTATGTCTACTCGCGAAGTGATTTCGCCAATAATCGCATTCATATTGCTGATTGATTCAAGGTATGATTAACTCTTTGTAATACACACACACACACACACACACACACACACACACACACACATATATATATATATATATATATATATATATATATATATATATATATAACAAAAATAGAGCTCAATAACATTTATAGATATGACGAATGTGATTTTATGTAAACTATTAATTGTTAATACTACAAAAATGGACAAATACAATGTGAAATTCACACCTATATCTTTTTCAAATAATACTCGAGTGATTTTAAAATTATGAGAGCTTTGATTATTTTGAAAAATAACTAAATGTAAAATGTTCTTTTATTTTAACAAAATTTTAACACTTAATCTCTTGAATTAATTACGTTGAAAAATCTTGAATATTGATGATCATGTAAGATTTGAATCAAAGAGGGCATCGATCAATGAGTGAAAGGGGTAAAGTTAAGATAAAAATCATATAATTCAGATTAATAAAAGATTTATCAGAGATATTCAGATAAAACAAACTTTTTACGGGTATTACGCTAGTTTACATATAAAAACCAACTCATTGAGATTGTGAAATGGATATTAATATAAACTTAAAATTATAGTGTAGGAAAAGTTTGGCAATTTCTTTATCTGTGCAAGCATGTTACCAACTTTGTCCACCCATCTTCTCAACCTCTCTCTCTCTCTCTGTACATATATATATATATATATATATATATATATATATATATATATAAGAAGACAAAATTTCTTTGCAGATATATTTGTATTTGAATCCTTACTAACACACACACACACAGTATACAATATATATCATATAAAGAGATGTCAGCATTATTTGTACTTTTTATTAGGTAAATTTATATATGCTTGTGTGTGTGTGCGTGTGTGAGTGTATAGCGATCAAAGAATTACCAAGAAATAGGAACGTTTACAAATTTAACAGGTTTTGAAATGTGGACGAGAAAAAAAGTTCATGTATTTTTTATTTTTGTGTTTGTTTTTCATTCATTAACAGACCTCACGGGTATCTGCCGTGTCAATCCTGCATAAACCAACTAGAATTATGATGACAAACGCGTGAATTATACATAGAAACCCTGCTTGACACAAATATAAAATGACATCCACCGCAAATCAACAGATTCTAAACAATATCTGCTATTTAGAAGGCATCGACAAAAAAGAAGAATATTCTATTTAATCTAGTGAGAATTTGCACAGTTGTGTCAAATTATGAAACGAGGAATAAAAGACTCCAAGAATTAAAAGAAATTCTACTCGGAAGACATTACCCATCGTTATTAATAGATAACGTAATAGAGCAGACCAAAGTAATCGATATTCAATAATTATTAAAAAAATCATATTAATTATTTTAAAGAAAATACTCCAGGTACGTCCAATATTTATTTAGTTTAATCACATAACCCAAGAAATACAGAAGCATCCAATATTATCCACAAGATGAGACAAAACCATAGAATAAAAGAAAAAATGCAAACACTTGAAACATAAAATAATCAAAAGCAAAATGCCCCACAAAACGACACACCAGTGCCACATTACCCACCATAAACCTAATACCAACTATCAAAGTGTGTGGTCGCCCTTATTGCGGGACTTGCATTAACCACATTGAAGACACAATGTATAAATTTAAATCATGGCACACATTTTGCAAAAACTCATTTCACCTGTTTCAACATTTAGTATATGCTATTAAATGTAAAGAATGTAACAAACTCACATTCAGAAATAGAATGACAATTCATCGCCAACATATACCATTCAGTGGGCATTTAGACTTATGTGCAACAAATAATTTGCCCAAATTCCAAATGTCCCCACTTTATCTCTTCCAAGACAATACCACAGACCAAATACAAATGAATAAAGAAATATCTTGATTCAAAAATACAAACCACGTCTGAACAAACTCTAACAAGGTACATTTACCAAGGACTATCCTCACACATACACACACATACACACACGCACACAGACACATACACGCACACACACACCATATACGCAGGCGTAACTTGTCCATTTTACTAATGGAGATTGTCATTATTGCTATTATTATTATTATCATTATTATTAAGGCGACAAACTGCTATGCACGCACGCACGCAGGCACGCAGGCACGTACGCACGCAGGCACGCACGCAGGTACGCACACACACACACACACACACACACACACACACATACGCATAAACAAATAAGTATTCTTGTACACCTGGCTTCTTGAAACTTAACACATTTATCTGCACATAGACAATTCTTGTTTATTTTCCCATTATTATTATTATTATGTGTTGTCAGGTTATTCTCCAAATTCCGACATCGTAAGAAACCGTAACACTATTCCTACACACAGAAGGATTCTCATGCACACACAAATTAAATTCTTGTACATTGAACTTTTGAGCATTGCTACTAAGGTCAAATAAAACAGAAATTCTGAAAATTGAATGATTTCATATTTCTTTCAGGGCACTATTTACATTATTCGGACTATTGTCCTCATCTTTGTCGCCATATTTATTACAACGTTTCGGCCGTTGTATGCTCAGGCCTTCTTCAGGTAGTTCGAATGTCGAACTAAATCTTTTATTTCGCTCACTGGGGTAGACTGTTCTAGTTCCACGTGCCATGTTTAATGGATGTCAGTTATCAGTTATCTCCTGTTAATTCCCCTCTGCAAGTTATCCACTGCCTTAACCGGGTAGTGAACTCACACTCTTTGGGTCCTGTCATTGTATCTAACCAAGGCCTTTATCCAATACGCCATGTCCGAATAATGTAAATAGTGTAGATATTACTCCTTTCAGTCTAGAAATGCTCCCGTTCGGCTCATTACGCAATTTGAATGTCAAATAAGTTCACTGCAATCTAGTTATCAATTTTCAAGAACATATGGAATTTTAAGCAGTGCTGATACTCTAATTTGCCTATTCCGGTTTCTGAGAGAATGTCTACAAAGATACGCAGCCTTTGTTGTCTGCAAAATAAAGTGTATTTTAAGTTTAACTTTGCCTTTTCTTTTTTTTTTCGTTTTGTTTATATTTTTTTTTACGTCTCCTCCTCTTTCTTTCATCATATTGTCTTTGCTATTTGCTGCTACTACTTCATTCTCAGGCCCATTCGTAGGCTTTTATTTTCTCTTTCATTCAACTTTCATTCCTCCTTCTCCTTCTCTTCTCTTTCTTCCATTCGTAAATTCATATTTAAATTTACGTGCAGTTATCTATATCTCTCTCTTTCTACACACGCACACACACGCACGCACACACGCGCACACACGCACACACTCACACACAGACACACACACACACACATATACATATATATATATATATGTGTATATGAGATTGATTCTCCTATACATTTTGTCGTATGAGGCCATAATATTCCATTTTTGTAAATGAACTGCAAAACTACTGACAAAAATGATTGGGTTGTAATGGTGAAGGCTTGTATAGAATCTTGCATACTTCTCTAAGAAAATGTAACTGTCAAATAGTACACCACGTGTCATGAAATATCCAAAAACCCTCCTCAGGTTTGCATTCAGAGTTTTCCTTCTCCTAAACTGGCTGTCACCCAACTCAAAGAAGCCCAGTCAGTACTGAAATTTAACCAACAGATGGAATATTGGTCCATGACCTCTTCAACGACATCAGCGCAAAATGAATAAAACAGAATCAACGGCAATTTGAATTTGGATCGCTAATTGCACTCCCAAGACGCTAACCGTTGCATTCTCCATACATCCGCATATATAGATAATTAATTTCGTATGCTTGTATTCATGGTTGTTTAATGCTACGAAAAAAGGTATTAATAGATAAACTCATTGCCTTACTTCTGTGTGTATGTTCTTATATACATATGTGTAAATATTTTAGTGCAAATGTATTTATAGATGATTGTACATTTTTAAAGTCGTGTCTGTGCATCAGTTCGTGTGTGCGCGCGTGTGTGTGAGAAATTGCGTGATTCAAGGGATGAAATAAAAACTATGAACGCTTATTGCATGCTAATTTTGGTGATGGATGTTTAAATTCGATGGTAAAAGTGAAGCGTTTGTAAATAGCCCAGACCGTCCCCTCATCACCCGTCTAGTAGTTAGTGGGTGGGCAAAGTTATTTGTTGGAATTCCATCCGAAATGTGACCATATCATTTATGGTCAATGAAATCGGAATGGGGCTACTTGAAACAGTCTAGAATGTTTCCCCACTTTCCATCCATATGGACGCTTTGTGATAAGAAACGGAAAAGAGGATAAAGAAAGTACGCTAACGCAGAAATATCGAAGGACAAAATGACAGAAAATTTAGAAGAAAGAAGAATATATGAGCAAGGAAACAAAATAATAAAATAATAATGATAATACGAAGAAGAAGAAGAAGAAGAAGAAGAAGAAGAA
>OZ038499.1:77573634-77657477 GCA_964036315.1 Acanthosepion esculentum | reverse complement strand
GCTCTGAGATAGAAGAAGAAAGAAGAAGAAGAAGAAGAAGAAGAAGAAGAAGAAGAAGAAGAAGAAGAAGAAGAAGAAGAAGAAGAAGAAGAAGAAGAAGAAGAGAAGAAGAAGAAGAAGAAGAAGAAGAAGAAGAAGAAGAAGAAGAAAAGAAGAAGAAGAAGAAGAAGAAGAAGAAGAAGAAGAAGAAGAAGAAGAAGAAGAAGAAGAGAAGAAGAAGAAGAAGAAGAAGAAGAAGAAGAAGAAGAAGAAGAAGAAACAAGAAAAAGAAAATGAAAGAAGTTGTTTTGATGTTTTTTAGCCTAAACTAACAAGAAATTATTCTGAAATTCACATTTAACCATGTTTGCATGTTGGCTGATGGCTGGTGAGTTTGAATTAAATTTTGCTGATGAAAGAAAATGAATGGCGAAACAGGAGAAAGAAATAAGGCAAATGAAAAAGTTACAAATTAAATAGTTAAACAAAATTAATGGAATAAAGAAAGGGGATCAAATTAGGAAAAAATAATTACAAAAGAGAGAGATAAGCAAATAGACTTCGTGTAGTAAGAAAATGGGAAAAGAACATATATTTAGTAAAAATAAAGAGTGAGTATAAAAACTTAAGCAAAAGGAAAGACGGAAATGAGAAGAAGATGAAATACAAAATTCAGGGGAATAAAAGAAATAAGGTAATATGACAGGATATATCCGTTAATTTATTCGCGGTTACTGAAGTAACACTAATTCAATAGTCTTTTGACAATAGTCATAACGATTTTAAAAATATTTTGGAAACTGACTATAAGAAAAATGTTGATAATTTCTTCAGAAATTGTTGAAAGGAATTATATTATATACACAAGCATTATATTTTTGAAAAGTTTGTGTGTGTGCGTCTGTGTATATGTGTGCGTGTGGATAGATAGCTAAATAATTTTATCTCAGAGTATATTGATTAGTTGTTATTTATGACTATTATGATTTCTTCTTTCCCTCTCTCTTCGTCACTTTCATTCTTTTCCTCTCTCTTCTTTATCTATCAACAATTTGCATATCTGTCCTCAATAACCCTTTACATATTCCATACACAGACATTTGGAGTTGGTCTTTATTTTAGTCAATATTATTATCTCTCGCTAAATTGATGCACTTATAAGCTTATCTCAGTGTATCACAATAATTCAACCTATCAATATTCATAAGTTTTTCACAGTGAATACTAGCCTATTTGAATATGCATGTATGTCACCTTTCTACAAATACATTTTTCTTTTGACGATTTTATTTTCCCCATTTTCTCAAAAATAATTTTCTCCTTCATGCCATTAATCAAATTATAAATGCCTCTTCATTTTAATTCAGGTTTAATCTATCTATCTATCTATCTATCTATCTATCTATCTATCTATCTATCTATCTATCTATCTATCTATCTATCTATCTCGCTCTCTCTCTCTCTCGATATATATATATATATATATATATATATATATATATATATATATATATATATATATATATATATATATATATATATATATATATATGCACTTTGTACTTTGTCTATCAACTCTTGGGATTAAAACTTGAAAGTATAAATACCCTCATATAAATCTCACCCGTTCGGTTCGTATTACACACTTTCATACAAACTTACACTTTCTTCTATCACCAGCTTCACCATCCACCCCTTTATGGCCACTCACCTGACAAGCTAGTTCCACAACTTTATAACACAATGGCTCCCCTGCTACACTTTATCTTTATATATGCCACCACTGGATGCATAAGAAAATTCCGACATCCTGCCATTTACTCACCCATCACTATTATTATTATTATTATTATTATTATTATTATTATTATTATTATTATTATTCAAATCACTCTCATCTAGTGTGCGATCGCCATTTTTAAAAAGGGTCTCATTATGGAAATATCTAATAACACGTGCCAAGAGAATAAATGAGATATATTTTCGAAAATATTTTCTTTTTTATGCACTTTATCACTCTTTCTCCCTAAGAATATTTTTTGTTTTGTTTTCTTGTTTTTTATTCTTAAATGTTCTTTCTTTTATGCATTCTTTTTTCTGATTTTAATATATTTCATTCTTTCTTTCGTTTTATTATTCCAATCTTTTTTTATTTATTAAATTTATTTTTCACTTTTCTCTTTTTGAATCTTCTTCCCTTTTTATTTCTTTCAAATCTTTTTTCTTTATATTTATATTGATCGATTTAACCGTTTACACTTTTCTTTCTTTTCTCATTTTTGCTCTTTTTGTTCTCCTTTCCTTATCCTTCATTTAATCTATTCTTATTCAGTTTTCTAATTCTTCCGTCTTTTCGCTTTCAGTTTTTCCCATGTCATTTTTGCTTTCTTAAATTTTGACTTCTTTCTTTCTGATACTTTCTTCCTTTATGCTTTCTACAGATCTCTCTTTGCAAATCAATAAAAAGGAAGTAGGTTTTATAAATGCCTTTTCATCTAGTCTTATTAAAACCAAGACAGTATAATTTCCTCTCTCGACTTTCGATTCAGCATTATTTTAAAAAAATAATCCCCATTATTTTTATTGCATTCGTTTCTTTAGCATTAAAACTTTTCCAGTGTTTAGGTAAAAACGGATAGGGCTGACACAGATTGAACCTTTCAGATATCTGGAAATATCTACTCTTACTCCCCATGCCAGATGTATATTCCTGGCCATTTATAATGAAAACAAAACCCTTTAAAATCCTTCTGTTTCAATTTCATTTCCCTTACTTTCTCTTTCTTTTTTTCTTCTTTATTGTACATACTCTGTTGTCGTCGAATATCTGCGGGACATTTTTTCACATTAAATATATTCCTACGTAAATCTCACCTGATAATTTATGTCCATATTTTGTAAATTCGTAACTATCTTATTTTTTATTTAGAAGGATTCCTAGTTGACTTTTTAAAATGGGAACTTAGAATATTAGCCCTCTACAATTTTCTATTTATTTCCAATCAATGTCTGAATTTCCAATTCTAACAATTATCTTCATATAGATTATTTATGTCCCTTTGCTTTGACTTGTACATCATTTTTATACGTTTTAGTTGTTGATTTCTCTGGCCTTCTTAATGTTTTCAGATGTTCTGAGGTTAATCACTCTCATTATACCACGATTTATTCAATTAAGTATTTCTTTTCTTATAATAACCGGTGAGTTTTCCATCATTTTTCGGGTGAATGTGCATTTGATATTTTTGTTCTCGGCTGCAAATTTTTCGAACTGAAGTAGAGATTAAAGTCGACAAAAATTGTTGTTTTGTCAAGTCTATTAATGCGATTTTTATTTTGATCCTAACTTTGGGTTAGGATCAAAATTTTAAAAAATTGCGATACTGGTTCAAATTATATTCATTAAATACAAATAAATCTATTCTAGTAATTATAAAAACTTAATTTTGCAACTGTCTATCCTCCCAATTCATTCTATGTTATTTTTACCATAACAATCTGTTCATTTATGTGCAATTTAATTCAAGATATCCAGATGCATTTTTTCAAAATCTGTTTTGTGCCTGAAATGCATGGAACTTCTTTCTAATGCCTGGTATTGAAGTTAAAAGTAATTATTTTGAATTTCAGTCGTACTTTGAGGGAAACTTCAAGAAAATTTGATGCTGGACGATGTTTGTGTTCTTACAGTTATTTATTACAAAACTTGATTCAATATTGCCTTCTTGAAATCAATTTAACTTTAACGGTTGATTTAGATTACAAATATGAAGTCATTTTCAGAAGAGTATTAAGCACTAGTTTTTCATACACGACAATTGATGACATTACATTGACGCCAGATGGATAAGTACTTTCTTCACTGTTTCTACTCTCTCATAAACAATCAATTGAAACGCACTTTACATTTGAAATACATTTATTGAAACCACTTCTTTCATTTTATCACTTTGTTTTTCTTTTATTCATTATATTCATTTTTCTTACATCTTTCTGTGGGGTTTAATTTAATTTAATTTTTGTCCTTCAGTTATGTGGTGATTCTTCTAAAATTATTTCTTTCATTTTTTCGGTACTTCTTACAATTTGTAAACCAAGGCTAGTTCGGGACAAGCTCAGTCGCTATCACTCTTTTTCTTTTCCCCACGCTTCATCTACCATTGATTTACTATATCTGCCTCTATCCTGCTTGGTGGTTAAGGTAGTTGCGTATGTCCTCCAACTATCGCTTGGAAGATAGACAAAATAATTATATATCCTTTTTTCATCTTCAGTGGTTTTCCTCTAGGTTACGTTAAGCATATCTATCTATCTATCTATCTATCTATCTATCTATCTATCTATCTATCTATCTATCTATCTATCTATCTCTCCATATATATATATATATATATATATATATATATATATATATATATATATATATATAGGTGTGTGTATTTGTTTGTATATAGGTAATTCCAAATAGATTCGATAAAAAATTAGCATATGTAATTAGAGAAGCCCAACTCTTAATAAAAGCCAAAATTGATCGTCGAAGTATTTGTGTTATTATTAAGTGGAAAGTTCAAAGGATTTTTTGATGTAACAAATCCATTTTATCCTTTTTAGAACCTTCAAAAGTTTTGTTAAAATCTTGGTGTTAACATGGGAGCATAAATTTGTACCGGAAATTTGAGATTATAATGAAACTTTTAGAACTTATTCATAAATGAATGAATTTATGTTCTGACGATTTTTTGTTAAATCTTGGTAAAGTATGTTTTTGCATCTGTTCCACGCTTACTTAATAGCTTTAAGAGTCGCACAAAGTGTGGCATTCAGTGATGATCGAATTTACTATGTCATGTATGTATTACATAAGAAACATTCTATTACATGTATATATATGCGTACTCAAGTCAGTCCATTTGTGTATAGTTATTTAATTTTTCTTTATATATTTGTCCAAATCGTGAATGTATGTTTAAGCGCAATGACTTTACAAAGTATACACCAGGCCAACTACCAGTGTATTAAGTTTGTGCTCACTTTTCAAATCGCATTGATCTTCAATATCAGAAATTCAATCTACGTCGCCGTCACTATATTCCACATTTTAATATTACCACCAATATCATTATCGATATAACCTTTCATGATGACAGCGATCATAATCATCATTACTGAAAACAGAAAGCACAAAAATCATGCCATTATCATCATCATCATCTTTTTCAAAGCAGAGTATGTAGCGACTGCCTATTTCGACAGCATATCTCGTTATGCAGACTGTGTGACAAGACAGTGTGTGGCAAACGAGCAAAATGAAAACAAAGCAAAAGTTGTCGAATACTCGGTAATGGACTAAGTAGTTGGTCTTCAAGTAGCGGGCTGGATCAGGTCCAGTCTGAGCCCCTGCAGTAATTAGCTTGTATATGGGGGATAATTCGAAAATTTCAGCCATCCCCCCTATCATAGGTTGATTTATTGGCTTGGCTTGGATGGCGTCCAAAGCACCACTTTCAAATTCCTTGTATGTGTTTAAACTAATTCGTACGGCAATAAGTGTGCCCTGAGAGTGAGAGAGTGACCAGGGCCGGACCGGACCAAAGCTCGTCATCACTTTGTGTGGCTGGAGTTTTCGGGTGGGGAAGGGGATATTTCAGGGGAAGGTGGAGAGAGCACAAATTCG
Source organism: Acanthosepion esculentum (assembly GCA_964036315.1). Lineage (NCBI taxonomy): Eukaryota > Metazoa > Mollusca > Cephalopoda > Sepiida > Sepiidae > Acanthosepion > Acanthosepion esculentum. The sequence continues at coordinate 77,651,824 of OZ038499.1, read as the reverse complement.
GGGTTTTGATCAGGGAATGGGTCGGTGGATGTGAAATGTGGGTATGGTATGGCTAAGAAAGTATGATGTCTGAATTGGTGGGTGGATAAAGGAGGTTCCATGATTCGGGCGCTCTCCCAAAAACGTTAGGCACACGGCAGGACCAGACATGCGACATGGAGTCCCAATTTAATATCGAAAACCATATAATGTTCCCATCACTATCAGTGTCGCGGGGAAGAATGAATGAGCCAGGACAACGTAAATCAGCTGCTTGGGAAAAGTGACAAGTCAATGATGTGAGGTAGTTACAATGGATAAATAGAAAGAGTTAGTCGAGATTAGTGGTCAGTCAGTAGAGAGAGTGCAGTGTATTTTTCTTTAGGTAAATGATCAAAGAGACATAACGCATTGTTAAAATGTTTCTCCCATTGATAGACTAACATACCAACTGATCATCCAGTTAGGACGCTAGTATTTAGGCTTAATAATGACACGGCTTGGAGATTTAATTGATAAATGTGTTGCATCAGAAAAAATTCTTTAAATGATATCTGAATTCTGGTAGGGCCCCTGATCTTCCTTGTGTTTATGTTACTTTCAGTAAGCTGTCACTGACTTCCACAAACATTTACAACATTTAATACAAGCCAAGCACTAGTCATTAATAGTTTTATTTGTGCATGACATGTGATAAAATGAGTATTTGAATTAACAATATTTTAAACAATTGAAACAGTTAGCATGCATTCGTACCAGATTAAATGAGATTTTAAATTTGGTGACAAGCAATTCGAAACCTACACCTATGTATATTCGTGCATTCTTTCAACTTCCAGTAGCTGCTTATTTATCAACATGTCATGTATTAGCTCTTCCCTTTTGCATATAATTTTAATCCATGGCGAATATTGTTACACTTCTATATGAAAAATTGCGTCGAGTGAAGTCCGGGTGTTTTAGGTCTGATTGTAATCATACTACAAACTGAAGAACTGCACAATTCTTCAAATATATTTATAAAAATATAAAATCTGGATTCTGTTATATAGAGATTAAAGGTTTTAAATTTCTGATAAGTATCTTAATATTTCCCTTCAAATTTATTTTTACTTGAGTTATGATGAACCTTTGATTATCAATTTATTTTTGACAGAATCCGGTTCTGTCAAATATCTTTTATGTGTCATGTCCCTTCAGGATATAGACGATCATTGCTTCCTATTTTTGTAGCTCTAAGCAATGTTTTCCCCTTACTACCCCCATTCCATGCTACGCTATAGATTTACACAAACACCCTATTTTCCTCTTCTCCTCTTGCTATATCTATTAAGTGTCAGATTCTCCAAACCCCATTTCCTCATTATGCGTCCCATAAATTTCAACTCATAATCTCTAGTCCTCAATGAAAGTGTCCTTTTCGTTTCCATTTTTCTTAAAACTTCATCATTGCTCAAATTTTCCGTCTATAGTATTCCCAGAACTCTTCTGCAGAATAACAAGTATCATTAATTACGAATATATCAAGATTGTCGGAGCTATCAGAAGAAATCCTCGAAAGTGATGAAGGTAGAATATGAGGAAAGCTCTAAAATAAAAAGTTTACTTTCATTTTTCTACTTTTCCTTTATTCTTTTCATATCTAACAGCGGGTTTGCCATAAAGACCATTTTGAGTGTAGCGAGTGTGTTCTTTACTGGTTATAATATTCTCATGGCTCAGCGTCGGAGTATATAATGCAGCCTAAGTGAAATTAAGTCAATACAAAAAAATCTCAGTTTAAATTTAGCTTGGTGTGTTATACCAACCACTTCTGTTAAAGGAATTGCAATTGAAAGAATATTCGTGCATTTTATTTGATAATTCTAGCAAACCTCAATTCAATACTTTTTCGCATTTTCTAAAAAGTGTGCAAGAATTTGTCTTATAAAAACTGTTATAATTGTGATGGTAATGTAAGAAAAAAACAACTTTTCATTTTCTTTTCTTACAAGAATCATGATATTGCCTTATTGCCATAAAATGAAAAAAGAAAGTGAGCCCTGAATCAATAGGAGGGATGTGTTGTGCACATAACACATCCCTCCTACTGAAATTTTGTACTATTATTAAATATCTGGAAAACAAAAGACAGGAAGTTTAATTCATTTGAGGCGTGAGTAAATGGGGAGTATAAAATGGAAAGAGGAGAATAGAGAAAGTTTGAACTAACAAAGATAGAAAGATAGATAGGTGGGAAGAGCGGTAGAGAGAGAGAGGGGGACACAAAGAAACCAAAAGAAACTGTCTGACCAGCAAGCATATATAAACATACTGGCAGAGAGAGCGCGCGAGCGAGCGAGCAAGCGAGCGAGAGAGAGAGAGAGAGAGAGAGAGAGAGAGAGAGAGAGAGAGAGAGAAAGAGAGAGAAATAATAATATGAGAGAAAAGGAAGCGGAAGAGTATCCAGAAATATATCTATGGTTCACTCCTGAAGACAGGATTGAGTTTGGATGGGTGTGTTTGACGAAGGACAGGTTGGGTGGATAGAAGGGTTTATAGCTGTTATTTCAACAACAAAATGATCCCCCAGTGATCTCGTGCAGCTTGCTAATAGATCATGCTGAATTCGATTACCGATCGGTTGAACTGATTTGCACAGTCATGTGTCTTCCCGAACCTCTGTTGGGGACTACGTGTCCAGATTTGAAGTAAAGATCGCCAACACACATTTTTCTCTTCCATTTCTGTTCCTGTAATTATGCTACTACGTTTTCTTTCTTTCCGTCTTTCTTTCTTTATTTTTTCGGTATTTCTTTTCCTCTTTTTCATTTATGTAAGTAATTTCTTTGTTTTTCTTTTACATTTTCCTAATATTCATTTTTTCTCCTTTTCCTTTATTTTATTTTTTATACATTTATTTTCTATTTCTCCTTTCTTTTTGTTCAATTCGATTACCCAGTTCTTTTTGTCACTATTCTTTTCTTTTCATTTCTTTTGCTATCTTCTTTGCTCTTCCGTAATTTATTAATTTCGTTTTTCATTTCCGCTTTCATTCTTTCATTTATTGTTGATTCATTTTCTTTTATTCATTTTCTTTGATTCATTTTCACTCGTAACATCTCTCCATTCAGCAAATTTATTTAATTTTCTATTTACCGGAGCCCTAGGTCAGTGAGTTTAGGAAATAAAACATCGTAGAATAAATAAATGAAGGAGAGCATAAACAAACCCAGTAGGAAAAAATTAAAAGACAGAGGCAAGGATATTTAGGAGTAAAAGAATATAGTGAGGAAGAAAGAAAACAAACAAAAAATAGTCACATAAAACTGGGTACATCCAAAGAAACGACATACCTAATTTTTTAAATGAATTTTTTAAAATGTATAATCTATCTGGAGCTTTTATTTTAATTTTAATTTCAAACTAATAAATTAAATTTAATATTTCCTATAAGTAAAACACGTTGCTTTTAATTTAAATTGTTTGAAATGAGTCTCTTTTAATCTCTGATTTAGCCCTACTTACAATTCTCCCAGCACAACGTAATTCTCTTTATTAAAAAATCTTTCTAAAATAAAATATACTTGTCTGAAACTTGAGGAAGATTAAATGATATAATGTTTAATCAATCTGATTTGAGATAAATATAACTTACATTCAGTTTAAAATATCGCAGAAAAGTATTTTTAACACGGAGGTGAGATTTTTATGAGGTGCTGTTTGGGAAATTTAACTAATTTTTTCTGCTGTCGACATATCCGTAAAATTACTTGACGAATATAATGTGATCACCTTTTAAGTATAATTTTTAACTATCTAGTAGTCTTAAAAGTGATTTAATATTTTATTGGAATTTAGGTATTTTGGCTTTAAATTTACTATAGTTACCGCACGGTGAAGTAATGGAGAGCGGCTTGGACTGAGCAATTACGTGCTAATATCTTTGGGAAAGGTATGAATCCTTTTCTTCCCCCGCCCCAGTTATGGGTAAATAGCAGGACAGTCCGGGTTCTATAGCCTTGGATGGCAACTGGCCTACCACAGAAAGAAATGGCAACCTACTGCGTGAAAAATCTGCCTCGTCAGTCATTTGTCACGCATGGACATAACTGACTGAGAGTTACCGCTCCTATTTTCTGATAATGTCGTGTATGTACGTCCGTATTTATTTATACACACACAAATAAAATTCAATTTTTTAAAATATTTTGAGTCTATGAACTGAAGGATAGGATGATATGGATGAACTGTAGAAAGCTATTCCATTCATGATTAGTAAATATAGTTTTCACTTACTAAGAATATCACCTAACCGATACAAATTAGTACAGAATTTTAAAAGATTAAAACTTCATAAGTTATTCTAATTAACATTTTTAAAAATGAAAACAATTCTTATAAAAATTCATAATTTATCGAAAAATATTTTTCTTAAGATAATAGTGTACATAATATATCTTATTCGTAAAAGGCATTAAAAGATTTCCTAATTAAATAATGACTTAATTTTATTGCATTTTTTAAATTTATGCTTCAGAATAGATTTTCGGTAACTGGAGGGAGGGTCTATATTAGAAGAAAATTGATGATTTAAATTCTCCAAATAGTTCTGCTTATAACTAATATAAACATAAAGCTTTACAAATAATCATTTCTAGAAATTTCATAAAACTAAATAAGAGGGAGAGGTAGCAGATGTAAAAAAATATTTTTACCAACATTTTCTAAAAAAGAAACGTTTATAAAATAATTTAATTCATTTGTTAATAAGTCATGGATGTTTCATTAAAATCCAACAATTATTTGATTTTTGTAAGAAATTCCAAATGAAAGCCGCTAAAATTTCCTATACTAAATTTATGGTCACCCGCTGACGCAAGAAAAAAAGTTTAACCCAAAATTTGAAGATTCTAAAAAAGATTGAAAAATATAATTTAATAATAAAAAATCTTTTGGTCTTTCCTTTTCATAAAGATTTGGACGATAACACTTCGTTTTTATTAGTTAATAAAAACGAAGTGTTATCGTCAAAATTGTGGTATTTTTCAACATGTATGTTCATTCTTTAGCGAATCTTTCAGGTACGTACATATAACAAATAGAGAAACGAAAGTAAAACAAGATTAAATAAACGAAAAAAGGTAAAAAAAGGTAAGAAAAGATGACAGTAATAAAAATAAGAAATGTAGGTAAGTAAAAAAGAAAAATGATAAGAGTGGAATAATGTCAATCCTTTTTATATGCTGACATTCTCTCTTTCATCTTATAATATTTTACCAAAGTGAAAAATTATGTTCATGAAAAAAGTAGGAAGTTTGAGTTTCATGCCGACCGCAACCCACCGTCATTAGAAAAAAGTCTTCATGAAAACTTTTTCTCTTGTTTTATTCATCAAATGTCATGATGCACTTAAAGGATCTTTTACGTTGGTACAAAACTGATGAAAAAAAAGGAGCATTTATTTTTTACAAATATTTATTTTACACTTTCGGTTTTTATCAGTACTCTTAATTCAAGCGCACAAGTAAAAATTGCTAAATAATTCTACAGTAAAAAGGTTAATTCAAATGTACCTAATGCGTCAAGATACAAAACTATTGATACATTTTTCTAAAGATGATAAATGAAGAGAAACAGAGCAAAGATGATCAAAGCCAAAACAAAAAGAGCTATTGAAAAACAGTGAAAAAGAAAGTAGAATGGCTAAGTTTGTGGCGTGGAAATTGGAGAGGAAACGGAGTTGATTATAAAGTCACTGAGGAAATAATGACCATCTCTTAATCCTTTCGCAAGCCAATTCTTTGATGAGTTCGATTTTAAATGGATGCTCCCAATTTGTGACCTTGCAAAACTCATGAACGTTAATGAACAGAGAAGAAGAAAAGAAATTTTAAAAAAGAGCGAGTAAGGAGAGAGATAAAAATGAACAATATATAATCTATTTCGCATCGTGTCTTCTCTACAGAAACTTGTTTTAGTCTGTTCAGAAAGACAGGTCAATGTTAAAGGTGATTGAATGATGGTACTGTACGTTATCGAGTTACGTGATTTAACTGTACGCTCTTGACGGAAAATATTTGCAGAAAAGTATATATAATTATAAATTTTTATATATCAATTATGAATATTAAACAATAGATACTAATATTTATTTATGTTTAAAAGAATTTTTGTGTTGTTGGATCCGCTTGAAATTCAATTTGTTTCGAAATGAATTTCAAGCAGATAACTCTGTATTTCAGCTATGTTCAAGCAGAAATATCTTTGCATTTAAGCTACGTTCTTGCACTTCTAGTAGCATTTACTCAATAAATGTTTTTCTTGAAGTTTACTTTCGTCACAGCCGTTATTTTTATATTATTTACAGCTACAAATAACAAATATTTAGTGGGAAGTAACTTGCTTGTCTTTTTAGTAGAGTCAGTCGGAATTTTTATTCAACACAGTGGAATTAAATTCTAGAAAAATGAACTGGGAACCTACTGGCCTCCATTGATGCCTACATCGAAGTGTTTAAGTCAATAAACTTTATGAGAGGAGACTAATTTAGTACTAAAACTATATCGATTTAACTATCAAAGGAACGAAAAACTATACATAGCAGAATAAAAATAAAATAGTAATGAAGGCGGAAACTGTCGAAAAACAAGGTTAACTTTTATATCGGAAAACTAACAAAAATAGATGGCAAATATATTAATAAAAATATAAGAAGTAAAAGTAATTGCGGACTAAATGACACATACATGGTTGTAAAATGGACACTTGAAAAAGGAAGCTGACGCGAATAAATGCATCATAAGGAACTGAATCAAACTGAAGCAATAACAAATATCTTTTCACCCGATCATATGATAAATGAATGTAGCAAGTCAGAAGATACCACGAGAAAGGAACTGTGATTTATTGCTAGATGTACCAATTAGGGCGATTTGACAATGTAGCAAGTAAAGAGAAGTACAAAGACGAGAAGCTGTTCTAGATTATAAACAAAAAAGAAATCTGTGCGAATTTTAAATCTAAGCAGATCATCCAAACCAGCTCAGGACGAAAGAGTTAAAATATGTATAAATATCGAGATTTATGAAATAATTCCGCAACATTATTTGGACAAGGTAGTATAAACAAAAGCCACAAGTGAAGAAAATATTGGTAAGAAGATTGACAAGAAATAAATTGCTACTACTACTACTACTACTACTACTACTAATAATAATAATAATAATAATAATAACAACAACAACAACAATAATAATAGTAGTACTAATAAAAAAAATGAAAAAGAAAAATTGATAAATTTCCTCCACTACGCCCGTTTGTAGTGGATATGAATGTTGTACAGAAAAAATCTCTGAATGGCTACATGGATTTTGTTTTATGTCATACAGCAAAACGGCCTTCGTCTTATGTCCGGGACACATTTGATTTCATTCCTAAAATAATTAAATTTCCTGAACAAAAATGATTTTCATGATTGCTTTTTGGTCACTATGGATGTCTCGTCTCTTTATACGATGAAGAGATTGAGGCATTCAACAACGCTTTTGAGAAACAAAAACAAACGATTTCGTCCCACTTTCTCTGTAGACTTATACGTTTCGTCTTGTGAAGCAACACGCTGAAATTTGGGAAAATGTTTTTCTACTAAATCAAATGTGCATGGTCGTTAAGTTTGCGTATGTTTTTATGACAAATTTCGAAGAAAACTACTTGGAACTTTCAAATCACAGCACAGCCATAAACCAGAACTTTTGTTGCGATTTATTGATGATATTTTCTTCATCTGGGAAGGTACGCAGGAAATTTTGTTAAAATTTCCACAATTTTGTGATACTTTCGCACAAAAAATAATTTTCGATCACAAATAAAATTTACATCCAGTTTCTCCAAAGCTAGTGTTGGATTTTTAGACACTATAGTAAAGTTATCAAGGAATCGTCTCACCGAATTATTTTGAAAACCTACGTCATCGCACATTTACCTACACTGCCGTTCTGAACATCCTTATCACACGATAAAATCAAACGCGAAGTGGCAATTTTGTGCATAAGGCAAATTTACTCGGAGCTAAAAGATTATTGGAAGCATGCTAATAATTTTATCCAGCATTATGTTAAGCGCGGCTATCAAGAATCATGACTGAAACAAATTGCAAAAATGAACTAGCTAAAAATGAAGATTACCATAATTTTATAGCAGGACAAAACACATTAAAAGTCTGACAGAATCCCATTAGTTATCAATTGGCACCGAAATTTTTCTGGATTTCGAAAATATTACACGTGAGCTATGAGTACAATGCGCAAAAATATTCGCGTTTTAAAGAGATTTTTCCCAGATTTTTCAAAATAAATAAAAACACCAGAAAAATTTTAACAAATGTAAGCGTCTACACTCAAAACAACAATGGAGATTCGGATCGTTGTACTTCCGAAAACATTCATCGAAGTGGAAAACTGTGCGTAGTGTAACAACATAAGTCAAGTTTATTCTATCACAAATTCAAAGAACTTCACGATTTCTACAGAGGGTGGTAATTGTACTGATTCTTATTTAATATACGCCATCTAATGTACCAAATATAACTTGATTTATGTGAGTTGCATAACGGAAACATTAGATAAAAGATTCAATGGACACAGGTATGATGTCAGTCACAATAATGTGACATCAACGGAGTTCGCATTTTATTACAAACAACTGTAATTTCGATAAACATCTTACGGTGCACATTCTGAAAAAAATATTCAGAATCTACTGATCTGTCGACCGTTATAACGCATGAAGATGGTTACGTAAGCAAATTATTAACTTCTCGGCCCGTTCCATAAGATTTATATTATGCTGTTTGATTAATTGAATGATTTCCTCTAAGTAACTAATCAAATAGCAGAAAATTTCATGATGAATAAGATCACTATCATATGAAGCACGTTTCAGTTGTATGTATTCACGGCGTTTCATTCGTTTTGATGTGTTCATTACCAGTAAAGCCGTTTTTCATTACAATACAAGCAGCGTTTGTACAAAGACTTATAATATTTTGTAGAGTTATATATTTTTATACTTGAAAACATTGTTTAATATAACTTGCAGAAATATTGTTTAATATTGTCAAACCCTGTTTTTATTTTCTTTTTATTTTCCTAAATCGCGCTCTTCCCTTAACTGCTGAAAAATATTGGAAGAGTCACGTCAATCATTTTGTTTACTACTACTACTACTACTACTACTACTACTATTACTACTACTACTACTACTACTACTAATAATAATAATAGGCGAAATATTAAATGTAGAGGCCGAAATCATAAAAAGCAAAATTTATATAATGACGCCAACTTAACCAGTAGCCGACTATATATGTTTGTATGTATGTACGTATGTATATAATAATAATAATAATAATAATAATAATAATAATAATAAATAGTAGTAGTAGTAGTAGTAGTAGTAGTAGTAACTGTATTTCTTATAATTTTTAAAAATTTTTGATTGTACTTAAAATAATTTGTTGTTTAATCTAAAACTATTTATTCACGCATAACTTTAATCTACTTGTTATCTAACTAATCATTTTTGGTAACTGACGAATCTTTAAAATGAGAAGTATATTTCTGCGTATCTACCTTAAAAAAGAAAAAGTTTTCTTCAACCTGTCCGTAACTTGATTGTAAATGCTTCCTTCTTTCTTTATCTGTTTGACACCCCTAACCCACATGGGCAGGAGGTGAGGAGGGGTTTTGTCATAATAAATCAAGTGACGTCACTTCAAGTGGCGTCAACTTAACCAAAATGCCGAGACATTTGACCAAGAAGTATAAATTCCCAACTAGGTATTTATGATGATGACATAATTATTTACTCCTGTCTTAGTAGCAAGCCCGACATGTTCGACAAAAAAATTGGTAGCTACTCTCGAAAATAATCTCCAATCAGTGGAGATGGTTTACCATAGAGAACTTTTACTGTCCTCCATGTACATGGCTGATGCTAACCTCCAGGAGATCAAATATGTGTGTCTTCTTGGGCACACTGACATGAAGTGGGACGATTACATTGAAGCAACTGTTAGGACAGTTGCTTCAATGTGTCGTGCCAGATAATTCTTTTCGTTAGATTGATCTACACATTTATAAATCTATCTTTCGTCCGTGCATTGAATAATTTTGCAATATCTGGTATGATAATCCTGCTATATATCACGAGATTATTAAGAAAAATCAGAGAACGGTCTGTAATGTAATCAATCCTAATCTATCATCCTGACTTCAGTCACTTTCCCAACGCTGTGGCGTGGTTTTCCTCAATCTTTCCTACAAAAAATTTCATGGCAATTGTTCAGACGAGCTTTCCTCCTTGGTGCCCGGACTACTAGGTTGGAAACTAGATTTCACGGATGAGATTTCTTCCAGTTTCTTACTTCCCTGACAACTACAATCTTCAAAAACTTAAATGCAACGCCAATTGCCATGTTCTGTCTTCCTGAATCCTGTTCTTTTATTGTTCTTTCTCTTCACTAAAGTCTTATCATTTTTTTTCAAAGTTAGTAACGTCTTAGTGGCATTATGGTCTTACTTGGGGTGGAATTATTAAAACAATCTTAATGGAAAACCAAACGGAAAGAAAAAAAACTAATATAGACGATGCTGTTGCGAGCACAAGACACTGAAGTTTAAAAAATCTGGCCCATCAGTGGTAACGAAGCTCTGCGTTGAAACAAAAAACAAACAGTTATCTTAACCGCTCAAGATCAACGCCTGCTACCAAGATTCTCGTAGGTAAATATTTGAACGAATCGGACAGATCCAAAATGATGCATTTCTACAAATACAAAGAAAAATCTTGACCACCCGATATCTGGATGCTAAGCCTAGCTCAAAATGAATTTAAATATAGATATAACTTGCAGACAGACGTTCTTTATTCTATTCATAGATTATGAAAATTCCTGGATACACTATCTTATAAAAACAACCAATCAAATTAATTTGACAAATTTTTTAAAAATATAAGAACCTGGAAATAGAAATTGTAAGAATGTGATCTTCAAATTCAATACATCCAAAAATGATAGCAATGTTACATAGAATACTGATACATGCATTAAAAAATTCAAGGAAACCAATCACGAAATGAGATATAAAAAAAATTGTACTCGTGAATATCAATTGCATACTTTCAATCTTTTTGAATGCAATAAGCTCAATAACATTCTAATAAAACATTATTTTACCTCGGGTCTCAGTTAAGTACTTAGTAAAGGATTATATCAAGCAGTAAATAGAAATAGAATGGAAATAATAATAATAATAATAATAATAATAATAATAATAATAATAATAATAATAATAATAATAATAATAATAATAATAATAATAATAATAATAATAATAATAATAATAATAATAATAATAATAATAATAATAATAATAATAATAATAATAATAATAATAATAATAATAATAATAATAATAATAATAATAATAATAATAATAATAATAATAATAATAATAATAATAATAATAATAATAATAATAATAATAATAATAATAATAATAATAATAATAATAATAATAATAATAATAATAATAATAATAATAATAATAATAATAATAATAATAATAATAATAATAATAATAATAATAATAATAATAATAATAATAATAATAATAATAATAATAATAATAATAATAATAATAATAATAATAATAATAATAATAATAATAATAATAATAATAATAATAATAATAATAATAATAATAATAATAATAATAATAATAATAATAATAATAATAATAATAATAATAATAATAATAATAATAATAATAATAATAATAATAATAATAATAATAATAATAATAATAATAATAATAATAATAATAATAATAATAATAATAATAATAATAATAATAATAATAATAATAATAATAATAATAATAATAATAATAATAATAATAATAATAATAATAATAATAATAATAATAATAATAATAATAATAATAATAATAATAATAATAATAATAATAATAATAATAATAATAATAATAATAATAATAATAATAATAATAATAATAATAATAATAATAATAATAATAATAATAATAATAATAATAATAATAATAATAATAATAATAATAATAATAATAATAATAATAATAATAATAATAATAATAATAATAATAATAATAATAATAATAATAATAATAATAATAATAATAATAATAATAATAATAATAATAATAATAATAATAATAATAATAATAATAATAATAATAATAATAATAATAATAATAATAATAATAATAATAATAATAATAATAATAATAATAATAATAATAATAATAATAATAATAATAATAATAATAATAATAATAATAATAATAATAATAATAATAATAATAATAATAATAATAATAATAATAATAATAATAATAATAATAATAATAATAATAATAATAATAATAATAATAATAATAATAATAATAATAATAATAATAATAATAATAATAATAATAATAATAATAATAATAATAATAATAATAATAATAATAATAATAATAATAATAATAATAATAATAATAATAATAATAATAATAATAATAATAATAATAATAATAATAATAATAATAATAATAATAATAATAATAATAATAATAATAATAATAATAATAATAATAATAATAATAATAATAATAATAATAATAATAATAATAATAATAATAATAATAATAATAATAATAATAATAATAATAATAATAATAATAATAATAATAATAATAATAATAATAATAATAATAATAATAATAATAATAATAATAATAATAATAATAATAATAATAATAATAATAATAATAATAATAATAATAATAATAATAATAATAATAATAATAATAATAATAATAATAATAATAATAATAATAATAATAATAATAATAATAATAATAATAATAATAATAATAATAATAATAATAATAATAATAATAATAATAATAATAATAATAATAATAATAATAATAATAATAATAATAATAATAATAATAATAATAATAATAATAATAATAATAATAATAATAATAATAATAATAATAATAATAATAATAATAATAATAATAATAATAATAATAATAATAATAATAATAATAATAATAATAATAATAATAATAATAATAATAATAATAATAATAATAATAATAATAATAATAATAATAATAATAATAATAATAATAATAATAATAATAATAATAATAATAATAATAATAATAATAATAATAATAATAATAATAATAATAATAATAATAATAATAATAATAATAATAATAATAATAATAATAATAATAATAATAATAATAATAATAATAATAATAATGTTATTTTAAAAGCAGCAAACAAAATGACGATGAAGATAAAAGGCGATAAATAAAAAAAATAAGATTTTAAAACTTCACGCAAAAAATAACAAGCACTAAAGTAAATTTCAGTATAATTCTGTAAATAAAAAACGAAGTATTTGGCATGTTTTAAATAGACACCTGGAAGCAGATGAACTCGAAAGAAATACTACTAAGGAACTCATCCGTAATGGAAAAAATATGGAAGAAAATCGCTCTGGGAAATAAAAAGAAAAATTTAAATTAGAAGAAACGGTCTCCCGGAATTCTCGACTTGTATTTTACGGCTAGATTTACCACGTTAACATCAAATCATAAAAAATGGAAAAATTTATTAGTGGTAAAGAAAGGACGAAAATAATATGAAATATAGTGTCGAAAAAAATAGCCGTCGAAAGAAAAAGTTCGAAAAATTAAAATGAATGAATAGAAGTAAGAAATAAACGTAGGAATAGAATGAAGTCGAGTGAATGAAAGGAGGAAAAAAAACGAAAGAGAAAATTAAAGGCTTTTGGAGAAAGGAATTTTGAAAAAGTTGCAAGAATTGACAAACTTATAAAGAAAGAAAGAAAGAAAGAAAGAAAGAAAGAAATAAAGAAAGAAAGAAAGAAAGAAAGAAAGAATAGAGAAATAAAAAGAACGAATAATAGAGAAATGAAAGAAAGAAAGCACTGGGAGAAAAAAGAAAGAATGAAAGAGAGAAATAATGAAAAAAAGAAAAAGTTATCAGTGGAAAATTAAACGACAAAAATATGATGATAATTTCAGTTCGAGATAAAAAGAAAATCAAGAAAATATAGAAACAATAAAAAAATCGAGAAAGAAGTCAAGTCATGAGACAATTACAGAACACGAACATGGAACAAGAGAAGAAAAGTAATGACGGAATGGAATGATGAAAATAATGACAGAAGAAAAGCAACAACGAAAAAAGGAAAACAAGAAAACTTACTGACAGAAATGAGGAAAATCAAAGAAAAACATAAGACAACAGAAATAGGAAGGTATCTTTTATGCAAAAGTAAAAACTAGAATATTAAAAGTAAAGAATTGAGTAGAAAAGAATAAAGATTCGAGAAATAGGTGAAAGAAAAAAGTCAATGGTTTGAACTTTATCATTGCTGTCTTGTAAAGTATTTTCTCTCCAATGAGCCATCACTTCATGACCGGAACTTCCCAATGTTGCTTTCACATATTCCTTAGCTATCGCATTTGACCGGATGAATCCATCGGACATTTTTATTTGCCTTCTTTCCTTCACCACCATCTTCAATCTTCAGGCTTCATCTTGTACTCCCACTCAAATTTCTGATTTATTTGTATGGTGGCTCTTCACACCCAGCGTTTAATTCCTGTTCGTTGCTTTCAATTGTGGCAGCCGATGTCTGAAAATTAGTGACAAGAATACAAATGGCATCGAAAAATAAATTAGCCGTGAAATATTCTCACAGAAGAAAATTAGGTTTGCCTTCTGCGTGAACGGGGTCCGGTTTTCGCTTTCTCAATGTCCGCCATCTTGGCAGACTATTGCCATAATCTTTATAACCATACGTATAAAATTCAACATCAGATCAGAGGTTTCTCTGTTGGGAGATAACTCCAAGATTCAATTCGGAATGAGGGGTTCATTAACAATAGCTTTTACACTGGCACTAAAGTGCAAAATACTAGTTGTTCGATCATCGTCAAGTATCAGAGTCAGCTGATGAAAGAAATGAAGTGCGTTACAGCAGGC
Source organism: Acanthosepion esculentum (assembly GCA_964036315.1). Classification (NCBI taxonomy): domain Eukaryota; kingdom Metazoa; phylum Mollusca; class Cephalopoda; order Sepiida; family Sepiidae; genus Acanthosepion; species Acanthosepion esculentum. The sequence goes on along the minus strand of OZ038499.1, from coordinate 77,636,737 downwards.
TGGCGATTACTATGATTCTCTCTCTCTCCCCTCCAATATTTTAAATTTAGTATATTTCGCCATTTATCCACGGGCACCAACGACGTTTGCGAAACGATATTCGTATATTAGAAAAAAGATCATTAAATTTAACATAAAAACTATTTATTATTTTTAACAAGCTATTATATTTTTTATATTTTATATTGTTTTAACAATACATGTTATTTTTATATATCTTTGTATATGCTAAATATATATACAGATATATATATGTGTGTGTGTGTGCGCTCGCATATGTATGTGCGTCAGAGAGTGTACTTTACCGTCGATTAGGACCAATGAGGTTTCTAACATTTCAGTTCTAAGAACTGAAATCCCAGACTATCTATATATGTTTTGATTTCAGTGATGAGTGTTTGTGTCAAACCAGCCATCCTTTTCTGAAGACCTGATAACAGAGAACTGTTAGCAGTGTGCCACGAAGTTTTCAAACAGCCTACTCATGTTTCGAATTTAGAGCTGTCCTTATTCTAGACTGGTTGACAACAACTACTAAAGAACCTGGCCTGTATTATGTAATTCATAGCTAGAGAGAGAAGAGATAGTCACACATCAAAGAGTCTTTGTTTGAAAGTGGATCTAAGTGGATCTAGACCGGTATTATACGATATCTCGTTACAAGCGGCTAATCATTACACTACCTGCACATCAATTAAACATCTGTGCATCCATTTCTCGACCTACACATCCATTATGCGTGCTGACATTCATAAAGTCACATCTCTCATCTATGGACACTGTGCATTCTGCTACTGTGTCGATCTTGCTAGTCGTTTATATTTCGTGTACGTACAACATTTGGACTACGGGTGTTCATTTGATCGCTATTACTAATATCAAAACATCACTGACGTCTAATATTGCCTTGCAATCTTTCAAAGTCCACAATTTGTTCCTATGCATCATGACACCTAGTTACATTGAATTCTTTTACTACACTAGATCTTATTGCAATGCATTCCACAGACTCATACATGCCTGCTTCAGGTTTAGGTCGTTATTATTTTGTTTGTGTTGGTTAAATCATTTAATCTATTTGTTGTGGATTCCGGGAATGGAATACTGCACAAATAAATAAACAACGCCAGTAATTGAGATAGAAAAATAAGTGTATTAAACGTAAGAATACAGACTTGAAGTGAAGATTAGTAATCCAGGAATGCGGGTTAGTAGAAAGTATATGTACAAGTCTCTGTAAGTGAAGCCGTAATTATCACTCTCTCTGGACTCTCCTATAACTCTCAGTGAACACCCTATGTACTGTCTCCGTATCTCTCACCCTGACGCAACGTATCTCAACCTGCAGGTATTCTCTCTGTCAGTATAAGTATACTTCGGAGGAGTCCATCTTGTGTAAAAGGGGTCTGCCCCACAACACTATTTGAAGTAGTTGTGACAAATATTCTATTTTGTTTAGATTTATTCTTTTCTGTTGTAGCCGTTATTGAATTGGTAGTAAAGTATATCTAATTTTATCAAGGTTATTGTTTTATTTCTTACTTTTGCAGATTTTGTAAGCTTCCGTTTTCTCGTTATATATCAAATCATTAGGATATTGCAGGGATTTAAAAGTTTTCGATGGATTTTTCTCCATCATGCTAATACGGGGGGCTACATATTCTAACTGTTTTAAGTTAAAACCTATGATTATATCGGATTTTTTTATATTTTTGTGGTGGGAGATGAAAATTTGTAAGCGGATTTCCGTTATTATCACAAGTGAAATAACATTGGTTGTATTCTTAGTCGAAATTATATATAATTTTAGTTTATTTTTTATTTCCCCAGACGTTTCTTTAATAGATTGAAACGTTTATTAACTGAGATGTTTGTACATAAGGATTTAATATTCAAACTAGCGGTGATTTCATTTTTATATTTCTAAGTTTTAATCTGTCGACAGGATTGGCGGAATTTCCTTCTCTGTTAACGGCCACAAAGACAATCAACAGTTATCCGTTCGTTAGAATGTTAGGTATGGTAAATGTTGTTTTGCTGCCTCTAAAACTTATAAACATATCCAGAAAATTCCTCGGTGGAATTCTTTCGTGGTAGACAGAATAAAATTAGTAGCGTTTTTTCAGAATGATTATACGTCAATTGAAAGGTCTCTAAATTCTGCTCAGTACAAATCTTACAACAGGACTGCGCTTTTTATTTGGAATCAATAGTAAGCAAATTGTTCCCTTTACAAATAATCATATCCGACGCATGCTTTTCAGCATTACTATATGATTAACTATTGATTAATTAAAGTATACACATGTTACATAGCCAATATTGAAATGTTTCAACTATTAAGTGTGCAAAATCGATGGGAACAGTTTGTACACTATTTGGAATTTTCCAATAACACATACTCTCATTTGCTCATATCTGCGGCCTGTAAAATTTGCTTGGTCTGTCCAGTGACAACAGATACGTTTGCAGCTAAATTATGTATAATGTTTCTAAACTAAACCAATACAGATATTAAATTGGTCATTTCATGTTTTAGGATAAAACATATCTAATTTGACCATCACAATATTCTACTGGAGATGATGTGAAACTGATTAAAACAAATCGGGTAAACGGTGGTAAGTATAATTATTTGAAGATTTTTAAATGCGTATAGAAAAGGGAAAATATATGCAATAAAAATATTTCAGCTAATATATCACTAATAAAAAGACACAGGATTTAGAAGAAGGCTAAACTAATGTTGTCGTCGAAGAATGGAAACATATTTTCTACATTTGGCATGAAGTCGACCTGAGAGGTGGCCGAAACAGAAGATTCAAGAAGCAAATACGAGATCGAAACAGGATTGGCAGAATTACAAATGAAACGGAGACGAGACAACAAAGCGTTGAGATTATGACAAACAAGAAAAGTCGAAGAAATTTTAAACCGTAAGCAAACCAAATCACTGTACATAACGGATAATGTATTTTCCAATATGACTGATCAACCCGAGAAAATCAGTTTGACCGCAATGTGCAAATGTCCACTGACTTCTTTATGAAGGGTTAGGATTAAGAGATAAAGTCTTAGAAAGAGTCGGTGGTTATCATTCAACAGACGATTTCATTGCAAAGGATTGTTTTTATAGAATTATCAGATTTTCTCTTGGATGACTAGTTTATCATAAGGCGAGGTTTCTTAATCTCAACGAAAGAAAAGAGAGCCAAATAGTTTAGATACATATAAAGTATTCGATTTCATCTTTAGTTTCATGAGTCAATCTACCCGTGTGTAACACGACTAAAATATTCATAAGGCGATCACGTTGCCAGGTAGTTGATAAAGTTGCATCATATTTAGTATATAAAACGCATATCGAAAACTCATCAAACGTTTTGTCTCGATATATATTTTATCATACATTTGTATAGGTTAGCCTTGCCATAGTCGGACATATTAATAGATTTCCGAGGTGAATTATAGAGTTTTCGTTGCTAATTCAAACTTGAAATATACAAACAATTGACAAGGACATTGTTTACAAAGCCTTAAGTCTGAATGAATCTGAGTGAGTATCATGACACAGACTACATTCGAATGGCTATCTGGACAAAGAATGCGAATGATTGAATATGATAACCATGTTACATGAACAAAATTTTGCAAAAATGTCTGCTCGCTGACGCGCCCACAATTAGTTTAACTGTTGTTTCAATTCGGAAGGCCGAGTTGATCCAGGCATCATCTTATGAAGATTTTACCGGAAATATTTTGCATCAGTTTTGGTATATGTGTAAAAAATATTTACAATTTTTTTAATTAAAATTTATGTCAACAATGTGCACAGACAATATTTTTGTAGTTTAATAATGATACAAAAGGCGGTGAAAAGTACTCGGACCGACCCAGAATTCTACTAAAACAAAGCATCTAATATTTTTGTTGATTCATGGAACTGGATCGGATCAAGCAACTAGCACCACCTCCTCGCATATTGATAAATGAATGGATCCCTTGCGATAAATTTATTACTGCAGACACAAACCCCCAACGCGCATATATATATATATATATATATATATATATATATATATATATATATATATATGTCGACATAAAAACAAATTTCTATAATAAAGTTTTAACTTAATTAGCTACCATATTTCCGTAATATAGCTTTACTATAATTACTATATATCACTCCCCTCAAACTCTTCAAATGTCGACAGAAAAACCAAAAACTAATTCTAATTTTTTCATATTGAAATTTCTCCCTTGAAAACCTTTTTATACTATATTAATTATAATTTAATAATTTTCCCCTCCTTGAACATTTGCTTAAACCCTCTTTCTTTAATCCCAATTTTATCTATATTTTAAAATTACTTTTGGATTCATTTTTTATTTCTCTTTTAATTTTAAATTAAAAATTCATTGTTTTTCATATTACTCCAAATTGGTGTCATATGGTTAATATTCGGGTTTATTTTAATAAAACTTCTTCCCTTTAAGACAGATACCTTCCATAGTCCCCTGACCTCTGTCTCGTGCCTTTCGTTTGACTGAAACATTGAAATGTATAAATTCTGTTTTCACCAAGTTGGATTTGGGTTGATCTGTAAGCTTTCGCGGTTAAATTCCACTTCCTGACCCGTTTAACATTATAGACATGAACTCATTCCACACCGCGGTTGATAAGACAGACGACCGATATCACCGTCTGCCCAAATACGCTATTCCCCATATGAGATAATTTTTGATTTATTTGTTTATATATATATATACATATATATATATATATATATATATATATATATATATATATATATATATAGGGAGGTGGAATGCATTCTTGGCTTGGGTAAGAACACTTTCGTTCCCTTACGTATATATGATGGATGCCGAATCGTTAAACAACCATCGCTGACAAGTTTGATCTATAGTTTTAGTCCTTGTGAGAACAATGGTTTTGAAGTCAGCAAAGGACTTTCAACTTGCTTTCTTTACATCTTGCTTGACACCTTTTCGTATTTTGATAGGTTCTGTAAATACACAGATATCTCTATGCCATCATGAAATGACTGAAGGAAGTGGCGAGGACAGCCTATGTGCTTTAAGATCTTCCACATAAGTTATCTGTTTATACAGTGTTGATGAACTTTGTAAGATCTGCGAAGACCTGAAACAAACTTTGTCATCCATACAATTTCTCTTAGATTTCTCACGTTGTTAAAATCATATCCATCGTTCCCCTCTTAGGCCGGATGCCACATTGTGATTTAGGCAGTCTAGTTATCTGCATGGAAGTTACATGTTTAAATTGCCGCTGTTAATGATTATAGATGAATTAATTTACTTTCCGGTTCTAAAAATAACGTTTTTATTTAATAAGTTTACCTGGTGCAGCCTAAATATTTACCCATAAACACAAAAATCTAACCCTTAATTAAAGTTCTATTAAATTCATATAATTAATTGAAAGACCTTTAATTTTTAAATGCAGAGATATCAAGCATTCAATCAATTTTCCCTCAAATAAATTCAAGCACAAATATTACCGGTTTTCTTTATTGAGGGAAAATAATTTTTATATAAGATAATTCATCAATTCTTCTTTCTTTACTGTGTAAAGTTCATGGAAATTGAATTAACCTTTATATGGGATTTAATTGTACTTTGATCACAAGAGGTAATCTCGTAAAAATTCAAAAGAATACTTATAATGTGTGCATTTGGTATTTGCACATAAACACATTATCTATGCCATATGTTTAATTATACACACTCACCGATACACGCTCATATATGCATACATAGAGAGAACTAGAGAGAGGGAGAGAGAAAAAGAAACTGCTTCTGTTTTAGTCATAGATTATTACTGTTCTGCTTCCAGGCTATGTCTGTAAAATATATCTATTCTAGTCGTATAAAAATGTTAACATGTGGACTTGCGTACGCGCATGCGTACCGAATACACATCTTCAATGATTGACAGTTCATATAATTATGTCAACGGATTCGGCATTTGGCATTTTCAGTAAACAAAGCTTTTCATTCGCTAAATATCAAGAAGAGACATACTATTTGCGTATTTCTTCATTCACACACACACGTGTGTGTGTGTGCGTGCATGCGTGCGTGCGTGCGTGTGTGTGTGTGTGTGTGTGTGTGTGTGTGTGTGTGTGTGTGTGTGTGCGCGCGTTTTAAAGTCAGTTTAAAGTTGACACGGGGCTTAAGAATTACGTCCCCCGTGTACGAAAAACCAAGAGACAGGCTTTCATTTGGTTAAGGGCCAACGAGTTAATGTCTATCATATAGATGAAAGTTATACACATTTTAAAACTTTTCTTTAAACTGTAATTCGACATGTTGTTCTGTTGTGTGGACGGGATAGAGTTTTGGCAGTAAAGTAGATGTTAGGTCACATGAAAGATCAGCACGGGAAGACCAACAGTTGAAAGAAGTTAAAAAATAATCAAAGAATCATTTTTGATCTCGACATCAGAACAAAAGATTTAACAATTTAGAGTAATAAAAGTTAAAAGGTGGTCCAAATAAAATGTTTTCGAAAAATAAAGAATCTATATGTAAGAGTGCATAAACATTTATATTTGATAGGATTGATATCTAAATTTGCATCTGCATACAGACAAACACACCCACATATATACACACATATGTTTATACATTTATTCAAAAAGGTAAAAGTAAGCACACATTTCTCCACCATCTTCATAAAATGTGCATATGATGTGTACCCTTCTGCGTGTACATGTGTTTATATATATCCATGATGTAGCAAATGATTATAAAACTTCATACTGAACAAACACACACACACACGCACACACACACACCCACAAACAGACACACACACATATATATATATATTACATGAATCATTCATACAAAAAGCAGATTGTGAAGTTAATGATATAAATGGCAAGAATCACTCTCGCAAATATTTTTTAATAAAATACATATACCTCGAACCTACAATTGAATGTTATGATCCCTGTTTATAAATTCCAGTTGTATAAGTTTTTTTTTACTACAAGCTTTCGTTTGTGCATACAAACATCCTCAGGTATGGAAATAGATATATTATTTTTTTACATCCAGGTAATAACAGAACAACGAAAGATAAGATGTAATCCGAAATATTTTTTTTTTAGAAATGTGTTATTGTTAACTGTAAGAAATTTTGGAGCGTGCGGTTACAACGCTAAGGTTGAATTTTAAAAAAAATTAAGATTGTGCGTTTTTGTACTAATATAGTAATATGAGAATTCTTTTGTAGAGGTAGGGTTTTTTTTCAATCAATGTGGCATGAACTAAATTGTTCAATAAAGAGAAGGAATGCCACTGTTATTATCGGAAAGTTGCATTTCAGATCAGTTATTTTAATAACAAGTATGTGGTGCAATTCGATTTACATTACATGAATCATTCATACAAAAAGCAGATAGTGAAGTTAATGATATAAATGGCAAGAATCACTCTCGCAAACAATTTTTAATAAAATTTTAATAAATTTTAATAAAATGTTTGTATGCACAAACGAAAGCTTGTAGTAAAAAAGACTTTATACAACTGGAATTTATAAACAGGGATCATAACATACATTGTAGGTTCGAGGATAATGTATTTTATTAAAAATTGTTTGCGAGAGTGATTCTCGCCATTTATATCATTAACTTCACTATCTGCTTTTTGTATGAATGATTCATGTAATGTAAACTGAATTGCACCACATACTTGATATACACACACACACACACACACACACACACACACACACACACACACATATATATATATATATATATATATATATGTGTGTGTGTGCCGGGTGTAACACCAAAATTGCCCATCCCACAAAATTTTTAATTTCTAAAAAAAAAACACACTAAACTAATTGAGTTTCTTTTTTCCAGGTTTTCACATAAAACGTTTAGTCATCGTGACACCATTTGTCGTAAGAATCACTGAAAACTCTTTGTTATTCAGCTAGAAAGAGAAAAGGTTAAAATCGTTTTGTGTCAGACCCACTCTCTTTCCAAATGAGCAATGGTGAGAGGAAAAAGACCATTCAAGCTTTCAGTAATGATACCAACATTCATTCTCTGACTTCCGTCTTCCATCAAGATAACGGTGAATAAATTTAAAAAAGGGAACAGTAGAGAATAAATGAATCAGGTCACAACAGGAAGATGGATCGTCATGTCAAATTAGAGCTAAAGACATCAATTAGAAAAAGAGACATCTTAACCCATGAGACTTGAAAATGAAATCTCGAGTAAAACTTGTGAAGCACCATGAAAGAAAGTTAAAAGGTTAGAAAGGGCGAAGATCATCTTGAATAAGTTCGAAAATGATCCTGGAATATATATATATATATATATATATATATATATATATATATATATATATATATATATATATATATATATATTTGAACTTAATTTCAAACCTTCATGATCTTCCGATCCTTAGCTATGATTAATTAATGACGAACATGTCATTTCCGTTTATTATCAATTTCATCATGATACTTCTATTAAGCTGGGACGTAATTATATATTCTTATTGCTCAAAGAGGAGTCCAATAGTGTAAAAAAAAACCTCGGAAAATTCCAGTAAGATATCTTTAAACATTTCTAAGTTAGAACGATTCAAAGCTTAATCTAACAAATCGAAAATTTTGTTTTTGCAAGATTTTGCTGTCTAAATCCGATATAAGCATAAAGACAAGTTTTGTTATATTCAATTGACAAAGCTTGTTTAATTTAACTGAATCTTTTCCAATTTTCGAATACGATTCTACATCGGAATAAAAACTGTGGATAAACTGTCGGAAGTTCAAGTTCTGCTCTGTTCTTTCACTTATCTTAGTCCTTATCACGAAATGGGTGTTGCCTGTGTGATATATAAAATAGAAAGTTCTTCATACAACCTATTCCCTAGATCAGTCATTCAAAAATTGCCACTTTTTTCACTCTTGTCTCGTCCTTAGCTCCAACAATTTGGAAGCAGAAAATACTTTAAAGAAATCATTAAACCAAAACATAAAGTTTTCCATTTTGAAGCAATTATATCTTTACGCCTAAAAATACCTTTGTAAAATATTTCACTACTGAAAGATAATGCCATTAATATATACGAATAAAATATTGGCAAAAAATAGATTGATTAGAATAAAACTGGTCTGTTTTCCAGAGGAATATGTTGTGTTTACCTTACGTGTTTTCAAATTATTTCTTAGATATTCTTTTTTATTATTTCTTGACAATCACATTATTTGCAGTTATTAATACCAAAAGCTTTTACATTTTGTCAAACTTATCATCACATTCATTTTTTGCGTTCTCATAATTGTGTCTACGTTTCCATTTTCCCTTATTTTGGTTGCTTGTTTTCGCTCTAGTCTACTTTTATAAAATCTTGTTGATAGATTTCTACGCCTACTCACTTAGTATCATTTGTAATTCACTAGCAGAAGTTTTGATCATCTTCTCAAATCTTTTCATTTAGTCCTCAATATTCTCGCTTACTTCAACATCCCGGATCATTTCAAATATTCTTTCGATGTTTTATCTTTTGGAAAGTGACTTTAGTACCATTTCCAATGATCGAAACAAAATTATCATCATAGTCTATAATTTCATGACACTGGATTAAGAGTGTATTTATAATATTTTTCAATTTCACCTTGTAAAATGTCAACCTGTGAAATATCATGGACTGCGCATATTACAATTCATTTTCATCTAAAAAAATAGACACATGAATTTTTTATGTTTTAGCATAAGGTTTTATTATTATATTATGATATATTTATTTTAGAATTTACAAAATGGGTTAGGCTTTGTAGAGAATAACTTAGTTTATCGCATCTGAAAATCCCTTTCTGGATCTAAGAGCAATTATTGTTCTCACGAGAACTAAAACCATGGATCGAACTCCAGCAATGGTCATAATGTTCAACGAGTCGAAAGACATACGAGATATGTACGCACGCAATCATAGTGAATGGACATATTTTTCATTGCTCCAAGAAACCGACGGGCTTTTAAAGAAGAGAAGTGATTTTGTTTCATTTATTCTTATTTTATCTGTTTTCTTAATATATATATATATATATATATATATATATATATATATATATATATATATATATATATATATATATATATATATATATATATATATATTAGGTTGACGTGATATACATTGATTGATTTCTTTTAAAAGAAGAATGTCATTTACAAGTTTATCTTATGACGAATAATTTTGCTTTAGTGTAACATTTTTAATGGAAGGGGGCGTGTTTTCGAATTTGTAGGAGAGATGTTTCGAATTTTAACGTTTATTCAGTATTGTTTGTTTTGACTATATGTTCTGTATAGTCGATCATTTTCTATTATATATCATTCAAACAGTTTAATAATAACAATAAAAAAGGAATACACGTATATTGGACAATTATTTTCTATTATTATTATTTATTGATATTTATTGATTGCTTTCTAATATTTATCTTTTGAACAGATGTCATAATAGTAATAATAAGTGGTGCATCTGTCGATGAAGTGTTTACTCCGATGTCCAATGCAAAAAATATATTTCTGTGTGTATGTGCATGTATATGTATGTTTGCTGTCAGTCTTAGTAAATGGAAACATTTAAGAGTCGGAAGTGATCTCAACAATAATAATAATAATAACACCAAATTACACTTGTTTATCCACAACACACAAAATACACACATAGATTGTAAATAAAAAAATGTATTTCTTGAAGCAACATTATCCCAGAAGAGCTAAAGGAATAAAATGCTCTAATAGTTGCAAAGATCAGCTGCTAATGAAGAAGATGTCGCTGTAAAATCTCTGTTCAAAAATAAGAGTCTAAGCAATGCTTGGATAGAGTATAAAAAGGTTTTTGATTGTATTCTGCATGAATGGTTAATAAATTCACTAGAATTAAGAAAGCAGCTTTCAATCTTATTTCTTTTTTAAAAGTTAGAATTGACAAAAATGAAATGGTACCGTAATATTCAACCACCTTAATAATATTGTTAGATGTGATAATTCACACATCAACAGTTGAATATTTCAAGGAAAGTCTCTTTTTTCTCTTTCTATTATGTATTGCATTAATACCTTTCCCAAACAAACTGAATCATATGGATGCTTTAAAACTGTTATGTCAAAAGTTCGGTGATGATATCACCATGAAATATGAACTAGACAAATGTGTTTGGACAAAGTTTAAAAGAGGGAAATTGGTAATATGGACATGTACTAAAAATGACGTTTAAGTAATCAAATCTGTTGGATTGATAAATAAAAATCGATCACCTCTTTAGAAATTACATATAATGATGTATATAATGAGGATATGTAGGATAGATAAATAAACTTGAAGTAATTGAAGTTGTAGTGGTCGCATCCTTTCGGGAGTCTCTTTCACAAACGTCCCTTGGGAAGAAGCTGTCTCAATGAAGCTTCCTTCTTACAAAGAGAATACAAAGAGAATGAGGATGATCCACCTCTGTGTACATGGCATAGCAAGTCTTAGCTGTAAATTTCTGAACTTGTGGAACTTGGGAATGTATCTTGCCAGGACATTTTTCATGGAAATAGCGATAGAGTAGCGAGTGGCCTTACGACGTTGTATCTGTGGGAAATGAAGTGTAGAATGAGAAATAACCCACATGGCTGCGTAACGCTTTGAAACTCTTGTAAACGTAGAGTGGGGTCAGGTACTTTCTGGAGTGGTACAAAGAATCCACTACTTTTCCAACATCTTTAGCGATAGATCGTATATATGAGTTCCACTTGAGGTCTGAAGTGAACTTGAGACCCAACAGATGCACAAAGCAAGGGACCTCTTTGAGAGTGACTGATCATTCTGGTTCAGTTCGGTGATGTCGAAAGTTACAAGCTAGTTCTCCCATTGAGCTGTTAGAGCTAGATCAGATGCAAGATCATCTGACTGGCTCTGGCTATCAAGAGTTTTATAGGTGCACCTATAAATTGTGGTATCATCTGCATATAACTTTTCTTTGTATGGTTCGAAGAAAAACCATCATCATTTTTAGACAGTAAAGGTGTTAGGTTACTTTAGAATTTCCTCATAAACGCAAACCACACTATACATGCTAACAAACCAGATAATGTAATAAATATTTTCAAAGAACATGTGTTCTATCTTATCGATATTGATATACTTACTATATAGGAATATCTGGAAATAGAAATTAAAATAACGTGGAATTCAAGCACAACAATTATTCTAGTAGTTGTAAGAACATTAGAAAAATAATATGAATAATGAAACACATAAATAAAATTTCAAAAAATCCATCTTTATTTGAAATATGGAAGATTGGTTTAATGTGTGCAACACATTTCGTGTTTACATTTAAGTCTAATACACTGAAAATGTTTTATAGTTTCTTCATTATTTAATGTTAGAATCATTACATAACATACGACATTAAAAATGCAAGTTGATCGAAATGTATTTTTTAAAGTGATGTTTGATCTAAAACCAAACAACTGACAAGCGCCGATAATTAAACCCCCCAAATTAATACGTTTTTCGAAAGTTCATTGCATTTAAATATATTTATATACGACACCAAACCTATATGTTCAAGAGTCTGAAGTTTTTCTTACCTAATTCCTTGATTTGTAAATGTTAGTGCCGTGTATCTGCATCATACATCTGAAGATAGTATTCGAGGTCCAGAGGCAAATTCACATTCTCAAAGTTAGCTGGCCATCACCATCTGAAAGATTGATTTTCAAATGATTTCTTTGCCCCTTGCAGTCATTACATTAGGCATTTTTTAAAATTCCGCAATCTATCTATCTATCTATCTATCTATCTATCTATCTATCTATCTATCTATCTATCTATCTACCTGTCAAACGTATACAGACAGAAATTGCTAGAGGTTTATCACATATTTCAGTAGCCAAATAATCCTTCATAAAAGGTGATTCGCTTTTCTCGCCCACATCTGTTTATGTTTTTATAAAACATTTACCATTTAAACATACATGCATTCACACCATACTAATACGATGTACGTAAGCACACACAGATGCATATACAATGGCGTGCAAAGATTCGGGGTCAACTACATAATTATTATACATCTTTATTTTATTAAGAAGATTACTTAGCAGTATGCTTTTATCAGTAGTGTATGTGGGCCATGAGGATTGGAAAATAACTTGTTACGTTTTCCAATGTACCGTTCAACAGAGGATACAGCTCTTTAAGCAAATTGAAACTGAAAAAACTCTAATGAAAGATCTGACATGATAAAGATGATAATACGCAATGTTCTAAGTAGGAATTGTTACATCTTATTAAGCTGAGTATAATGCAATCTTTGTAGTTGCTTGCTTTTTTACACCAAACCGATTGATAACATTTCTGCTGAAGCAAAAAATAATGGTTGTGATTTTAAAGAGGAAGATGAGTCAATGATATATATATATATATATATATATATATATATATATATATATATATATATATATATATAGATATAGATATAGATATAGATATAGATATATAGATATATGGCTGGGAATTTCCAGAAAGAGTGTTTAAATCATGCAAAATACGTTTGCTACTGCTGGAAATGTTTTAAGTGCAAAGAAAATCAGAAGGCGTCAAAAGTTAAACAAGAGAGATGAAAGAATGATTGTGAGAATTTCAGTAGTCAATCCAGAATCAACAACCAGACAAATATGGAGTGAATGCCATCTTAACAGTGAGATTTCAGTAGATACAATACGCAGAATTTTACGAAACAATTTAAAACCAAACACACATCATTAACAAAAAATCATTGGAATAGAATACTGGAAGCTGGAAATTTGCAAAAAGTAACTTTTAATGAGAAATGCAAAATAGATTTACATTCTAATGTAAGAGAATATGTAAGAAGGCCAGTGGAAGAAAGAAACAATGCAAGATACTCCATAAAGACGGTAACTTTTGTATTGGACACGTAATGGTGTAGAGTTGTATCAAAAGCGATGGTACAAAAATTGTTTAAATTTGATGGAAACCTAAACAGTGAAAAATATATTAGTTTACTACCGTTCAGTCTTCTGCCAGATTAAGAAGATTAATTTTTCAGTTTGACAGTGTTCTTTAAATCACATCACATGCAACAGCTGAACATCTTCATCCACAAGAAACCTGATTCTGAATTTCAGTTTAACTCATAAAGGACAACGATATTAATTTAAAATATTTTTGTAGGTTTTGTAACTTGTTACAACGAAGCTTAAATACTTGACTGTGTAAATAAATAATAAATAAATTTTCTGAAGCCAACAAAAACTAGATATATAAAGTTTTTCTTATCAATTGTAATGAATTTATAGAATTTATAGTTACAAAGATACAAGTATTTTAATTTCACACGGACTTTAAGGACACTGTATATAAGTCTTGCGAGAGGCTTAGATGCGTATTTCAATTGAGATTAGTTGAAAATGTTTGAGTACGTACGCACGCACAAACACACACACACACACACACACACACACACACACATATATATATATATATATATATATATATATATGAAGATAATCCATGTGATATCTTATTATAACTTCAGCATTCTAATTTACAGATTGTAAAATCAGAAAGAAATATTGGTAATGTTTATATACTGGTTTAAAAAAATATTGGGTATTTGATCTAGTTGTAAAGTTGCATTTAGATAGATATAGGTAGATAAATACGTGCTTGAATACTTAACTAGAATACCAGTATTCCAATATTGGCAATGAACTGATATAGTTAAACCATTGTGGTGGAAACTACATAAAATGTGCTCCAAAGAAAACCACCCAATTTTGAAGAGGTTTGAGATTACTGCCAATAAGAATGAGAAAAATTCTCAGTGAAAAAATCTAGACCTTGTTCCATTCAATGCCACATCAACTTTTTTCAGTATCACTATGTTTAAGATATTCTATCATCCACTAGACAATAACAAAATACAGTAATTTGTTTTCTGGGCGTCAAATGTCATAAAATGTACCGAGAAAAGCGTACTGCTAATCACTCTCGATTTCGGGATAGCATAAACCGATACAATTAATTTACCAAAGTTGTACAAAATTTTTGCATGCCAGCGCGCACGCGCGTGCACACACACACACACACACACACACACACACATATATATATATATATATATACATATATATATATATATATATGTATTGCTCATTCGTGCGAACAAATTAACGGAAGAAGAGAAATTGTGGACGTGGACACCGACGATGCACATGTGTGGGCAAACCTCTTCTGACTTTTAATCTGACCTTGGCACGAAATCAAATGCGGCTAAGATGACAATCTTATTTTCTGCTGGTTCATTATTTTTCCATTCATTGTCTACCACAAACACACACACATCTACCTCTCTATGTCTCACTTTACACACACATATACATACATACATATATATATATATATATATATATATATATATATATATATATATATATATATATATATATATATATATATATGTTGTTACCTTTTATTATAATGGATTAAAGTAATAATATGTATATACCAGTATATAAGTTTGTCTGTACATCCTCATATGTTTACATGAATTAGATATGTGTCAATTTATCATTTTTTTTATCGAAGACCTCACCGATTACCAATCAGTGAAGACTTCAGTAAAAAATATATATATATTTTGTTTATTCGTATGATTTCTTTTAATCATTTTAACTTTCTCACTTTCTCTCATCCTCTCTTATTCCTGTTTTTCTGTTTGCCTGTCCTACTAAATCCACGCTTTGTCTTTGTTTACAAGGCTAAAAACACTAGTATATCCGTATATGCGGTGATTGTTTATACTAGGTAATTTTCTGAATATCACTCGTCCTCCAACTGGTTTGCTAATATTTATCTATTCATCTACCCACACACTCAACGCATACCACGTGCACGCACATGTACATACATACACACCCGCAGAAGTATATACATGAATAGAGAGAAAATCTGTTTACACGAATATATATATGTACTTGCTGTTAAGTTATTTGCATTCACCTGTCAATTTTCGTTTTTTTTTTATCCAGGACAGCGTCAAAATTTGGAATACTTCGACGTAATCGCCATCGGCATCCAACACCTTATGTCAATGTGTCTCCAGCAGTTCAATGCCCTTGTGGTAGAACTCCGGGGGTTTTGACGCCAAGAAGTCCGTGAGGGCTTTGCGCAAGTCTGCTTCATTGGTGAAGGATTTTCCACGAAGATGATTATCCAGGGATTTGAAGAGGTGGTAATCGGATGGCGCAAGGTCAGGTGAATGAGGTGGATGGCACAAAGTCTCCCACCCAAGATGCTGTATGTTATCCCTGACCACTCGCGCGACATGCGGCCTGGCGTTATCATGGTGGAAAAGCACACCTTTGCGATTCACCAGTGCTGGCTCCTTCTGGCGCAATGCCTGTTGCACACGTTTCAATTGCTGCGAGTATAGGTCTCCAGTGACCGTTTGGCCCGTTGGTAGCAGTTCATAATGAACCACTTGACGACTTGTCCACCAGACACAAAGCATAATCTTGCGTGGGTGCATAGGTGGTCTTGCGGTGTGAGGGACAACATCCTCAGGAGACAACCAATGTCTGAAACGCTTAGGAGTTTCGTACAGAACCCACTTTTCATCACTGGTAAGCACTCGATTGAATAAGGATGCGGTACGGTGGCGAGAAAGCAAGCGATACGCAGGCTGCCACTCGTTGTCCCTTGTGGACCTCCAACAGCGTTTGCGGAACCCACTTGCTCAGTGACTAGGCAGTGCAGGTGAAGTCTAACTGTTTCATCGGAAACATTGAACTGTCTTGCAAGTTCACCACACGTTAGACTACTGTCCTCTTCAATGGCCGCCTTCAGGACTCCGTCATTCAAGACCTGTGATCGTCCACTGCGAGGCTCATCATGGAGAGACAAATCTTCCGACTTTAATTTTCGAAACCAACGCCTTGCAGTACGTTCATCCACAGCACTATCTCCAAACGCTTGACATATGCGGCGACTTGATGCAGCTGCTGATAAGCCCACTTTGAAGTCGTAAAGCAAACAGCCCCGAACGAGATCTCTAGACACTTCTATCCTTCTCACAGCTGTCCGGGTTATAACTGATGGCCGGGCACGGTGCGCGTGTTTTTTATAACGTCTTATGTTCCTAGTTCCGGCTGTCCGAATTTGAAAACAATTGCTTCACGCATTTCGTATATATTTCAACTTCATTCAGTGACTAATCAAAAAACGGACAGAACTTTTTTGGTTACCTTGTATAAATGAAATGATATAAAGAATATTTAAAATGGACAAGAAAGCATGATATGTCTAGTTTTTCGTTGGCTTTAGAGAATTTATTTAATATTTGTTTTACCTATTTTTTTAAAAATCTTGAAACTTCAATAAAGGGGATTGGTTCAGTTATGGGGAAATATTTGAGTATTAGATATGTTTTGTGCCGAAAATAACTGTTTATTCGAGTTTACATAATGAAGTGTTTAAGTTTTGTTTTACAAAGTTACAAAACCAACACAAATGTTTTAAATTAATATCGTTGTCCTTTTTAAGTTAAACTGAAATTCAAATTCATATAGTAATCTCTTCTCATAACTTTTAGTAACTATTACTGATTATTTTCCTCACTGTCTTTGCCATTTTGAGCCACTATCGTCATTCCTATCTTTTAATACTCGATTATACGTCTGTATGTCACTACATCAAGTTTTCATCTAATTTCCATTAATTTCCAGAACAGCTAATAAAATGTATCTACATATAATCTTAAATTGTGCCTAAGCTTAACAAGTTTTGATGACGTCGCCCTGTCAATATCAACCTGTAATAACAATACTGATTGTCTTTCTTCATCGAAACATGAAAAAGAAGTCAAATGAAAACAAATGTTTGTTTTTTTTATAAAAAAAACAGTAAGTTCCATTAGAAAATAATAATTAACAACAAAACAACGTACATTTTCCGTTCAATCAAGAAAAATCTATCACGAGCTTCTATTGATCTTTAACAATAAAAAATAACTTGTATTGTCATTAGAAACACAGGTCATTGATATTAACAGATTTCATTAGGGCAAACTATGCGACATGTGAGTTCAAATCATGACGCTGCTTATTCTCGGTCTGTTTAATCTTCGATTGCAAAATGACAGTCTGTGTCTTCTAAAATGTACCTGGAATTAAGGGGAAATGAATACATACATAAAGATATAAGATAATTATAATTATTAACAATCTTATCAAAATGTAAAGCATGTATAGACCAATAATCCTCAAGAAACTTGTAGAATTAAAACAATGCAAATCGTTATTGAGCTTGGCAAGAATATTGGGAATAGGCATTGAATGTAACGTTGTCCATCTTCTAATGTGAAAATAAATAGTTTATGGAGTCGATGAGGATAACAGATGTCAAATTATTATAAAAACGTATTACTGATAATAAAAGATAATACATTATAAGGTACAAATAAATTATATTTCAATAAAACCATTAATAAACATACAAATATAACACAATTAATACTATTAGCTTAAATTTGGAGAATGCTAGTGTGCCAACTTGTATTCATAAACGATGGAACACTAAAAAGTTCAACAAGAGCTCCTGAATAGATGATAATAAATAAATATTTTATAATAATTGAAGGTTGGCTAATAATAATTTAGAAACTGTTAGTATTAGGAAGAGATTTTCAATTATTTTTCCTTAGTAGATGAATATTAAAAATATGTCAAGAATATACGTTATTATTATTATTTTTATTTCCTTTGATATCTGGCGTTTACACATTTCTTTCCGGGTCCCGTACAGCGACCTAAGGTTAGAAATGGCATCATGACACTTTCCACTGCAAAAAAAAAAAAATAATAATTACATAGATAAAGCCCTTCGTAAAGTGTGGGCTGTACTTGTCAGAACAATTTTTTGTATCTCTTTGAGGCATGGATTTCCAGGGATCCCTTGAATCAGCCTACTGGAATCTTTTCCAACCAGTCCAAGGGCTCCAACTACAACTATTATTATTATTATTATTATTATTATTACGCTGGTGTCGCACACTGAGTAGACATGGGAAATTATATTCTTGACGGATGGTATCAACAAGGCTCTTCATAACTCGAGAACATTTCGGATAATCCTTGCAAAGAGTGGTAGTTTTTCTGGAATCTACAATCTTGATATCAATTCCTGTTTTCTCAGAGCGCTCTTTCAATTTTATCGGCTGTGTTCCAAGCCCTGTCATTAAGACATTCATGTTCTATAGTTATTTCATCTCACTAACCAGAACCTGGCAGCTTTCAATATTTTTAATTCCGTTCCTGTCTACTCTTCTATCATATGGAAAAGCAAAATCAATAACTTGTTAGTTGCTACTCTTCTTATCTATAACAATAAGGTCAACGTTCGTGCTTGAATGACATGATCTGGACCGAGAGTAATACCAAAACTTGTGACTTGTGTGTGTCATTTTCTACCATGCTACTTCTTCTTCTTCTTCTTCTTCTTCTTCTTCTTCTTCTTCTTCTTCTTCTTCTTCTTCTTCTTCTTCTTCTTATTATTATTATTATTATTATTATTATTATTATTATTATAATTATTATTATTATTATTATTATTATTATTATTAATGATTATTGATGATTTATAGTATCGAAACGATAGGATTACTCAAATAATCTTGAATACTGAGTGGTTGAAGTATTGGAAGTGTTAATCACTTAATTTTCAGATCCACAGTGCGTACAGGAATCTAATAATAATAATAATAATAATAATAATAATAATAATAATAATAATGATTATCATTATTATTATTATTATTATTATTATTATTATTGTTGTTGTTTCCATAAAAATGTCTGTATTGTTTGAGCTATGTCATGCTAATGTGCTGGGTAGAGATGAGAAAGTAAATGATACTTGATGTCAATACATGGGGAATCATTTTAAGAGACTCGGTTGATTCCAAAGAAATCTGGGGAAAATTTAAGAAAAAATAGTTGGATATTTCTGAGAGATGCCTTTTTTCTAGGGGGCTTTTGTTAAAAAAATTATATTTTTACCTATGTTTTACTTATGCCGATAGGGTTAATACGACGTTAAACAAAATATTACCTTATGTATGTCGAAATTAAAGCAAGCCTAGCGTCTAGAGAGGCTTCCCTGATAAACAATCTTATAATATCGGTATTATTGCAGTGCCATGTCGTGTATGGAAGGCTGTCACTGCAAGTACATACTTCTTAATCACTCAATCTTCCCCACGTGTTTCCTTAGCAATCCTGGTGAATACGCTTCTCTTCTTGATCTCTTCTTTACCTCTATCCTTGATTCACGTCGTACCCTGCAGCACTGCCCTCTTGGCAATTCTGATCAGGCGAGAGTGTAAACATCTCTTTCCGCTCTCTCACCAGACAAAAACCTGATTGGGACTCTTTCCGTGCCTTCCTTCGTGATGTACATTGAAATTACGTTTTTAATCGTTCTGTCTAAAAATGCACCACTGTGGTCTCCTCCTGGGTGAAAGCCGGCATCGAAGCTTTCGTTCCAGCACGGAAATACCAAGTGAAACCACGTTCATCATCTTGGTTCTCACATGCATACTCGGCCGCTATTCACTTATTCCGGCTATACCAGAGCGACATGTCTGATTGCAACTGACATCTCTTTGACTCTACTCGTAATAATTTCAACTGTATCATCAAAGAAGCGAAAATATTGTTTGCTGATAGAATGAAACAACATATATCCTCTCACAAGTTCGTTTCTAGAGATTATTGGCGGTTCTGCAAGAGTTTGCTGAACAAAAGCAAATCTTCAATCATCCCTCTATTGAATCAGTTTGGTCTGACATCTACAGCAGATAAGGTTGAAAGATTTTCTCGGAAGCTCACTTTACTCTCCACACTCAACTCATCTGGAGTACCCACACCTGTTTTCCCCCCAGGTCGGAGGTTCTAGTAATATGCGCATAACCCCGTCACTAGTTTCAGACATCATTTCTAAAATAGACTCCCACAAGTTTAGCGAGGGTAACGGGATCCCAGATATCGTCCTAAAGAATTGTGCTCCCGTGTTTCTTCAAACTCTAAAACAATTGCCTCGCTGCTTCCTGCCTTCTATCTTGTTAGAAATCCTTCTCTGTAATTCCTGTTTTTAAGAGCTCTGGAGAACTTTCTGACCACTCAAATTATCGTCTTATTTGTCTCTTACCGCTTTTCGGCAAAGTATTCGAGATTCTAATCAATGCTGAACAGGTTAAGCATCTTACCTCTCACGACCTGCTCTCGGACAAACAATATGGCTTCCGTTTCGCCACGTCTTCTGCTGATGTGCGTACAGCCATCACTGAATTTGTATATCAAGCTCTTGCTAATAACGGCGAAGCTAGAGCTGTGGCTCTATATATTTCGAAGGCGTCTGACGCGGCTTGACACACTGTTCTTCTACGTAAACTCCAGAACTAAAGTATCACAGGACGAATGTTTGATTTAATCAAATTTTCCTTTAAAATCGTGAAATGAAGGTCGTTTTAAATTGACTCGCTTCCAGAACCTTTCACACAAACGCGGGTGTCTCCCTAAGGCTCTATCATGGGTTTTACACTGTTTCTGATCTTTATCAATGATCTCCGTGATGTTATCAGTTCCCAAGTATTTATGCAGATGAAAAGGACCTCCAATCAGTGGTTAACTGGCGCTGGAAATGACTTTTAAATTTCAACGCCTCCAAAATAAAACTGCTCTCATTTAACCACCATAGACACACTTTTCTGCCTGCCATCATTATGATTCCTAAAGAATAACATGCTGCGCCTTCTTAGTCTCACGTTTTTAACTGACCTGAAGTGGAATGACTACATCGAACCAATAGCTGTAACTACTGCAAGGATGTGTCACTGTGTTATGCTAGAAAAAGATTTCTCGTCATTGTTCATCTTGCACATTTACAAATCTGCCATTCGTCCATAAAATGAATACTGGTCTGGTGCTCCTGCTACTCATCTTGAGGTTCTTGACAAAATCCAAAGAAAGATCTGTAATGAAATAGATTTTGATTTGGCATCTTGAGTTCAGTCACTTTCTCACCAACGTGGCATGGTTTCCCTTTTTCTTTTCTACAAATATTTTCATGGAAACTGCTCTGATGAGCTTTTCCTCCCTGGTGCCTCCTCTACATAAATTTAAGCGTGGTATCTAGGTCCCACCCGTTTACTGTTGAAATTGCTAAATGTAACCGCCACTTCTACTCGCACTTCCAGCCTGTGTAACTCCCTTCTGTTTACTTGATTAAGGAATAACTACAATCTTGAAAAATTTAAATGCAATGTCAATTGCCATATCCTATCTCCTTGAAATCCGTTAATCATTTGTCCTTTCATCAATCCCCTTTTTCCCTTACTTTCACTCCCTGTAAATCCCTGCGTATTAGTGGAATTTCCGCCTTGCTTAGAGTGAAATGATTTAAAAAGAGAAATTAAAAATCTGCGTTAATTTTAAAGGTCAATGTCTACTTTTCATCTTGCTCTATTTTTCTTCCAGTTTTTATCATAATTCATTATGATAAATGAATAGTCTATAAATATGATAGATTCTTTTAGCAGAATCACAGTTAAAATATTAAGGATTTTTACTAAAATATTGGGTCTGGTATTATTTTAATATACCATTCAGGATGACCAACAGTCAAACGATACGCAATCGGGTATGTGACGTGCTTTCATATCTAATATCATTAGCAGACAACTGGATGAAATTGAATAAAATGTTGGGGCCTTAAAAGAACGTTGGAAATTCTTCTAGCAAGAGGCATAACTTGAAAGTGACATTTATTTTTATTAATACAAGTATTTAAAGTAGTTGCAAAGAGCCTTATTTAAATTAATTTTATATGAATTGAAAATTAGAACAACATTTAAAATCATCCATAAGAATGTACTGCCTAGATCAGCAAGTATATTGAGGAGAGTGTTGGAGTAGTTATTACACTTGCTCTCACTTGATATCCAGCAATTGCTACTGGATATAAATGATTTCAAAAGCAGCAGGAGTACGAGTAATAATAGTAATAATAGTCTACTATTATTATTACTCGTACTCTTGTTGCTACGACCAATAATAATGGAACCAAAATAAACAGTTAAATTGAATAAAATGAATGAACATGCAGGGACATTGGGGCTTTCTTAGGCTGGATAAGTGATTATCTCAAATCGATGGATCAAGAAGTAAGTCGTTATGCATGATGATGTTCACCTTATGGATGACACCAGGACTCTCCTCCCAAAATAATTCTGATGCTGATTGTCCAATTTGTGGAAGTGTGTAGGACCGAGAAATTTACAGCAACTCCTCGGAAGACAAGAGAGCTTCAACAAGGAAATAATAAATATGAAGAGAAACTCTTTCCAAAAATTGAAATGGTAGTTAAAAACTATCATACAATGTCACTAGCATAGTCACCCAGAGGACACCTGAAAAAAGAAATGAATTGCAGATCAGAACAAATTATAAATCAGGGTCAATTATATCAAAATAAAAATAAGTCCCCCCGCCCCCCAAAAATACAATAAATGCCACCTCTGTGGATAAAAGTACACCTGCGTAAACCACATTATAAGTAAATGCAGAAATCAATCTGAAAATGAAAACAATAATAGGTAGGACAGATACACTGAAAAGTTTGTAAATAACTTGATTTCACTGTGTAAATAAATGATATCATCATATTCTAGAGGTTGACATGAGAAATAAAAAAAATTAAGACACTCTGACTAGATATATTAGTCCTAAAGACGGAAAAGAGGACCAACAAGATCACAGACATGGCAACAGTAATGGTTCACATGGCGAAATGCAACGAGAAAAATCCAAGTGCTTTACCCAGAAACTGATAGAAATATGAAACATTAAGATAAGGTCAGGTTATATATATATATATATATATATATATATATATATATATATATATATATATATATATATATATATATATATATATATATATATATATGTAAGGAGACGCGGAGGAGTAGTGGGTAGAAAGAGGGCCGAGTTCGAATTCCAGTCGAATCCATTACATTCACTTACTTAAATGAAAGATATTAACCCTCTTCTTCTCCCTCCAGCTATGGGTAAATAGCAGAACAGACTGGGTTCTATAGCCTTGGATGACAACTGGTCTAGGACAAGGACAACTCCGAATTCAAAACCTGGGAACCTTGAGACATTTAGTGCACCAGGTCTGTATTCGGTCCTTCCAAAAGTTTGGTTGGTTCTGCACAAAGCCTTCATCTCTATAATCAAATCATATGTGCTGGTGACTGGCTGTCGGTTCCTAGCAATTGAACTGCTTGACCCTCATACGTCGAATATGACGGGAGCGCCCACCATATATATATAAGTATCTGTAAGTCAACAGACTAACCCTGCCGAGACTAGCCGAAATCTTTTTCGGCTATACAGTCGAAGTCCCTGCCTTCAGCCAGAGAGGAACACGGACGAGGCTCTGGAGGTAGACTGACCCTGAACCCGTTTATACGGGTTCGAAAGGGAATATTTTTGTCCGAGCCTACGGGCTCGGAAAACCCACGTAAAACTCGACCTTGTGCCACATCTACCCTTCTGGTGGTGGTGTGGGGGCTAGTAGATATTGACTAGCCGAAATCTTTTTCGGCATGCATGTCGAACTCTCTGGTTCTGAGCAGAGAGGAACCCGAACGAGCCTCGTTCTGGTAGGTTTACCAACCCGATCCCGTTTATGCGGGTTCTACGGGGATTTTTTGGCCGAGCCTAAGGGCTCGGATGTCCCACGTTAAACTCGGCCTTGTGCCACATCTACCCTCCTGGTGGGCTAGTAAATACCGACTAACAGAAATCCTTTCAACTATACGGTCAAACTCTCTGCCTTCGGCCAGAGAGGAACCCGGACGAGGCTATGCCGAAGGGCAGAGTCTCGTTCAGGGAGGTAGACCGACACGATACCGTTTATGCGGAGTCTACCGGGATTTTTTGGCCGAGTCTATGGGCTCGGATAACCCACGTTAAACTCGGCCTTGTTCCATATCTACCCTCTTTGGGGTGGGGCGGCTGGTAAATACCGACTAGCTGAAATCTTTTTCAACTGTGCTGGTCGAATCCCAGGAAGAGAGGAACCCGGAAGGTCAGAGTCTCGTTCGGAGAGGTAGACAGACCCAATCCCGTTTATGCGGGGTCTACGCGGATATTTTAGCCGAGCCTACGGGCTCGGGAGCTCCACATTAATTTCGGCCTTGTGCGATGCAGTTGCTAGATACACTAGCTGAAATTTTTTTTTTTGTTGCCGAAGGGTAGAGGCTCGTCTCTGGAAACAGCTACCCGACCCCGTTTTATACGGTGTCTACGGGAATTTTTGACTGAGCCTACTGGCTCGGATGCCCCACATTATACTGGGCCTGATCGCGTGGGGAAGTTAGTAAATACACAAGCTGAAATCTTTTACAGCTGTGCTGGTCAATCTGTTTGCCTCTGAGAAGATACCCAGACGAGGCTATGTCGAAGGGCAGAATCTCGTCTCGGGAAACAGCTATTCGACACCGTTTTATAAGGGAATTTTTTGGCTGAGTCTACGAGCTCGGATACCCCACATTAAATTCGGCCCTGTGCCACATCTGATCGCGTGTGTGTGTGGGGGGGGTAGTAAATACATTAGCTGGGATCTGTTCAGACTTACGCGAGAACTACCAACCTTCCAACTCACTACTGGATTGACATGCGACGACTTTGTGCAAACTGTTACTATTATTCTTATTGTACTGTTTTTTTTACAATAAACCATTATTTGTTTTTCAAGTATATATATATATATATATATATATATATATATATATATATATATATATATATATATATATATATTAGCACGGAATATAACATACATATATCACCCCTGCGCGCTAATACAAGTCTGTACTATCGCATGTATATGATTGTGCAGCTGTTAAATACAATCCTCCGATACATTATTTTATGTCTCTTACGACATTTGAGACAGTACAATAAGAGTTATAGTGAACTAAATTAACGTTTTAGGCGTCATCCTCTCATGTCTCTTAGATGTTTAATAGTGATCATATCCTTTGATCGTACCAGCCAGCAAAATTTTTAACTGTTGTGGATTCCGGGATGAAATCCGGTATCAAATAATAACAAACGCCAAGAATGAATATAGGAAAATAAATGTATTAACGTAATAATACAAACTGGTAATACCGGTTAGTAGTTCCAGGAATGCGGGTTAGTAGGAAAATATATATACATATACATAGTCTTTGGTATCGACGTATCGCTGTATGACTTCTTACTGAGTCTACGTGCTTGTTACTGTGACTCTTGCACCGTCTGGCTGTCCAAACGTTCTACCGACCGACTCGACTCTTCTACAACCACTACTACTCGTCCGGGTATTCACTGGCAGTAGTATATGTATAACCTGGGTGAGTCCATTTGTATAAAAAGGGGAGACCCCTCAACACTAACATCACACAGAAAATATTGAGTAGCATGAGCCTAAATGTGAAGATATAGCAGAAGAAAGGGTTTAACAATGATTTAGACAATATTCAATGTTCCCTTCAAAAACAACAATGTCAAGTGATTGTTGGAAGTTACAATACCATAATGTCAGCATTGGGTTTGTGTATCGTAGCCGAAAAAACTTTGAAAGATGTCGTTGAACAGGGCTACGTTGCAAATGCTAACGCTCATCACTTGTAAGAAGGTATCGGTGAGTTCTGTAGAATACCATTTAGTTATGCAGGAAACTTTCGCGACAATATTCCTAACGTGTGGGATGGTGTTGTGACGTAATATATAAAGGCATAAGTGATTATAATAATACTACTGCAAGTAAACTATTCCCAACATTCCTTGTTGACATTCGTGGAGCAGCAGCAGCTTTGTTCTGTACTGTTCACACTCTGCAGTTTGCCATGGTTACCGTTACAATGCAGTAATCTTCTATATTACTTGAATATCCAGAAGCTGGTCTATGACTTCAGGAATGTTCACTTTTACGTCCTCATGCGCATAAATTATTCGAAATGACAGTAAAGTTCTAATTGAATAGCGATTCTGGTAGAATGATTTGGCCTGGTTGCATTGAACTCTTTTAACACGTTAAATGTTATTGTAGCATGCAAAACCGTCAAAATCTCAGATATAGAGATTGCAATAAAGATGGCCGAAGATTTTTGAAAGTTTCATAATATTATCCACTAACATGCACATGCTGTATCTAGGTCAACTTAGTCCCTCAATGTCGCAAATTTATTTTCCGTTTCTAGTGCTTTTCTGCATGTGTGTGCGTTGAGGATTTCAGTTTTAAACATGATGAATCATTATGAAAAATTATACAAATCCCTTAATTATTAATAAATAATATAACCAATGCTGGATCCAGCTTTTAATGTTCTGAATTACGCAGCGCGGTGAAGGAAATGATTTCTCTAGGTGCTAGTCCTGCGTGTTCTGTATGTTTGAAACGTGTCACCACCAGGAAGGATGAGCTGTGCTATATTATATCTGGTAACTTGGTTTCGTCCACGCCACCATAGTCCGTTGGTCCAATGGTATGATGCTTTTCTGTATGTGTGTTGTTGAGTTTTTGTCTCAGTTTGTCGTTTTCATTGTCACTCATTTGTTTGATAGTTTGGTGTAGTTGAGTCATTTCCGGCTTTGATACAACGTACTTGTGGATTTGCATTCAGCATATTTGTATATTGCTTTAAGCATTACTTTAAGAAATATATTTTACTGGATACACGTGTTTGAATAAACGCACTGTTTTATTAATACTCTGAATTACATTCACTAGACTGTCCATTCGAGAATCTTGAAAAAAATATGCCCGCCAGTAGGGTTCGAAACTGAATGACCCTTTGTAAGGGAAACTTGCATTAGATTCGGTGTACTTTAGACCGTTCAGTTACAGTGAGCTTCTCACCTTTATTAGATCCAATTACCCTTTTTAGGAATGCACATCTTCTTCAAATCTTATCAAATGGCCATATATACTGACAACTTTTCTTTAGCAAAGCATTTCGTCCCCTGAGACACCCTCACATTACGGATTATCAAAAATACACAAACTGGACATTCCGACGAGACCCATTATTTCAGGAATAGGCAATTCTCCGCATGTACTAGCTGGCACACTAAGCAAAATTTTATCCTCACTTCTTGGTAGAATTAACTCCTCGCATATAAAAGATTCCGGATATATTTTAAATAAATTAAAACCATAGACATCAAAAACAAATATATGACTAGTTTAGATATAAAGTTTTATACACAAACGTTGCTGTAAAGAAATATCTAAATTTACTAAAAAAAACACTTTACTAAAACAGAAATAAAATTACCTTTTCCTATACATAAAATTTTACAAATGTGCCATTTAATCACTAATCAATATTTTTCACCTTCGATAAGTTTTAATAGATAAAAATGTGGTTTACCGATGGAGGTCTATTTGGGGAATTTTTGTAAAGTGAACGTTTTTAAAATATTTTACCAGAAAAATTCTTATTTCATATACGTAGGCGATTTTCTATTAATATATCCCCAAATTATAATTTTACCCGATCTTTTCAACAAAATGAATAACGTCGAACAAAAAATTAATTTTACCTTTGAATCTGAGTTTAACAACACTATACCCTCCCTAGATACCATGCTGCATATATATATATATAAAAGAAAGTGACAGGTGAAATTTCAACGTGTGTTTCTTGCGTTTCGTGCGTGAACTCCCAGTGAGTTTTAAATGATTTTACGTTAAAAATGAAAATGGATGACAATTTTCATCTTTTGAGGCTCTTATATTTCTGGAAAGGACAAAAATACAGTACACACAGCAAAAAAATATGCCGTTTATAGAGATAATGCGTTAGATGGGAGTACTCTTTGCTAGGCACAAAGTGGAAATTTTGAACTGGAAGTACGTATGAGAAAGTTCCAGCAAGTTTACATTCGTTGATTATTACTAAATATAAATGCAGATTAAACTAATTTAGGCCACTGGGCATCCATGTATCTCCTAAGTGATTTGTATTGCATTTGAAAGTACTTGGACATATGAATTGCTATAACGTTTGGGTTCCTCATGATATAACGAAAAATAAATGAACTGCATTTCTATCTGTGATTCTCTGCTTAGATGTAAAAAAAGACCATATTTTGAAAAGAGAGAAAAAATAGATTGCTTACAATAATTTAGAGTGGAAAAGGTGATGAGCGAAATCGGTAACCACTCCAAAATCCGGTCTGTATCCGAAGAAGCCTTTGGAGACTTTAATGACACTTCATTACTCAGACTGATGTCGTATTCTGGGAGAGTGGACTCATAAAGTTGATTCAAAGATGGCAAAATGAGTGGGACAAAAAGGGAAATATATCGTTGATGTGTACAAATATCTAAATATTATCTTTCTTATTGACTCTACGAACTTTTGTTCCGACTCAATAGATAGATAACTAGATAGAGTTTCCGCCCGAATTTCTAGATCTGACCAAATGTGTGAACATCAGAATTACTTTTGGAAAGACGTCTTGATCGTGACAACACCTTTTCTACACCCTTCTTACAAGTCTGCTTCTAAGACTAAATATCTTTTATATCTATCTATCTATCTATCTATCTATCTATCTATCTATCTATCTATGTATCTTTTGTGTTTACCTCGAATAGAGGTAAATGTCACATAAGCTTTAGTTAGTCATTTTTGCACCTAATCTATGCGACCACATATATTTAATAAATTGGCTAACCACATATTTGCAAATACTTTCTCTTGAATATTATTTTTGTGAGTCATTTATTAATTTATTATCGCCACATTGATTTTATTATCGTAGAATTATCCAGTCAGCCATTGTTAACAGTTGTTTTTGCCATTCAACAGTTTGTCAGTATTTATTACCAGATTGCACATGCAGGTCAGCTACAAGTTATCTAGGCTTGTCAAGAACTGGTTGCATCAAGAGTAAAGAAGGGGCTCTTAAAGTAACGGGATTAAATTATTATTAGATATTGAAATTTTCCATTTGTTAGGTCAACTTCACCATATAAGTTTTTATTATACGGTCGATATCAAAGAGTTCCCTAGAAAAAAGAGTAGTCATTATTTCTCGCTTATTCTCATCTTTGTCCCTCAGCCATCTTCTGGTTTTAGTCCATGACTCAAGTCATTAGACAAAACCAGTCAGAGAATCCACTAGAAAACCAGCATGTAAATCTCAAGTACTATACATTGCCGTTATTAGTCGCAACATTTAGCCAGTGTAGGCTGAGTCCACAGCGGTGGGTTGCTATTCATCAATATCAATGAAATCATTATTTTTCTTTCTTCCCTTTCTTTCTTTTCGTCTCCTTTCTCCTCCTCCTCTTTTTCCTTCTTATTCTGCTTGTGCTATTATAAATACAATCACCACCACCATCATTTAAGGACATATCTTTTTTATCCTTTTCTCCACCTTGACATATATTTTCTCCTTCAACAAATAACCCCTCTTCTTTTCTACCTTCGAATTCTTGTTGAAAACAGTTTCATCTTCTAACCGCTTCCTTTCCATTCTGAGAATTTCCTTCCTTGATTTTTTCTTTTTCTATACTTTGCTCATATTCTGTTTCTCTTTCCCTGCTGGGGATTAAAGTTCTTTGGCCGCCAGCCCACAATACACTTTACTGATTTTGTTACATCTTCCGTTATCTGTCTATGCATGTGGTGCTTAAAGAACAGAGAACACCAAATCACGGAGCCAACAATGTTCGCTATGACACAGTAGAAAAGGGATTTTTTCATTCTCTTTGTCGTCATCAACAACGAGATTAGCAGGATTGTTATCGCCAAAATCTTTATATTAAAAACGGATTGTTTCATTGAATCTCTTTATTATAAATAAGATTATTTAGGTTACAATACAGAGTTTATTGTCCATGTATTGAAAACATAATTATACGTAAAAATAGTTATTCATAATAAAGTTGTTTTTGTTTGTTTGTTTTTTGACAAATGTTTATCAGCCCGTTTTTTATTCCCCCAGTCAAAAACAGATTTAATTTTCGGCTTTTACATCTAGGAGCAATACATTATATATTGGACTTACTCCTTTTTTGCATGTCCCTTCTTCACGTAGGCGATCATAACTCATCAAATATTCATTTTTTATTATCTAGAAATTGTGATGCATTCTTGGAAAATATAGTGAATTTATTTCCTATTACTTACTTCACGTTTTGGAATTCAGAGTTTCCCATTTCTTAGCATCTACGTCTAGAGATATCTTCCGTTTTATTCTTTGTTCTACTGATTCTACTGGGGGAGAGATTGCTTCTCTGTTCATGACTATCAAATCCAATCTTCTGGCTTGAATATAGTAGTCGGTCTGGATATCAAACTACCGGAGTATTTTTTTTTTAAATTCTAGCAACCTGTTCAGTGCTGATAACATTTGTTCACTTGGTCTAAATCAAGTTCTTTGTAAATTTTCCAGTTTCTGATGCTGTTTAAAACGACATCTGTTTCTCCAAAAAAGTGGTGTTTAATGTGTTATTAAGTCTTCTCAGATCTTCAGCTCTCTCTGTCCTATGTTTATGGCTTCAGCAGTTTAATGACCTGAATTATACCAATTGTTTCTCAAGTCTTTAATTCTTATAATATTTTCCCGATCGTTTCTTGACTTTCAATGATTAAGCATTAATGCCTATCATTCCAATATTGGGGAGGTTGGATATTAATGGGTTATAACTATAAACATATAAAAAAACACAATTTCTCCTACGAATCTCATTCTGTTCCATACTAGACTAACTTGGGAAAAACGCAACTACATCATCTACTAATTAAAATTTCCGTATAAATATCTATATGTCATTCACAATACTTTTCGGTTTGAGGTTTACTGATTTCCTTTTGAAAGAAAAAATTGGAAAAAAAATGTTTTATAGAACTCGTTATGAATAGACGTTATAACTTCAAACAGAATGAGGAACTTGACAAAAATTCTATCCAAGGATAAATTTCCCTGGAGACATACATCCAATGAAAAACAATTCAGCGCCTACAACTATTCATATGCTGAAAAGGCGCTGAAAAGTTCTCAGGCAGACCATGAGGCGAATTTTAAAAAAAAATTGATATTTGGTTATTTGTTCAGATTTTGGGAAGTTTGACCTACTTCACAAAAGCCGGTAGCATTTCAACAAACCCAACGGTTTTATGTGAGTCGGTGTGTTAATATTTGTGTGCAGAGGTATATGCTAGATGTATTTGTGATTTTGTTGAATCCAAGAAGCCAAAAATGTACATTTGTGTTTACGTGTATGTATATGAACATACGTCTGTATTTGTGTGCTTGTAGGTGCTGCCGGGATGTATGTATATATATATATATATATATATATATATATATATATATATATATATATATATACGCTAGTGTGTGCATAAAAATTTACTTCTGCGTGTGCCTGTGCATGCCTTTTTGTGTATGTATGTGTGTGTACCATTTAGTCGCCTAGTGAAATAAAATAAAATTAATTAATTTTTCTTGTAATCCGAAAGAAATAATCATGAAGTTTCTAACAAAAAACTTTAAGCAAATATTTAATAATATATGTTAATATCAATTAATGCATTCAAATTTGTTTATTTTTCACAGCGCGCGCTATTTTCATTACGGCTTTGGTTTTGTTCCTAACTCAGTCTTTCTTTATCAGTGACACTAAAACTTAACAAAGACACTTAAAGAATAGAAAATCAATGAAGTATAATCGACACATGAAAAAGAAGAATTTAGGCAAATTTAAGAAAATTATGAAACGGGTGCCAGAGTGCGAAGATAGAAGACGTGCTGACTTCCTGAAGGAAATCGCAAACATTTTTTGATAATGGCATTTTCTGCACAAAAATAACACCATCTAATTTTCGCAGTACACATTTGATGCTTTGTTATTGACAAAAATAAAGACGCGAAAGACTATGCTAAGAGATTTGTGTATGGCGTAACAACATCATATTGATTAGATGCAGACCATTACATAAAACAAACAAATAAATTCTTTAAAAAATATAAACTGTTGATAATTTCCTAGAAAACATTTTACATTTCTTCGCGAACAAAAGTTTTTCGTCAAGATAAAAGATATTTTAAAAAAGATTCCATTTTACTTTTTATACAAAGTTGAATTGAAAGTGTTGTTTTTATATAAAAAGCATTATTTACTACTTTATTTATTTGGAAAGGCTTTTACAATGTCGTTAGTCGTTTTTTAATCGACATCGGATTTTTAAATATTTTTTTTTATTTCAGTACTTGGAAATAAATCAATTACAGACTTGCCAATTGCCAAAGAATTTATTGATATATAATCTGATCGATTCCTAAAAACGAGATGTTAATTTTTTTCATTTTACGGTGTTCCTGAATAAAATTTACAAGTATTTACATAGAATAGTGATCTATAAATTTATATATATATATATATATATATATATATATATGGGATAATGATATATAATTTTTTATATATCAAGAACACTTTTAGGGGAGAGATGCATGACAAAGTGAAAAAGTTTTCGTGTGTTGAGTTTTGCCCTTTAGAACTTCATTGGATTATGTTTATGTTTACATGCAACTCCACATGCGCATGGAAGAGTGATGATGGAAACTTTAAATTTAAAGCTGATTTTCTTTTGCATACATGTTTTTACAACATTTCACCATTCTTGGCAGATCTTATATTATCACAATATGGAATATTTAATAACAAAAGTGATAGTAACACGAACAAAAAGAATCTAAATGAAATCGGCTAAATTTTATCCCCAAAAGACATTAAAAAATCATCTTTAAGTTTAAAATTCCCAGCTTCGCTCATCCGTGCTCATGTGTAGTCGCATCAACGTAAACAAAATTAGTCCAATGAAATTGTAAAGGATTATGTCTTTTTAATTCTCAGACGGTAGAAAAGGAGATGCTCAAATGATTTGAAATAGAAATGTTGTAAGTGACTTGTCATTTATAACATCCTGGAAGGTTTGTCATTTATAACATCCTAGATAGGTGTTGCGCAAATTCGCTTAAACATTGCAAAATGACTTGCTCTAAACGCAGCTATATTCAACAGAAGAAACTTGTGTACATTTCAGGTTAAAGTAAAAGTATTCCGGAAACTTTCTTTCAATCATTTTTCTTCTCTTCTTTTAATGTGGTTCGGTGCTTAACCACTTATCATTTATTTCTCACACAATTGTTATTTCTTGATCAAATCCCCGAAAATAGATAATAGTAACTTAACGAGTTCTACAAGAAAATTTGTAACTAATTTTCAAAATTTTCATATTCATCACTAAAAACAGCATTTATATTTTCACTGGAAATAGTATTATTATTGTTAATTATATTAATTTTCTGTTTTTGAATCGCAGTTCAATAATAAAACTGTTTACAAATGCTAATTCATTAGATCTATACAATCAAATCAAATTAAGTTTAATCAATGAGAAAAAAAGAAAGGAAATAATCCAGAAATATTTACATTTGTATCGTGTTGTGATATTTTATTATGTAATGACTACTATTATATATATATAATAAAAAAAAACTATCAATAACTATCCTATTGTATATCTTAATCAGCCTGTGAAAGTCCATTGTTGGACGTAGGTTTTCGTCAGATCTTTCCATCTTGCCGTTCATAGATAAGAATGAGCCATTGCCATACTGCTCTGGTAGGTATTCCCAAATAGACACCCATCTAGGTACTTCCCACGTTACTTAACTTCATTAAACGGACGGGAATCGGTATTTCAACATGATATAGTCATAAGCCCTATTATGTACATTTATTTACAATATGATAAATGTTATGGTCCAGGTTAGGACCAAGGAAGAACAACACGAACACAAGAGTAGAAATAACGAAGATATATTACACGGAATAATAATACAAGATGTGGAAGGTGTTATTATGACTGTCAGTCTGGTTTGGAGTGAACTACTATCGGATCGACTCGATTCGCCCCTCTCTCTTGAGAGGCGTAGTATACATAGTGTTAGGAAGAGTTCATTCTGTAGTTATAGGTAAGTACCCATAACATCCCCCTCCCAAGATTTTACCTCGCAGGGATCTTTAATATTTTTCCTCTTCGGATTAATCATCAAAGGCTCTGTAAATTTTCTTTTTCTGCTTGATTTCCGCGGTTCTGAAATTGATTGAGGTCTTTGCATATTGAATGTGTCAAATATTGTGTCCATTACTTCCTCCTCTTCCTGAGGTAGACCGTTAGAATCCTCTAACAGCCTCTTTCTGTACCTTTTATGCGAGAACTTCGGACCCAGAATTATGTAAATCACGTTCCCGATTCGATTCTCTATTGTACCTGGCTCCCAATAGGATGTGTTGTTTTTTAACATTTAAAAAAAAACTTTCTCCCCTGGGTTAAATTTTCTTTTTGGTACAAACGACGTTGGTGAGTGCTTTGTCTGTTTTGGCAGTAATTTGTCGAATACCGATCGAATTTTTCGGGCGAACATTACTTCTGCCGGTGATAATGCCGATGGTGTAGTACGGATCGGTGTAATTCTATACACTTGCAATAATTGTTGTAAAGCCTTTTCTATTAGTAGGTTATAAGCTTTCCTTAGTGCTCTTTTTAATGTATCTACAAACCTCTTCGCTTGCCCGTTTGATCTTGGGTGATATGGCGGAGATTTGATGTGTTTCACCTGATATTCCATTGAACCACCCCTCTTTGGTTCAATGAGTGAGGAGCCGCAGCAGAATTGGACTCCAAGTAGATGAATTCGATGTGACCCAAGGCCGAATGTATGGAGTACCCAGTGATGATCGAACTCACTCGTAATGAATCTTGCGAGACAAACTTGCTAGCATTACACCACGTACCATGATAGTAATTTACTAAGATGTAGCCTTTGTTGACTTTGCTGTTCAATAGTTTTTTTTTCCGTTTTACATATCTGGCCTAAAATATCGCAATTTTAATTTGGAAGCAGTGAAATCAATGTGCCATAAAGACGAATTTTGAATATTCATTTTTTTTTATCTGAAATAAATTTTAATATTTGTATATTAGATACACATGTAATTGTTTTCAATGAAGAAGTAATTATATATATATATATATATATATATATATATATATATATACATACATACATATATATATATATATATATATATATATATATATATATATATATATATAAATATATATACATACATACATACATATATATATATATATATATATATATATATATATATATATATATATATATATATATATATATACATACATACATACATATATATATATATATATATATATATATATATATATATATATACCGGGCGTAACAACAAAACTGTCCAAATCGAGTAACAACAAAATTGTCCAAGTTATTATAACACTATTGGACTCTACTTTGAGAAATAAGAATGTATAATTATTCTTCAAGTTTAACAGAATAATCGTGATGAAATCAATCATAAACGAAAATGACATGTTCATCATTAATTAATCATAGCTAAGGATCGGAAGCTCATGAGGGATTGAAATAAAATTTAAACATATATATATATATATATATATATATATATATATATATATATATATATATATATATATATATATTATTCCAGGGTCATTTTCCAAAATATTCAAAATGATCTTCGTCTTCTCTAACCTTCTTTCTTTCCTGGTGTAACAAGTTGCCTCACACATTTCAAGTACGGTTTCATTTTCAAGTCTTTTTTTCTCTTCTCTTTAGATGATCATAGAGGAAGTACTCTATCAAGGCAAAACCTCTTATGGATTGAGTTGGATTGAGTTTAACCCGTTCTCTTTCTAGCCAATTACTCAAATGTTTTTCATTGATTCTTACGAAAAATGGTATCAAGATGACTAAACGTCTTATTTGAAACCTGGAAAAAGGAAACTCAGTTTAGTGTTTTCTTAGATATTAAACATTTTCTGAGATGGATAATTATGCTGTAACACGATTTAGACAATTTTGCTGTGACACCTGGTATATATATATATATATATATATATATATATATATATATATATATATATATATATATATATATATATATATATATATATATATATATTGCATATGTGCATTATTGTCCTAAATCATTGAGGAAATCATTGTTTGTAAAAGAAATATATGATGCCTGTTTGCATATTTTTTGTTGGAAATTCTAATCGGAACAGTGTTCGCCTTAAGTTAAAAAATAACAAATACAACTTTTCTAGAAGATGAAATAATGCCCAACTAATTTAGTTACGAATGCCAGTTTTACAACTGACAGCATCATTTAAACAAGAAGAGCCAAAGTTTATGCAATGTACTGAAACGGTATAATACGTAATGAAAAAAATATAACTTTTTGTTTCGATTAGCGTCATAAATTTCCATTTAAAATATGTTTTTAAAAATTTACCAGTATCGCTCATCAGAAATTCATCAACACAAGCTTTGAAGTTACCACCATACTCAGAATTTCGTTTGCCCACACTTAGACATTTACGCAGAGAAATGCGATGTGAAGAGAAGATTCCTTCCCTTGATTACATAGAACCATTGTACGTTCACTCATAGTTACTCGCACAAACTCACTCACTCACTCACTCATACGCACACAAACACACACAAACACACACATACACACGCACACCTCACTCCAACACGCCTAAATGACCACCCAAGACACTATCTCCTATCCTTTTCCCACCCATGGTCTAAAACCCCCACTTATTAATAAAATATTCAATTCATAGATGCATTTGTCTCTTTACCCCTTTCCCAATCAGCAGCCTTGTTATCAAGAAGACTTAATTAATTGTTTATTTACTGTGTCGAGTCACGAAGGGTTGATAAATTGAAAAGTGGTTGAGAGCGCTGGGAATTATTTCTGAAATTGGGGAGGGCGAGGAAAAGTTAGAGGATGATGGTCGTGGGTGCGTTCAGAAAAGAAAGGAGTGTTAAGAGACAGGGATGAAGGTGGTGGGTCACCATATGCACATTGCGACTAGCTGCTTTTTGTATCACAACACAAGTTGCTACGTGTGCCTGTGCACATGCCTGTGTGCGTTAAAATTTTCATCGTTAAAATAAATAAATATCTATCTATCTATCTATCTATCTATCTATCTGTCTGTCTGTCGCCTAATGATGTCCGAACATTTGATTACAGAACAAATATTTTCCCAGTACAATATCCTTGTGAATGCACTTAATTTACTATTGTATATTAATCACAAAGATAATAACCTGAAGATTTCGGAAAAAAAAATCACCTATTAAATACCTACTAATTTACTGATCTTCCTTCTTACACACACACACACACACACACACACACACACACACACACACACACACACACACACACACACACACACACACACATACATATATATATATATATATATATATATATATATATATATATAAATTTATATATTTCTTGAAGCTTTAATTTTTGCTTCAATTCCAAGCTAATAGATTACATTTACTATTCCCGGTTATCAAAAATATTTCAAACCGATTTTAGATTGATTGGAATCTTTTTTTTTCAGTAAAAAGCTAAATTCATCCATAAGCACACACTATTTTTCTTTCTGAAAAAAATCTTTCAAAAATAAAATATAATTTTCTGATACATCATTTAAAGAAAATTAGCAAAGTCAATGTTTAATTAATGTGGTTTTAATTAAATATTACATACTTTTAGCATAGTAAAAAAAGCATTTCTTCACCCGGTGACTTGTTTCTCTGAGGTGCTGAATGATTTATTGATAGCCTGATCTTCGGAAAAGATAGGTAAGGCAGAACAGAATTAACATAAATGATGGGATGAATTCTAAATGAACGCTTTCTGTTTTTTTTGTTGTTTTTTAACTAGACAATTTTTTTTTTAATTTAACAAGAAAATATTCCAAGCAATCTAATATTTGTTTGAATTTTAGGTACTTTGGTTTTATGTTTTATGCTAGGTAATTAGCCATAAGTTTGAAGATGCTTTCTGAAAAAAAGTGTTAGAACACTGCAAATAATTGTTTATTTTATTATAGGTAATATTTATTGAAATATGAATTAAAAAATAAAATGAAACTAACTTTAAAATTTTGAAAGGTTGATTTGCAAAGCCTGGAATTTCTGTAAGAAATATCAAGAGGAAGACAGAACAGAAAAAAATGTAAATCCTCTCAGGGGGGGTTCCTGTAAAGGAAATAACTCTTAGAACACTTGACATTCTGTAATGAAAATGGCGTGTATGGACGACCGTATTTACAAAAAAATTCAAAATTCTGGAGGGAATTGTAGTAATATTTTCCATTTAATATTAGTAAATATATTTTATTTAATAACAAATTCATACCCAATTATAAAAGATTTAAAGATTTGTAAATTATTATAATTAAATTTAAAAAAATAAACAATTCTTGCAAAATTGAAATTTGTTTTTCATAAGATAATAATTAGTGTCCATAATATATCTTATTCGCAACAGCAATTAAATAATGTTTTAATTTTATTGCATTTTTAATTTTATGATTTAAAGCAGATTTTTTGTAATTGGGGATCCTGTTTGACAAAAATGATTGACGATTTAAATTCTCCACGGATTTGTCCATGAAACTAATATAAACATTAAGCGCTAAAAAATGAATTTTACATAATTTCATAAAATTAACTGTAGTGGGGTAACAGATGTAAAAAAAAAGTTACCAAGATTTCCTTAAATAAAAAGTTTAAAAAATAATTTAATTCATTTGTAAATAAGTCATACTTGAATAAAAATGACAAAATATGAACTTCAAACAGTTTATCCACAACTTCGAAAATCTTATCTGTAAGTTGGAAAAGTATAATAAAAGATTAAACAGACAGACCTTGTTTGTACACATGCAAACGCACACACACACAGACACACACACACACACATATATATATATATATATAATATATATGCATATAAATATAATATATATATATATATATATATATATATATATATATATATATATATGCAATTTTTTATATATATTGTTTATATATTATATATGCGCAGTACTTATTGGAAAGCGGTCAATATCAGTGATAGAGCTAACATTTAATTGGATTGGTGTGAGTTTGTAACCCTGGGTTTCATGGTATTTGCGATCGTCTGACAAACGGTTTAATTGTTAAATTTTGGATTTATATATGGTTGCGTATATCGGTGTTTTTATGGTAGTGAGAGGAAAAATTTTTGTCGGTACGCCACTCATACGTACGCAGACATACATACACGGACGCTCACTTATTGGAGCTCACACAAACATAAACATATATAAACAGTGTGGGACTGGGTATATAGGCCCAGTCAAGTGTCGTTGCGTACATACGTATGCAATTGGTCGCTGTATTCAATGTTGGATTGTGTAGCGAACATCTTTCGTCAGTTGTGGTGTCGACGCGCAGACCGTTCATCTATTTTGTTCACCGAATGTTTTTTCGCACACATGTATATACGTATGCACACGCGTTCACACATCTTCTCTCCGTTTGTTTTCTTTTTTATGATGGGGTCTGTGTAAGACTATGGTAGGTAAAATTTCTATTATTTAAAAAAAAATTTAATGCCGTTTTGTTATTATTTTAAAGCCGGTTATTTGCTTGTTTTTGATGATTGCTCATATGTAAATGGTAGAAACTCCAATATTTATTAGTATTTATGCGGTGGTATTAATTTTGCTGGTGGAGAAGTAAGTATAATTATGGACTGATACGATAATGGTAATTGCGGTGTGGTAGTTATTGTGTACTAATGCGGCGATGGTAAATGTGATGCGGTAGTAATGATTGTTTGTATTATCCGTTCCACTATTAATGAACTATGTTAAAAAAAAAAATCACGACCTATTTAATGTAACAGTGGGTAGCTACGATGGATTATTATGTGAATTAGTAGGCATACTCATCCTCTCATATTTAGCCAGTATCCTAGAAAAAAGACAAGGGACTATATAGAGATAACTGACTTATTCTGATAAGAGAAACAGATTTAGGAAAAAAATAATAAACACCCTAAAAACAATTGAATTTAAAATAGAAATAAATGCAGGTACAAGAACAGTAATTTTCTTAGACGTCACTCTGAACCTGAACATAAATCCATACGAACCGTACAATAAAGATAATGACACCCCAACTTACGTACACACATCCTCCAACCATCCACCTTCAATCATCGAGCAAATACCCATATCAGTCAGCCGTAGGCTATCTGAAAACATTTTCAATAACATGAAAACGCCATATGAAGAAGCACTAAAACTAGGGGATACATACAACAACTACAATACAGACCTCCACAACCGAAACAAAAAACAGAAAAAGAAACATTATCTGGTTCAACCCACCATACAACAAAACCGTCAAAACAAACATCAGAAGGATATTTCGAAACGTAATCGAAAAGCACTTCCCTGAAACAAACCGATTACCAAAAATAACGTTAAAATCAGTTACAGATGCACAAAAAATATAACACAAATAATAAAAACCACAACAAAAAAGTAACAACCTGCAATATCGCAACCAAGGAATCTCAATGCAACTGCAGAAATAAAACATGTCCACTCCAAGGAAACTGAAAACAAACGAATATAATATATAAAGACAAAGTAAGTGCAAACAACAGCACAATGTACTACATCGGGACTACTGAGGAACCATTCAAGAAAAAAAAAAACAGCCACGACCTTTCTTTCTCCGACAGAAAATAATCAAACAGCACTACACTATCCACATACATATTTCATCTAAAAGATAGAAATATTACACCAAGAATAAGCTGGAAAATATTGACAAAAACACCTGTCTACAACAACATTACAAAGAAATGTCTGCTTTGCCTACAGGAAAAGGTAGCAATAATTTCTCATACCCAACAAAAGAAATTACTAAATGTAAGATCAGAAATAATTCCAAATGTAGACATGAAAACAAATACCTATTATCACAATTTATGCCAAAAGGATAAAAACAAAAAACAAAAAAACATTACTACCGCATCACAATTACCCTCGCCGCATTAGTCCACAATAACTACCGCACCGCAATTCCCATTACCGTATCAGTCCACAATTACATTTACTTCCCCCATCAAAATTAATACCACCACAGAAATGCTAATAAATAACCATTTAAACACACACACAAACTTACCAGATTCCATCCGAAACATACTAGTAGAAAACACAAATATAATAACCTCATCCACCTGTAAAAAAAAGATAAAAAATAAAAGAAGCCTTAATAATAAAAAGGAAAAAAACCAACACTTAACATTATTAAGTACGAACAAGGTCACAATGTGCTAACCGTTCGGAAAATAAATCATCTCTATAACGCTCAAAACGCATAACGCACACACTCAATTAAACTGAAAAAATAAAATCATCCTTGATAATGGCTTAAAGTATCGCCGAAAGCGCTCGGAATTATAGAAGATTTGGGACATTTGGACAGTTTCTACACACTCTGTGTCCAAAAGGAAATCACTTGTTCGAACACAAGAAAAAAATAAATAAAAAGCTCAATCGTAGTAACTTGTCTGTCGTTTTTAATGAAACATGCATAAATGAAGGATTGCTGCCTAAATATGTATACGTATATATGTATATATATATATATATATATATATATATATATATATATATATATATATATATATAGGGTATATCAAAATTACTTTTACAAATTTTGGAGTCGAGTTCCACACACCAAGTGGATTCTTGATACCAAAACAAGGTAAAATGTCCAAATAAACATATGTCCAAAAATCCATCGTTGTAACACATAACAAATATTTGAAATGTCCTCCATTTTCTTCTATACAAGCATGCACTCGTCGAATCATTGACTTGCGGACCCTTTCAAATATTCCCACACGGTGTCGAATGGATTCGCAGGCCACCATAACCCGTTGATAAAGCGTCTCTCCATTATTAATGTCTGTTGCATAAACCAATTGTTTTATGTGATCCCGCATATAAAAATCCAAAGGATTGAGGTTGGGTAACGTGCAGTCCATGGAACCAGTCCTCTCTTACCTATCCATCTTTCATTTGAGCGAGTGCATCGCGAACATTGTGAATAAAATGTGCTGGAACCGCATCATGCATAAACCACATGCGTCCTCTTATCAGCAGGAGTACATCCTCTAGCAGGTTTGGAAGTATGTTCCAAATAAAGTCCCTGTAGGCAGCTCCTGTACGACGTGTTGGAAGAATATATGGACTTAACAAACAGTCGCCTACAATTCCAGACTACGCATTGATTTTGGTGCTTAGCCGATATTGTACCATGGTGGTTCCGATCCGCTCACCGTTAGTTGTGCAAATTTGATATTCAAATTTTGCCTCATGCGTAAATAAAACTGATGTAACAAACAACGGCTCAGCAGTTTGTGCAATAAACCAACGCCAAAATGTTCTCCCGTGGTGAGTGATCAGAGAAAAAGCCGCACAGGTTGTAAATAATACGGACACAGGAATTGCTCTTTACGTACCCTCCATGCGGTATTATGAGATGTACGAGATGCTACGACCATTTGACGTGTGCTAATACCTTGATCATCTCCGACAGCCTGTTGAATGTTTTTCGTAGTCAGGCGTACGAGCGGATCTCGGTCTTCCTCGATCCATAGTTTATGGTGCCACGGATCCTGTCTAAGTAACACGATGATAAACAGCAGCAAATGTCTCGGCTGCCTTCAGACTGGAAACGCAGTCTGATACAGCCATGCAGCCTTGCGTCCATTACCAATTCTCGCGGCCGTATGTAAATATCATATCTGCCTGCTCACGATATGAATATCCTACTATTGTTAAACGGAACAATTCCCAGATAAATCACTATTACACACGTTAAACGTTGAAGACAGTCTTGCTAAAAATGTACACGAATGCCAAATGTAACGTCGTCTAAACGGGAAAACAGTGCCATCTACTGTAAACTTCCTTCAAACTTAATAACTCAAAAACGAATGATTTGCGAACATATATTTATATGAAATATTGCCCTTGTTTTAGCGTGAGGATCTTGTCCCCAAAGTTTATAAAAGTATTATCGATACACCCTGGAGATTAGGTGGAGTGGGCTTCTATGATAAAATATAAATGACTCCAACGTTTTCTAGTGGTAATTTGAGTGGGACTTGATAAGAATGGTAAATGAGTCCACACTAAAACTTGTATCACAATTATGGCTATTTATTAGGTGTTCTGCGATGAAAGACACATACGTATTGGTCAGAATGTCTGAAGGAGTGTACTTAAGATTG
The DNA here is from genome assembly GCA_964036315.1 of Acanthosepion esculentum. NCBI lineage: Eukaryota > Metazoa > Mollusca > Cephalopoda > Sepiida > Sepiidae > Acanthosepion > Acanthosepion esculentum. The sequence goes on along the minus strand of OZ038499.1, from coordinate 77,592,223 downwards.
CGGATTTTCGTTGGAACATGTTGCTTTATTCTGACATCCAACCTTTGATTAGTTCTCCCTATGTAGCGTGAACCACAACTAGATTTAAAGGAATAAATTAAAGAACTATTGTGATGTTTGAGGGAGAACGTCGTTACGCATGGACGGAAGAACAGGCTTACCAAAGAAAACCACACGAGTGTTAGCGGCAAAGTAACATATCTATCACTGATATTACCCAGCCAAGGTAGGCGCTGGTACATGGGACATCTTTGTACCATAGCAGGTTTAACTTCATTGATTTCAGCAATTTTATTCTTAATTATTTCTTGAACAATGATCAATGGATATGCATTGTTACAGAGAGTAGTAGTAAGAAACGTAACTTCATCATCCAACTTAATTTTAGAACAGATCATAAGAGCCCTATGGGTAAGGGTTTTAATTAAATTAATTTTACGTTTCATGGGACAAAAAGAATCCCAACGGGTATATAAACCAGTAAACGTCGGTTTACGGTAAACAGAAGTAACAAAACCCGGCGAAGACCTGTTAACCAAAACATCAAAAAAGGAAGAGATGAATCAACCTTCTTTTCTTGTGTAAATTTTAAAGATGGATGCATATTATTAAGGGACACAAGGAATTGGTCCGCTTCAATTTCGTTATCGAAGAGACAAAAAGTGTCATTGACGTAACGGAAATAAACGTCAGGTTTATTAGATTTCAAAAACATGCTCTCTTCCTGGAACCCAACAAAGATATTTGCTAAAATGGGTCCCAAGGAGAAATTGATGGTGTTTCGATGGGTTCCATCGAAACACCATCAATTTGCCTGTACATGACGCCGTCAAAAATAAATTCGACTCTCATGATAGCAAATTTCATTAGTTCGACAATAACGTCCTCAGGAATAACAGGCGGCGAAAACTGACTACGATACAGAGCATTAGCACATATATCGATAGTCTCAGCAAGTGAAACGCAGGTAAATAGACTGGAGATGTCGTAGGAACACATAAATGTATCCATCAACGTATAACGCTGCATAAAATCAGAGAATTCGAACGAATCTTAAATGCAAGCAGAGTTATATTGTTCCAATACTGGCTATAATATGGTAGAAAGACATTTAGACACGCCATTATTGGGAAGACCTTATCATAGATAGAATAGGTCTCAATAGTGCCCCAATTTTATGAGTTTGGGGAAAACTATAGAGACGGGGACAAATGGAACCCGAGGGTCTAATTAAATTGGAAATGTTAGTGGGCAATTTCCCACTTTTTACCCACTTAACCAGACGTTTCTGGAACTTAGCCTCAATAGATAATATGGAATCAAATTTATCTATTGGGCCTAATCGGACAAATTTAGAGGAATCCCTAAAAATGGTCATCATTTTGTTAACATAATCTTGATAATCAAGAAAAAACACACGAGTACCTTTATCGAGTTTCGTAATAACCAAAGATTTATTATTACGAAGTGCTTTGATTACCCGAAATTGCTCCTTGTTCCACTTTGATTCATTATGTGAAATGGGAATACCTGTTTAGCAATGTGCAAATTGTTTAGCATTGCTTTAAGGTCGCTGACCTTGCTAACAGATTCAGGTTGAAGCTTAACTAGCAGAGCAAACAAAAACTCAAACTCTGAAAAAAATTCTTCTCGCTTAATATGCAAGGGGAGGCACAAAAATCTAATCCGAACGAGAGAATAGATAATTCAAGCGCGGACTTGTATGAAAAAAGATTTAAAACATTCTGACCAATACCAGGATTAGCAGAACACTGATATATATATATATATATATATATATATATATATATATAGAGAGAGAGAGAGAGAGAGAGAGAGATAGATAGATAGATAGATAGATAGATAGATATAGACGTAGAATGGATCTAATTAAAAAGATATGTACAATCATGAATTTATAATAATCTTGAACTTTCAATCTACATAGAGTGTAGTGTTGCTCCCACGAAACCCAAAAATTTGAAGAAAATACAACGTATTTAACAGTTCATAACTTTTAGTACTTGTTGAATAGGAAAACCATGAAACTCGTACTGCAAAAGTAGGTATATGTGTCATTATATATATATATATATATATATATATATATATATATATATATATATATATATATATATATATATATATATATATATATATATATGATACAGCAAATATAATTTTGTATAATTTTATATATCAACAAACAGCATTTAGAAAAATATATGCAAAGGATTTTTGTGACGTATGTCATCTAATGAAATCTTAACAGCTGAAACGCGTCACAAAAAAACCTTTCCAGTTTGACATATATATATATATATATATATATATATATATATATATATATATATATATATATATATATATATATATATATATATATATATATATATATATATGCGCAGAAATACATGCGCAGAAATTTAAAGATTATTTAAAAAAATGTGTTTTGGCTACATAATCTAACGGATTGTATTTAGATTCATTATTCTTTTCTTTGTGTTTCCATCAATTTTGTTCTTAAATATCCGACATATTGATAATAGTTCTGCCTAGAATGGTGAAGCGTTGTAAGAACCTGGACACAAATTTACTGTCGATGATCTAGCTATTAAGGTACTTTCGAAACATTTACATTTTAAAAAATTGTTTTCTTTTTAAATTAGAGTAGCATTTTTAGATCAAAATTGTGGTCCGTATCGTTGCGGTGAACAACTAATGAATCAATGTGTTGTTTTTTAATAGTTCCCTTTTGTGTTCATATAATCTTTTATTTAAGTTCCTTGCGATTTCTGCAATGCATTCTTTGTGGCAATTATTACATTAATTGAGTAAATTAGCTTATTATTTTGTTTTGTTTTAATTAATTCTTATTGTTTTCGACGTAGTTATGTCAAATGTTTTGTTAAGTTTAGATGAATTATTTTCATTTGTAGTTGTGAAAGTGTTAGTGGGTAGAACAATATATATTTTTGATTCATTGGGTTTGTCAGGAAGCCCTCAGCCATCATATCGTACATTTTATATTGGCTTGTAATATTCTCGATTGGGAGGTTGCGACTTTGTGTGTTATTAATTTGAAAAGTTTATGTAAATTAGGAAGAGTGTAGAATGTACCTGGTTTAGGTTTTACTGGAACTCGTAGATAGAAAATATGGCTTTCAATTCTCTCGGTGAACTGCTGATGTATTAAATGAGTCTATCAAGCTTTAGATAAAAATGGTAAAGAGCGGGTTGTTGCTTTTAATATCTCGAAAGTATCTGACAAATTTTCGTATACTAGTCTTCTTCCCATGTTGAAAGGTTATGGTATTTCTGGAAGAATTTTTGAACTGATTCAGTCTTTCTTATCAAATTGCGAAATGAAAATTGATTTGAATGGCCACTGTTCTAGAACTTTTTCTGTTCTCATTAATGCAGGTATTAACCAGGGCTTTATCCTTGGACCTACGCTGTTCCTAATTTTCATAAATGATCTTCCTGATATCATCAGTTCTCAACTATTTACGCCTGTCTTAAGTGTAATTCTGGTTGGTTCGATAAGTTCAAATTGGGAGCTAATCTAAAAAAATGACGTACAATCTGTGGTTAGCTGAGGCAAGGAAGGATTTTAAGGTATTCAAAGCGAAATTGCTCTTTTAATCATCTTCGACAACTCTTTTTATCTTCCATCAACATGGTTTATGCTAACCTCCAGGAAAATTACTCATTTCGCCTTTTCATATTGAATCAATTGTTACGTCTGCAACTCAGAATGTTGTTTCACTCGACAGCATATATCTTACATATTTATAGGTCTACCATTTGACCCTGCTTTGAACATTGTTGCTACATCTGTTCTGGTGCTCCGGTTATATATCTAGACATTGTTGATAAAATACAAAGAAGAATTTCAATATCTGTCTATATTTCTGAGATGAGGTATTATGTACACTATTTACATTATTTGGACTATTTTCCTCATCTTTGTCGCCATATTTATTACAACATTTCGGCCGTTGTACGCTCAGGCCTTCTTCGGGTGGTTGGAATGTCGAACTGAACCCTTTATTTCGCTCACTGGGGTAGACTGTTCTAGTTCCACGTGCCATGTTTAATGGATGTCAGTTGTCAGTTATCTCCTGTTAATTCCCCTCTGCAAGTTCTCCACTGCTTTAACCGGGTATTGAACTCACACTCTTTCGGTCCTGTCACTGGATCTAATCAACGCCTTTATCCATTGTGCCATGTGTCCTTGAGGAAGAATAATTTGCAATGTTATTGATCCTGACTTGGTATCTCGGTTTCAGTCACTTTCTCACCGCCATAACGTAGCTTACCTGTGATACTTCTATGAATTGTATTTCTTCTGATGAACATTTGTCTGTGGTATATAGATATTTTTCATTTAAGCGCAGTACTAGATTGGCAGCAAGGTCTCATTGGAATGGCTTGATATAATCGTAAGTTCTCTGCTATAACTTTCTTCTATCGCACTTCTTGCTTGGGGAATTCACTTCCGACTTCTTGCTTCCCTGTCACCTTTGTGTTTCAAAAATTTAAATGCAATGTCAGTTTATTTTTCTTTAATTCTTGTTCTTCTATTTTTCTCTCTTCTTAATAGTGTCTTCTTTCATTTTCAGTCTCATATATATATATATATATATATATATATATATATATATATATATATATATATATTGCTATTATCAGCTTTTCTCATCATTTTCTTTCCATATATATGTATATTCTTATCTTTCTCTCTCTCTCCACACACACACACACACACACACACACACACACACACACACACACACACACACATACATATATATATATATATATATATATATATATATATATATATATATATATATGTATATATATATATATATATATATATATATATATATATATATAAAGCGATGAGTAATCTTCACAAGTGGTATTTCAATTTATACATATTCAGAAAAAATTGCTGAAAACTATTTTGCATCAACCTACCACGTGGACGCATTAGAAATTCTATTCGTAGCTGTATTCGAATAACATCTGCACGTAAAAAACACTTATCTATCAAGCAAACCCAAGCATGATTGAGATAACATATAGAAGCAGTTGATAGTAAGTTGGATTTATATTGTACGCCTGGCTTTGAGAGAAAGTTGGTTCTCACCAATAAACAGTACCTGAGGTCAAAGAACCTGTCGTCTGACATCAAGTTGCATGCGCGTTAAAGCCGGTAGCGAGAAAGGATTCTCGTACTGATTCCACATACTTTACTCACGTTTCATTATTTTTCCTACAAAGTCATTTAATTTTCTATCATTCTCATCCCAAATACCAAAACTAACACCAGAGGGAAATTACTATTCAAAAGAAAAATGACAGAAGAAAGACTGTTGTCGATTTTATTGCTGAAGTAGTGCACCAAAAAAGGCATTAACAAAAATCAATGCTTAATTTTTTTACATTTATTTAACAGATGAACAGGTTTGGGTGAGCGATAACCGGATGGACGTAGCCACATAAAATACGTGTTTTATATCACACTTCAGATTTTTATAGAGTGCTTAAAAATTTTACCATGTGCATAGTATAACAATTATTTATTATGTACAAAATACATAACTTTTATTTCGTGTATGTTGACATAAAATAATAAATGTGAATAATTTGAGTATATCAATATGGTAAACCTAATTTATTTCAATGAGTCTAAGAACAATGTAATTATAAAATCTGAAATAAGTTGTATATATAATAATATATATAAATGCATGGCTGATGCTATCTTCCAGAAAAGTGACTCGTTGCGACATTTTGGGCTCATGTTCTCTTCTGATATGAAATGGAAAGACTATATTGAATCCATTGCTATGTCAGCTGCTAAAAAATTTGGTTCCCTAGGCTGGACAAGTGATCTCAATATTATCTGCACCAGAATGTATTTTACATATGTATAAATCTACCATTCGTCCATGCTTAGAATATTGATGCCACATATCGCCCCTGTTATTTAGATAAGATCCAAAGAAGAATTTGAAATATTATTGGTCTTGATCTGGTTGCTTAGCTCCAATCACTTTCCTACTGCTATAAGGTTGCTTCTCTATGTCGTTTCTATAAATACTTTTATGGTAATTGTTCGAATGAACTCTTCGCTATGGTAACTAAACTTTATGAATTTACGCGCAGTACTCGATTGGCGTCGAGATATCATCAATTTACAGTTGAGCTAGATAGATGCAGCCGTAAGTTCTACGCTAACAGTTTCTTCTCTCGTACTTCCATGTTTTCCAGCCAACTTTAATCTGCAAAAATTTAAATGCAATGTTAATCGGTATCTGCTGTCCACCTGATGACTCTCTTCTCTTTCTGCTCATAATTAATGCTTCTGTTCCTAATTCTTCAACCCCCTCTACCCGCTTGTGTTTTAATAATAAATCAGCTTTTCTCATCACTTTCAAATAAATAAACAACGCCAGTAATTGAAATAGGAAAATAAGTGTATTGAACGTAAGAAGACAAACTTGAAATGAAGATTAGTAGTCCAGGAATGCGGGTTAGTAGAAAGTATATGTACAAGTCTCTGTAAGTGAAGCCGTAATTATCTTTCTCTCTGGACTCTACATATCTCAACCTTGTCTCAACGTATCTCTAAACTGTCTCCCTCCCTGTTAGTATACGTATACTTTAGACGAGTCCATCTTGTGTAAAAGGGGAGAGCCCCACAACACCCCCTGCCTAGCTTCTTTTTGGGGGGAGGGGTTAATATTTTTTTCGCTTATGGTCTATTATTAGCGGTGCTGTGAATTTTCTTTTCCTGCTTGTTCTTCTAATCTCCGTGGCTACTTGTCTTTGAATTTCAAATGCTTAAAAAATCGCCTCCATTGAGTCTTCATTTTCCGAAGGTGACGAGCTTGGCTCCTCTACCCGTCTTTTTTGTATCTGATTTATATGTCTCCTGTGAGTGAATTGTTCGCCTAGGATCGTGTACAGAACATTCCCCAGTCTGCTTATTATCGTACCTGGTTCCCAGTATGCCATATTATTCTTAAACATTCTGAAATAGACCCGTTCGCCTGGCTTGAAGGATCTTTTAGGCACTATCGGTGTATGCCGGTTTTTATTTTTGCTGAGTAATAGTTTATCAAAAACAGACCATATTTTGCGGGCAAACATCACTTCAGTTGGCGAAAGGCCAGATGGTGTGTTTCCGTTCGGGGTGATTCTGTAGACTTGTAGGAACTGTTGTATGGCTATTTCTGTTGGTACTTCCTCTGCTTTTTTCAAGGCTCTCTTAAGCGTGTCCACAAACCTTTCGACTTGCCCGTTAGAACGTGGATGGTATGGTGCTATTTTAATATGTTTGACTTGATAAGTCGCTCAGAATTCTTGAAAGTCGCTCAAGGAGAAGTGGGTACCATTATCCGTTACAAGGCAATCTACCACGCCAAATCTTGCGAATAACTCGTGTAGACAATTAATAGTGTTTTCCGTCGTAGGGTTTTTGCATCTGAAAACTTCTGGCCACTTGCTAAAGCTATCTACCGTTATCAAGTAGTAATATCCATCTATGGGTCCTGCATAGTCCGCATGGATTCTAGAACAAGGTCTGTCCACCTTAGGCCATAGTTTTTGTATAATAGGTGGTGCCTTTTCTGCCGCAGCACAGCCTCTACATTTGAGTAATGTCGTTATCCATATTAGGCCAGTACACGAAACTTCTCATTAACGCATTCATCCGATTTTTCCCTGGATGTCCTAGATGAACGTCCTTCAGAATTCGTCTTTGTAAAGATTTGGGTATGACCACTCTCTCATTATAAAGTAATACGTGATCACAAATCGAAAAACATTCCGCTAGATTTCTTTCTTTTTCTTCTATTTTTCTCTTTGTACTTTGTATGAATTCATCCATTTCAGCTTCTCTTCTGATTTCTAACAAGATCACTGGAAATTCCCTTACTGTATTGTTTATCACTTTACTAATTTCGTCTTCGGCTCGCAAAGCTGCTATTACATAGTCTTCCAGGGGTTCGCATTTCGCAGGTACCAATCTAGATAATCCATCCGCATGACCAATTTTCTTTGACAGTAGGAACTCTAGTTTGAAATTATAATTCAATAATATAATTCCCTATCTCAGAAGTCTGTTGGCTGTATAAATTGGTAGTCCTTTTTTCGATCCGAATATAGTGAGAAGCAGTAGCAAAGTTCTGTCCCATGAGCATGGTGTCCATAGTCTGTTGGAAGATTGACGGTGCTACTTTTATCCCAAATGGCAATCTGTTAAATTTGTAAAGTCCTTTGTGAGTATTGATACATAAAATCTTTGTACTTTCTTCTTCTACTTGAATCTGAAGATAAGCTTCACTTAGATCAATCTTAGAAAATACCTTACCACCGTTAAGCTTGGTAAATATTTCCTCCGGGCTTGGCAATGGGTAGTGATAATCCTTGATAGCCTTGTTTAACCCAGTCGAGAAATCTGCGCAAACACGGGTTTCTCCGGATTTTTTCTTTACGTAGACCACTGGTGCGGCCCATTCACTGAATTCGATTTGTGAAAGGATTCCAGTTTGTACCAATCTAACTCCTTGTCAATTTTTTCTATGGTTGCGAAAGGCACGTTTCGCTTTTTCTTGAATACTGGCTGAACATTTTCCTTTAGTTCAATTTTAGCTGCAAACTTATTACATCGTCCCAAACCGTTCGAGAATACTTCGGGGAATTGACGGTGTAGTTCTTCTTTTAATTGTGTAGCTTCTGGTGGATCGCACTCTATTTTCTTACAAAATGAGCTAATAGGCAAATCCCAAACGTCAAATTTTTGCATCCAATCTGTGCCTACCAAATTTTCTGTATCTTTCATTACAAATATCTTCAATTTTTCCGTTTTTCCATGGAATTTTACGTTTAGAATTACTTCTCCTTCAAATTTGATATGCTTCCCTGTAACAGATTTAGCGATTTTCTGTGTATGCATCATGGTCGGTCAATTTAGCTTCCTCCATGTTTGTAAATTAATTATAGTTAGATCCGAACCTGAGTCTAACTGTTATCACGGTGGTCACGAAAAATCCTTGCAAATCCTCGTAAATCTTTGTCGCCCAGTCGTTGTGGACGCTGGCAACGGCAATTTTTTTTTGTCTCCGAGAAGTGCAAATCCTCGTCGTCAAGTTGTTGTGGTGACGAGAGAAAAAAAAAATTTCCGTGTGGGTCCGAAGTCCTCGTCGTGAAGTTGTTGTGGTGACGAGAGAAAATTTTTTTTTATTTCTTTCGTGTGGGTCCGAAGTCCTCATCGCCAAGTTGTTGAGGATTCCGGGGATGGAATCCTGCACAAATAAATGAACAACGCCAGTAATTGAAATAAGAAAATAAGTGTATTAAACGTAAGAATACAAACTTGAAATGAAGATTAGTAGTCCAGGAATGCGGGTTAGTAGAAAGTATATGTACAAGTCTCTGTAAGTGAAGCCGTAATTATCTCTCTCTCTCTCTCTCTGGACTCTACGTATCTCAACCTTGTCTCAACGTATCTCTACCCTGTCTCCAACTCTGTCAGTATAAGTATACTTTAGACGAGTCCATCTTGTGTAAAAGGGGAGAGCCCCACAACAGACTATAGACACCAACAACAAACACCAAGCAATCCTTATATTAGATAGAGACACAGAAGATAGAGTAATATAAAAATCTAATACCGATGACCAAAGCACCAACATACACAAGTAACTAAGTTCAACACAAATATGTATCAGGCGGTTTTCGATTTAAACCGACAACCATCACACGCAACTTTTGTTCCCATCAATGCATATTTGTACTTGTATGCTTGTGTGGCTTTATTGGCAGCTCTTTCACGTTTTTATTGAAAGTGGGCTTTATAAAATACCCCAGGCAGTTCAGCCGAGATGTAGACGTCAGTGAAAGTATTGGCCTGCCATTTTAAGTGCAAAATAAAGGTAATGTCTGAAGGACAGATATTCAGTCCCCAGGAATTCGTGTTTTCTTTTGATTTTTTTGTTTTATCCTTTGTTACTTTCAACTCCGGTACAAGGTCTGAAAAAATCTTAACATCCGTTTTATAGAAATTCTCTTTCCTAATATTGAGCAATTAACAACATGACCACCATCACCACTGTTAATACATTAACTATTATTACTAATTCTGCTACTATTAGTAATAATAATATAGTACGATTTCTAGTGAGTTCCAATTTACTGCTTGCCAAATTAGTGTGCGTTATACTAAGTTTAGTATCTACTAGTACTATAGGTGATAAGAAGGATCATATTCTGACATATAATAACATCTGAAATAATTATTAATAATTATTTAAGAAGACAGATGACATTCAATTATTAAGCAAACTTAAACCAAACTCGAGATATATTCGGTCGTAATTATTTCCACAGTTACCGACTATAACCATTTTTTGTTGATGTTGTTCATAAACCGAAATATACTAATACGTCAGTTGAGAGATTATGAAGTTTGGCCAGGGTCTTTGTGACAGGAAATTATCAACAGAACACGCAACGAAAATAAACAAATTGAAAGATTCTAAGATGAAAGATAAAATGAAATTGTCGCGTGGTATATAGCAGTAGTCACCAAATAATAATAATAATAATAATAATAATAATAATAATAAGGTACCTATAATTTCTGTATTATTGAAAAAAACATACATACATTAAAAATTGCGATATATATATATATATATATATATATATATATATATATATATATATATATGAAAAATTTCATTTCGTTTTTGCCTTGAAAAATTCCACATCGGATGAAACGCGTCGGCAACAATTACAGTTTTCCTATTGTCTTTTACATATATATATATATATATATATATATATATATATATATATATATGCATATTATAAAATAAAAGCACAAATAGGAAGCGTATATCAGTCTAACATTTCTCACTTTTATTATTTTCTTCGGAGATTGAGAGAAAACAAACAAAAGGACAGAAAACACGAGAATTTTCTATTATGTTTCGATCAGTTCGCAGCGAGGAGTTCTAATTTCTGGCTCGCTTCTTTAAGAATGTATTCTTCCTATAAGAGAGATATAATTTATATTCTTTCAGAATGGATTCAAAGAAAGATGTCGATGTAATGTAATGTTTTGGGCGTGTGTTTATATTTTGTAATAATGATATTATTGAGTTTTCAATGTAATGTTTCAATGTAATTGCATTCTTTTTTAATTAGGGTGGCAATCCGGCATTGTTTCGAAACAAGGAAACAAGGAAAAGTGTTTTTCAATTAACGCTAGGAGATTTTGCCCTAGCTTATTGCTAGCCATTTGGTTGAACGGTGGGTGTATACCAAATGATTTTTCTTTTTTCTGTTTTTCTTCTGGTTTGTAATATTGTTTTTTATATAATTGATGCTATTGTTTTTGTATCCACTATTTTTTAGAGCTATGTTGTAAAAATAACTGTCTTTCTGGAATATTTCTTCATTTGCGGAGTTCATGCTGATTCTTTTTTCTATTGATTAGGGTATATGCTTAATTGTGGATGAAGTAAATGAATACCCTACCGCCCCTTATTAAAATGATTAGTTTTCTCCTTATCTATACAAAATTAATATTACAAATGTAAATGCTTATAAAGCTACGTAAATTTCAAAATTAGTTATTCCAAAATTCGCTTGAGAATGAAACAGAACTAGCAGTTTAATTTAATTTAATTTCTATAAATAAAATTGAAGTTTTTAGTTTCTGTTTTTGAAACATGAGAACTCTTATGTAACGATGGAATCATATTTTTTTTTTAATAATTATAATATAGGCTCTACTGTTGTATCGAACACTGTTAAAAAGAAAAACAAAAATACTAAAAAACTTTGGATTATTAACCTAACGGTTCTTTCCTAGTTTTCTATATACTTACGCACACACACACACACATATATATATATATATATACACACACACACACACACACACATACACACATATATATATATATATATATATATATATATATATTGTCCTCCATAGACAGACTGTTTCTCTGTTTCACAGCTCATCAGTGTAGCTAAACATCCGATTGCCTAAAGCCAGGATCGAAACCCAACTGGTCTGGTATCAGTCGGAGATTTTAGCCTAAGCCATTGTCGCACGGAAGGAATGAAGGTGAATTTATGCATATTTAATTTTTTAAAACAAGCACGCCATTGACCGGAGAACTCGATTCGTCTGAACGAAGCGTCTTGCATCAGCAGCAGTAATAGTCACTTTTCTTCCCGTAGAGCTCAAACGAAATAATTTTTTCAAGAGCATGTATATATAGTAATCCACAGATAGACTGTTTCGCTGTTTCGCAGCTCATCAGTGTGACTAGACATCCGATACATATATATATATATATATATATATATATATATATATATATATATATATATATATATAAAAGTGAACATAGAAGTCAACACTTAGAGGCGACAGTCTGTTTCATGCTAAATGCAATCGTCTTGCCTGACGATTGAATCAAGCATGAAACAGACTGTCGCCTCTAAGTGTTGACTTCTATGTTCACTTTTATATTTACACACGCTCTATCTCTGATATTGACCACTTTATCCCATAAATATAGCACACTTTAAGACTATATTTCTTCATATATATGTGTGTGTGTGTGTGTGTGTGTGTGTGTATGTGTGTGTGTGTGTGTGTGCCTGCGTGTGCGCGCGCGTATGTGTGTGTGTGTCAAATTTTTACCATCAAACAATAAAATTGTTATTAACTACGGTTGTTGGTAAAACCTTCAGCTTTTAGATCTATTTAACATTAATTATACTTATTATTTATCTATATTCTCACTATTTATTATAGAAACATACTCACTGGAACTTGCTTGACTTTGGTTTTCATACTCATGCATATATCATTTAAGGATGGGCCACAAGTGTTCCATTGCATTACTATTTGCAGAGGATGGTGACAATTCATTTAATTTGATAAAATTGAAAGCTTTTTTTTGGTCAACATTCAACTTCGTATCACTTGAGAAAGCGTGTTTGCACGAATATATACTTTAGCTTAAAGCTTCAGTAAGTTCTTGATCATTTTTTGTAATCTTTCTTGATTACAAAAATGATCAAGAAATTACCGACATTTTCTGAATTTTACCATCAACTTTGAAGAGACACATATTTTTGGCGTATTTAAAATATTAATCTATAAACCTATTAAACATAATTACAAAACTCAATAAGGTTGAACCTACCTTCAAATTCACACACGAACCTGAAATAAACAACACTCTTTCCTCGATAACTTATTAATGTTTACCGAAAACCCACAAACAAAAAGTATCTAATCAATTTCTATTCTTGCTACATTTCATAGGCATAAACGAGGGTGGCATCTATCGACATTCCTCACACGCACTTTACCACCCAACATACACCTAGACACACAAGCGTTTCTTTACATAAAAACTTACATTATCACATATTTGAACGTCCAAAATGTTCCTCAAACATATTTATATATTTTTTAGTGAGTTTATACACGTGACACATATCTGACCAATAAGAACTAACCAAATTTCTTAACATATCAGTACTCCATTTGTTTTTTCATTTCTATTCTCGATCTCTGCCGAAGCTTTAATAAAAGTGAAATAAGTTAGATCAAGATACGTCCCTTCTTGTTCTTTATTTTATCATCTTGGATTCCTATTCATATTTGATCTACATTTGATCATCCCGCACGCGCACAAACACACACACATACACACACACACACACACACGCATATATATATATATATATATATATATATATATATATATATATATATATATATATATATATATATATATATTGTGTATATTTAGGCACCATATGAGTATAGTCAACTATGAAAATTACTTCCCTTAGATGGGAAAAAAAAACAGGTGAACTTTGAAATCTTGAACCCAGCATAAGCATTAAAAACGAACAGTTGAAATGCTTTGAAACACATATACATACTCACAGACAATTTAACTCCCTGAAAATGGACTCAGATGAGATCAGAAATACTTTGGAAAATAAAAAAATAACATTTTGGTATTTTTATTCATCAGTTTTCTAAGGCTACCAAGAAATTGATCCGCGAACTTGAAAGGATCACAACGAAAACTAATCAACATAATATGTCTAAATTATTTAACCAACCCTGTTTGAAAAAAAATATATATATAATATATATATATATATATATATATATATATATATATATATATATATATATATATATATTGTTTGTGCAAGTCTCGAGCTGGTTTCAAAAGTCATGCCCGTGTCATAGGCATGCAGATAATTAGTTCGTGGTTGTAGAAACCTCATACGCCAAACTGCACTGGAGACTCCATCATATATATATATATATATATATATATATATATATATATATATATATATATATATATATATATATATATTGTGTATTTGGGCAGAAATCCCTCCTTTATGAAAGTTTCGTTATAAACGACTGTCAAGTTGCAGTGGTTGAGTCATTTTCATCGAAACTTGCATATATATACATATATATATATATATATATATATATATATATATATATATATATATATATATATATATATATATCAATATATATATATATATATATATATATATATATATATATATATATATATATATATATATATATATCAATTGTGGGAAACGGAAAAGGAAACAGAAAAATGTCGAAAAGAAAAATGTTAGAAAAAATTAGAAATGAAAGAGAATGAATGAGAAAATCATAAATAGGAATGAGTTGCATTTGTTAAAAACTGCGCAAACAAACTAAAATAAAAAGTAAAGATTCATGGAATTTAAAACAAAAATGAAATAAGACGAAAGAAAAACATAAATGAAATATTTATTTAGACTAAGCTTGTGTACTAGATCAATGGCTGAAACGAATGTGTTGCGTCAGGATTACAGGCATGGGCATATCTGTAAAATCGGTATTCAGACATTTAACTTTACCAAAGCGCGAACACCGATGAATTGGCCGAAATACGCAATAGAACCAACCACAGAGCTGGTTCATTAATATATATATATATATATATATATATATATATATATATATATATATATATATATATATATATATATATATATATATATATATATATATATGTATGTATGTGTGTGTTTGTACAACCGTTTCTTTAGTTATATAAATGAATTGGGGAATGCGCCTGATGATTAAGAGTTATTATATATAATTCTGTGTGCATGTGTGTGCGTTCGAATGAGTGGGATCCACATATGCGTGTGTGCATGTGTTCGTGTGTGCGTGGATTGCATATGCGTAAGAAAATGTCAAAGAAATAGTGAGAGAAGGGGAGAGAGAGGGAGAAATGAAGAGAGAAGTAGAAGAAGGAGAAATCGTGTGCAGAATTTAGAAAACATCTATAGAGAAATCCGCAACACAAAAAGAGTAAGAAAGCAAGTAAACAAGAAAGAAAGAAAGAAAGAAAGAAAGAAAGTAAACAAGAAAGAAAGAAAGAAAGAATAGAAAGAAAGAAAGAAAGAAAGAAAGAAAGAAAGAAAACAGAAGTATGAAATCACAAATGGAGGAAATGATTTCGAATCTAAGAACGATTCTCATCTATCAATAACAAGTACTGGTAAATGGGAGGGGAATTGACACATAATGCAAATATCACTGAGAATATGGGAAAGCGTATAAGGAGTGTTGTGGTCGCTGAAGGACTTTTCTCTACTTTGCGTAGGCGCATCACTGATCTTTTTAATTTTCTTTCTTGTTACTGGAAGTGGGAGGAAAAAAGAAAAAAATGAAAGAAAACATCTTTTGTATAACAATTAGTTGTACAAACACGCGAGCACGCACAAACACATACACACAAATTCACATGCACTATCCATTGTCGTATTCAACACCCACAGCACACAGACATATAGGTACGCAGAGAACGACGTACCTAGACAAACTGTACTACATAATGTTATATAAAAAATATATCTGAAATCCCCCCACACAAGCAGAGCACACAAATGCAAACTGTTTTTTTAAATCAATTGTCTTCTTTTCTCCTTTTTGGTCTTAATACCGAGTTATTTAATTTTTATTTACTGGCAAACAGCTGGGCCTTCTAATTTAGAGATTTCTAGTCTTTAGATTCCTGCGCGTGCATTCCGTAATTTCCAAAAATATGGAATTGTAATTGGTCAGCAAACAAAAAAGACGAAAATAACACGAAAATAACAGGAAGAGTTTTACACACACACACACACACACACACATATACCCCATCTTGTGTTCATATACTATATATATATATATATATATATATATATATATATATAATATTTATCAGTGCAAAGTAGAATCGGCGAGTCTAGTCAGTTGCACCCACTTTGCACTAATATCCTTGCAGAATACATGAATTTATTTCTTCCCATCCACAATAGCTATGAATTAAATAGTCGAGTAGACCATGCTCTGTAACCTTGTGTCGCAGCGAATCGAGGAAATGAACAAATTCTGAATTCAAAACTGGGCAAAGCAAGGGGAACCACTACATTTGCACAAGAAATGAAGAAAAGGAATATGTGGAGAGCCAAGATTGCTAACATCATGAAAAGATATACAATATATATATATATATATATATATATATATATATATATATATATATATGTGTGTGTGTGTGTGTGTGTGCGTGCGATAGAGGGAAGAGATTAAGATCGACACGTATCTGCTGATGCACATATATATATATATATATATATAATATATATATATATATATATATATATATATATATATATATATATGAGAGAGAGAGAGAGAGAGCTAGCTGGCTAGATAGATAGATAGATAGATAGATAGATAGATAGATAGATAGATAGATAGATAGATAGATAGATTTGAGTGACTACTCTATAATATTTCAGGAAATAGATAATTGATAATTCAGGTACACTTAATAGAGAAATAATAGTGTGCACATTTGCAATCATCTTACATAAACATATAAACAAATTGATGAACACAAAGTTGAAAGCCCGATATAGATACGTTATGTTCAATTTATTTGTAGAGTTCTTGGGTTTTACATGTTACAATTTTTTCTCTTTTCCAAGAATTTACAAAACGTAGATATAAAATTAATCCGAGTACTTGTAATATCAACTAAATTATGAAAGTTATGAGTAACTTTGCACCCATCTTTCCTTTCTCAAATATATAGTCAGATTTAGTATATATATGACCATTATGTGGAAGGTATTTCGTCATTTGTTTGCATTTTGAGAATTGCGTCAGGATCATTATTCTCCAATTTTGCACAATAGGAATCTGCATCGAAATTACATACACAGACACATGCACATACATATATATAGAGAGGAGTTGATAAAATTTTAAACTTTTAAATTAATTTTTTTCTATTTGTGTTTGAATATATAGTTTGGCTAATTTTAGTTTCTTTTTGTTAATATTTTTATCACTTTTGTTATTAAGTATCCAACATTGGGATAATATGTGATCTGTCAAGAAAGGTGAAATATTATAAAAACATGGATGCAAATTTATACTGTATGATCTAACGATTAGAGCACCTTCTGTACATTTAACTATGTTCAAACTCAATACGGTGAGCAACTACTTCATTGAGTGTTTTCATAATATATATATATATATATATATATATATATATATATATATATATATATATATATATAAATTAGAGAAAGAACAAATGGAGTAAAAATCCACTCTTCGAAGCTTTTACTTTTAAAAGGGTAGAGCAATATATTATTATTATTTTTTAATAATAATAATATATTGCTCTACAACAATTATAAAAGAAATTTTGAAATCGTTACAAAAAAGCTTTCATGTTTCAATACTATGAACTTCTTCAGGCCTTGGTAAGTAAATGGTGATTCAATGATTTTTAAGACACACACACATATACATACATACATACATATGTGTGTGTGTGTATGCGTCTCTACCAAAATAGCTTTTATTAATAAATATTTTGACAGAGCTAGTCAAATTTCCTATTCTATAATGAGATATTCTAGGAAGAACTAAGTAATCAATATAAAACAAACATTAATTAATTATGGATTCATAAATTATGTAATAAATCTCCAAATATATATAACAGTAAAATATATAACGAAAAATAACATGAAAACTTTACAAAAATTTCACCGAATGATGAAATCAAACATAACGATTAACTGTATATTTTTTTAGAAATGGTCATAAAACTAAAACTCTATCTCGTCGTTTAACATGTTACTTATCCGATACTATCTCCATAAGTATCATTATTACTCGCCCAACTTACAATAAAAAGAAAATATTTGTCCTACGAAAATCCTAGCGATACTTGTAATATCACAAAAATACAATTTAACATTAAAAGCAAAAGAAATTAAAAAACAAATAACGAGAATAAGGGAAAAATAGCATTTGAATATATTTTAACAGAAAGTAAACGGAAAAGAAAAAAAAACAACGATATAGAATTAGCACCATGCGAAAATATTCGGACATCTGATGAAAAATGTCCATCTC